>KZ805349.1:0-203801 GCA_003073855.1 Periconia macrospinosa | reverse complement strand
AATTGCTAATAAAAATAGCGTAGGATTGATGCGAGGGCGATTTCATGAGGGTGAGCGATTATTTCAATAGCTACAGGGCAAAATCACGTGTAAAAGCGTTCACAATCACTGCATCACCACTGGTCCAAAACCAAGGCTCTGAGGGCCCTTCGGATCTCCTCACCACCAAAACCATGGCTCTGAGGACCCTCACCACCAAATACATCGTATACAATAACTTTACTACATCTGATTATGTCACTCTGGGCGAAATTTACTAGCAAAATACATAAAACAATGCAGAAGTGTGGTATTACTAAATCAGGCAGGTGGAGCTGATTTTTTAAAGGTTTTCGGACATCTAGGGTGGCCCCCTTCTTTATGAAACGCACCAATAAGAAGTGACATAAAAAGAAGTAGTTAATAGTGTGTTTTTCTTGATGGGAGTAGTAGTAGTTCTTTTTTTTTGGAGAGGGGGGAGTACGTAGTTATCGTAATACGGCAGGCGTAGTTTGGGAGATGCGATGCTTGGTGGTGGTGGCGTCAGATCATCACGGAAAGAGCTGGGCTGACGGGCTGACGCTCATACATACATGTAGGTAGTTCGCCTGCCTGCCTGATGGCTGAGTGAGACTGGACTGGGCTGGGCTGGGCGGCATGACTATATTAAGGTTGCCTATGGGATTGATGTTACCGCCGCATATACATACACACACCATACGATGCGATACGATAGTACGAAGGGTTGGCAGATCGTGACACACATCATGTATGGATTTCTGATACACATAGATTGTTAGGTTGGACGTACGTATGTAGGTACGTAAGGCAATATATGTGTACAACGTTATGTGTTCTGTAGGTAAGGTTGAGGTATATATGTATGTACCCCTTATGCGTCTCCCCTTTGCCGCAAACGGCGCCGCCGCAAATGCTGAGTGTGTAGGATCCATAACGAATCTGATTCGTTCCGGTCCGGCGCTTCGCTCAAATAATTATTCCACTTGACTTTTTGTTCATGTTTTGCGTAAAATATGCCGCGTGGATTTCCCATTTACTTGAATCTGATTAATTTACACCATACGTATCTATCAATGCTATGGTCCCAAGTTCTTTGGTCGTGGTGGTTGGATGTATGTAATGCAGACAACGCATATTCGCCTTAGCGTATAGCTAATGAATGACGTTTTGCGTCTTGAAACACATGGCGAAGCAAAACACAAATAACCACAAAAAGTCTATATATGAGAAAAGGGAGCGTACATAGCCAGACGAACAAAAAGTGATGACCGCCGTCGATGGTTCGTAGCCGTCGGTCTATCGTGTGTGTGTATGTGTGCGGTGCGGTTAGCAAAAGGAGTTTCGGTGTCATCTTTGCTAGGGAATTTCCCATTTGAGTTACCAGCCGTCAAGGGCCGCTGTCACTTTGCACCCTCCACCACCCAAAGCACGGGCTTTTGAAGGGAAACCCGTCACACACGCAGTTGCCATTCGTCCACATACATCTACACACACATACACACGCACACGGACGGTATCTGTTCCCCCGCGTCTACCTATACGTGCCTTCTATTGTTGCATCTTTTGGCCGGCGAGTAAGGGATTTACGTGCTTCGTCAACCGTTGTATGTAGCGTTTAGTCGGACTTTCCGGGACTAGCGCCGAATCCGACACCAGGTTCCTTCAACTTGCAACGCCATCATCCGCCTATTCTATCGACCCCCATCAAAACACCTCACACCCGCTACGAATCTTGGGCCATTGTTCGCTCATCCATATCGCTGGATTGTCTGTTTTTTCTCAAAGAGTCGAGGAAGAGTCCGGTGGACGACTTGACTTCTCTGCGTTGCTCCCTTTTTTACCTGCTAGGGAGGGAGCATTTTTCTTTTGCTGGGGAAGGTTTGCTGCTTGAATCACCCTTTCCTTCAGCGGCCTTGAAAGCAGAATCTTGTCTTTCTGGACCAACTACAGGATATTCGCTTTAGAGTATGACTGTTGGAGCCGTGTGACGGCTCTTCTTTCTTTTGCATCACATTGCCCCCTTCGGTGCTTGTGCTACGCTACGGACTACGTACGTACGTACTTGAGCGCATCACGGTATGTCCATCCACCCTCGCTCGTTTGGATTGTTTTTGTATCTGTGGATTTGGGTTTCTAGGACTTGGGATTGCATGTGGAGAATTCACATAGATTTCACGGGTTGACTTTGATTGACATTGGTTCAGAGGCTGACAGGTCCGGCCAGCTGCTGCTTTCCAGCTCCCGTGCTTCACTACTGGGTTCCGACAACCTTCACACACGAACGAACAAAAGCAAACACTCGGCACCTGTAAGTACCATTCATGACTTGTCGTCACTCCTTTTTGGATATATTCATTTCTTCCAAAGACATTGCATGGTTCTGCGATTCATGGGGGCTGACCAAGGTACTCAAGTGCACAGTAATCCCGGGGTTACTACCATTCTGGATTTGTTTTCAAGATCTGGTCACCGCACGATGCCGCCAAAGCGCAAGAACAAAGCATCCAAGCCTTTCCACAGCTCGCCCGCCAAAGCAGCGCCCGGTATGTCTCTCCGTCTTCTGCGTCGTGCGTGCCGTCCCGTTGCGTTGCGTTGCACCTGATGCATTTCATGTTGCCTCCCGAACCAATGCTAACATGGCATGACTTGGCGACCGTGCAGCCGAGCTAGCGTCTTCTAAGCGACGAAACTCAGTTCAAGGAGGGAAGACTTCGCGTCTAGCACCATCAATAGCACTCCACATGACAACACGTCGTGCTGCAAAGACAGCATCTGTCCAGACGAGCTCGGGCGCGCCCTCAATCGCCAGCTCGACCAGCCGTCGCAGTTCTTTGAATGACCTTGCGCAATTCCAGGATGCCCATTCAGACGTCGACGACGAGCATGAAAGGCCAGCCAAGCGCACCCGACTTTCGACCGATTCTGGTTCACCCCAGCCGTCTGCACCATCAATGGTCGACCAGCCGCCCGCAGTAAATGCTGTGGATGCGTCGCAGACACCCGAACTGCACCGTCCAGAGTCGCACCCTCCTGTGAATGGCGCTGCCACGTCGGGCAAGAAGCGCCGTGCTTCGGATGGCTCGTCGCAATCCGCAAAAGCACCCAGCGCCCGCCCGAATGGTGTTCTTACACGCACCCAGAGCGATGTCTCGGAAATGCAGCCTCGTAGAAAGAAGCGCAAGACAACACAGACCCCTGCTGCTGATTCTGCCGACCTGCCACCAGAACCCGAACTAACAGATGCCTCCACTGCCCCTAATTCTCCAGAGCAGATTGCAGACGTCGACAGCAGCCAGAATCTGCATCATGTTCTGCCCACCAATGGCGATGCGCCTACCAAGTTGGGAAAGCGCATGCCGGGGCGTCGGCGCGCACCGCACTCAGACGTCAATGTCGAGACCGATTTGCGACGACAGCTCAACTTGAAAATGAGCTATCGCAGTCTGGCCAAGGTTCAAAAACTCATCTTGGAAGAGTTGTCGAACCGCGCCGTTCGCAACTTGGAAAATGATAGAGACTACTACAAGCGCGTTCTTGAGTATCAACCGCTCATGGACGCTCTTGACCAGCGCAAAGAACGCCGACTTGCTCAGCTCAATGCTTTACGCAAGGAAAAGCTTGATCAGCTTGAGCGTGTTCGAATTGCTACGGAGCACATCGAGCGGGAAAAGTATATTGTGAGTATCTTACTGACTCGCCAAAGATTGTTTCTGATTCAGATAGCGACGCTTCAAGGATCTTCAAGAAGACCTTTTGCTCCAGTGCTATTACCGAATGAAGCAGATTGACAGAGAGGCAAAGGGTCGCGAAGCAGCTGCCACCGACGATGAGGTGAGACAGTGAAACCTTTGCACTTCGTACTCAACTAACACGTGTTCAGGATAATCTGGTGGCTGCTACCTTCATGAAGTTCCCCACCACCACAGGTGATGACCGTCTTGGGTCCAAGTATGCTTCTCGCAGCCGGGCGTATGTCGACACCGAAGAGATGCTCGAGGAAGATATGCATCGTAAACGCCTCAACCGATTGAGAGAGGAGTTTGTCGCCAGGACCGAAGAGGCCGACGATCAAATCGAGCGTCTTCCATTTGCAGCTTACAATGGCCAAGACCGAAAAGAGGCCGTGTCTCACTGGAACATTATGAGTTTGATTGATGCTGCTAACAATGTTGAAAACGCACCTCCTCCACCTCCGCCGCTGCCGGCTGTCATTCCGAACGAACAAGCTGATGCACTATTCCTACTTGCCTCCTTATCAGCAGATGCATCCCAAGGAATTCCTCCACAGATTAAAGAACAACCTAAAGATGAACCAATCTCGGCGCCCTTGGCTCGACAGCCTTCTCCAATGGAAGCAGTACAGTCGACAGAAGAGCAACCATTACCCGAGAGTACAACACAACCGAAGCCTGTAGAGCAACCGATCATACAGGAAACTTCTCAAAAGAACTCGCCACGACCAGAACCCATCACCGTACAAACCAATATTGACCAGCCGGCTCCAAAGTCTGAGGCTCCTGCGCGCTCCACACATCGTATCATGGATATGTTGAACGATGAATCGGAGTCACCGGTCAAATCTCAGCCGGCCGTTTGCGAGCAGCCTCCTGTGGTTGCGCCTTTGAAGAATGGCCTGGACAACCATGTGCACAGATACGATCCTCTCCAGACGTATCCAGAGCCGCCCAAGATAGTGCCGAGATTACCTGAGCATGGGTCTTGGTCTACTACTCGGACTACACCGAGCTGGAACTCACGTTACAAGAACATGAGCGAGGAGACTTTGCGGAAACGGGATCCGATGAAGTCTATCCGCGCGATGTTAGATGCAAAAGCTCTATCCGAAGGAAGGATACCTCCTGGCTCACGATCGGATAAACTTGAAAACAACCACAAAGCGCCTATGGAGCGTGATCGAAGTCGTGATACTGCGCCGCTTGCTCGTCCATTTGGTAGCACGGACCAATCTGAACATTCTGATCATTCTGGTCAAGATATCAACAAAGCACAGGCATCGTCATATACTGCATCGCCACCGGCTCCGCCCCTATCCTATAACCAGTCACCTAGAGTGGCACCATCCTATCCACCTCCTCGCTCTGTCTCCCAGGAGACGTCGTCGTCACAGTGGCCCCGGGACAGGCGTTTGAGTGGATCGCAAGCACCTCGTCCATCCGCGTCGCCGTATGGAGGCAGCCCACCCCAGCCGTACCATCCAGAACCCAGCAAGGCCGTTCAATCACATCCTCCTCCACACAGCCACTACTCTCCAACCACAACAACGCAGCTTCCCTCCATTAGCGCATCGCTCCCGCAGAAACCACCCGGGCCACCGCCCAGCAACCCCATCAACTTTCGCTTCGCGCACTACGACCCTGCGCCGCAGCGACCATCGTCTTACCCATCACCTTCTCCCGCAAATTATGCTCCCGCGCCGCGCCCTCCACATCACGTAGCTCCTCCCCCGTACACATCATCATACAACCCTCCAACCTCCTACCACACTGGGTACGTGGCTCCGCCGGGTAGTTTCCAGGCTCCACCACCACCCCCACCCACGGCACACTCCCCCTATCCGCCCCTCAAAATCCACCAGTACGGCGGCCAGCCCATTCTCCCGGCCAACATGGCCCCTCCACCGCACCACACACAACCCGCGCCTCTGGCGTTCGCCACACAGCAACCCCCACAACAACCGACCTACGCACCCTCCGCCCACCAACAGCAGCAGCAACAACCACGATCTATCCACCGCCGCACGCCTTCATACGAACAGGCGCAGGCTCCCAATGCTGCTTCTTCCGCTCCTCGCGATACCGCTGCTCCTCCCCCTCCTTCGGCTCCACCGGAGACGGCGTCAAGACAGCGCAGGCAGTATCGGAGCTATCACACTCCTGGCACGCAATTCAGGAATTATCAGGGCCCAGCGGAGTCGGGGAGGCGGAGGGGCGGGTAGAGGGCGTTGATGTGGAAGTAGATGGAGTGAAATGGAAGGGAGGGGGGGACAGAAAAGGGGAGTTGAGAAGGAAAGGGGATGGAAGGGAAGGGAAGGGAGGGTGACAAGTTTAGTGTGGGTTCATAATAACCCACCCCCCTGAGTGTTTGCTTGCTTTGTTTTTGTATGTTTTTTGTTTTTGTTTGTTTCGTGTGTGTTTGTATGTAAATTTAGCCCAACCCATCCATTATTATTATCATTATTATTATTATTATTATTATTATTATCATTTTGTTTGGAGGGGAGGAAGGTAGTTCAAAAAGGCACTTTTTTTGTTATTGTTTTTGTTCTTTTTCTTTTTCTCTAGCTTTTGTCTCATTCTCGTTCTCGTTCTCGTTCTCGCTCAGGGAAAGTGAGGTACCTAAGTACATATATATATATACATGTAGGATTAGGAGAGTGAGTAAGTAAGTAACGCCAGTTAGTGTTCAAGCGTTAATAGCGATCAACTTTTTTTTCTTCCCTTTCCTAAGTTCTCCCCCTTTTTTTTTATAGATTTTTTTTTTTTTTTTGCTTAAAGTAGAGTAGAGTAGGTAAACTTTTAAGTATGGATTTTTCTTACTACTTTTAGGGGATAAATTTTTATATCTTTTTTAGGTTTTGTTTATTAGAGGAAAGGGTTTTATTTTTTATATTTAAAAAGAAGTAGTTACGTTATTATAATACTTTTTTTTTTTAGGTAAGAACTTTTAGTAGGGTCTTTAATAAGATATTTTAGTGTAGGTATTCTGTCCTATATAGTAGCTATCTACACAGATAATATATATAATAAAGAATTAAAAAGATAGTTGTAATATAAGGATTAGAGTACATTAAGTAAAGTGTATATATAGAGAGAGAGAGACGGTTCTTATTTTAAAGCAGGAAGGTAGAAAGTAGGAAGATAGAGCGATACAAGATAACGAAAGGGAAGGAAGGAAAGAAAGAAAGGGTGGGTTTATGGATGGATGGATGGATGTATGCATATAGTATAAAAAAGTAGGGTGACATTATAATGTTAACGTATTCTTTGTGTGTATATTTAAGAGAGAGAGATACAGAGACTAAATAGCAGGGAGAGAAAAAAAAGGGCCCCCGGGGTATCATATCTATCTATCATAAAACCAACAAACAAGACAAAAAAAAATTCTCAAAAACATAAAAAAATCCCCTTCCCCTTCACCTTTCCCAACCATCATCATCATCATTATATATATATCTCTCTCTCGAGCTCATACATCACGCCTTCCTCCCCCCACCAACAGCACCCCTCTTAGGCGTAGGTGTCCACGTCCCACCACTCTTGCCAAACCCACCACCACCAGCACTCGCTGCACCAGCAGTCTCTATCTTAACACTACTACTACTACTACTACTATGAACACTCATCAAAAGCCTCTGTGCAGCCGGCGTCAAACTACCCACCTTCCGCTGACCCACAGGCGTCATACCGCCCTGTCTCTCCCCTCCTCCTCCTCGTCGTTGCCGCTGCAGCAATCGCATAGCAGCAGGCGTCGGCGCGCTCGCGAACCGCGGGGTTTCAGACGTGAAGAGGCCGAGGCCGTGGGAGGGCGTTTTAGCGGCGGCGCCGCCGCCGCCGCCCCTGACATTACCCCCCGCGGTGGTGGAAGACGATGAGGAAGTGCTGCGCTTGGAGGCGGAGATCTTGTCGACCATTTTGAAGTGCAGTTTCTCGCGGCGCTGCGAGTCGGAGATGGTGAAGGGGGAGGCGGTGGTGGTCGAAGTCGCGCCGAAGCGTTCGAGGAGGTCGGTTGGGGCGTCTTCTTCCTCCGAGTCTGGGGTTGGGGAGGGCGGCGGGGATGGAGCGCGGGCGTCGACGAAGGCGTATCCGTTTACTCTGGGTGTCTCGTTGCCCGTGAAGCCGCCCTCGCTCGCGGTTAGGCGTGGACGTCCGCTGACGGCGTCGAGGATCGCGGAGCGCGTGGGGCTGGAGCTCCGAGGAGGGTGGTCGTTGGGGGTGGGGACGGGCATGCGGGTGTTTGCGTGGAGGACGCGTTTCGGAGGGGCGAGAGATGCGTCTTGCGCTGCTTGGGCGCGCGTTGGGGCCCATCCCTCGACGCCTTCAGGCTCGAACATGAGGTTGTTGAAGGCGGTGTGTTTGTGCGTGTTTGGGGCTGCGGGCCGGTCGTCGAGATCTTGGCTGGGGCGTACGGCTACGGCCATGTTGTTGTCGTCGGTGGCGGCTTGACGGCGGGCCTCGATGACTTTCTGCTGGGCAATGCGCTGCTTGCTTGCGTAGCGGTTGCCGTCGTGGAGCCAGGCGTGTTTTTCGAAGCGCTTGCGGTTCTGCGTGTCCAGGAGCTGGTTGAAGGATTCTTGGTCTTCGGAGGTATATTTTGCTTGGAATGCGTTCAGGCTCATATCCAGATCCACTTTGTCTAGTTTCCCTAAGCCTTCCTCATCTTCCTCGTCCTCCTGGCCTCCCGTTTCTGTCCGCGGTGTGTCTGCGCCCCATGTACTAGGTGTCATTCCCCCATTTGCACCGGGAGCAACCCCCGATTTGAACCGCGTATTCCTCGCTGAAGATCGCCCAGGAACAGGTGTCATGACCTCTGTAAGTTTCTTCCCCGCCTCTCGAATCCATCTCTTGTCTTTGCTATCGAGCGCACTGAGGTATTCGCGCTGGGCGTCTGTTTCGGCGAGTCCCGGAAAGAAGTCGCGGCGGATAATGTGAGAGATGGCTGAAGTGTATGTATCTTCATCTAATACAACCGAGGGCCGTTTTATACGCTTGGGAGCCGGTGGAGGTGGCATAAGGGCCGTAGAGGCATTGCGCTTCGCGACCGTTTTGGAGGTATCGGAAGACATGATTATCAGTATTGGTAAAAAACGGACTCCCGGCGATGCGGGATCGAAGCTTCAAAAGTTCAGGTAATAACGGCCATGTAGATTGGTAAGTTGAGTAGCAAGCGGGCTGTAGTAAAAGTTGTCCAACAATGTACAAGAAGTAGAAGGGCCGCGGTCTAGAGGTGCGGTAGTAGCGCCAAGCTTTTTGTCGATCCTCAGCCCTATCAGATTCATGAAATGAGAAAGCGCACTATAGAATTCCCATTTTTGGTCAAATACTAGTTTTTATTCTCGCACAGAATCACGTCACCATGTTCATGGAGATATGGTAGTGATCAATTCCTACATCAGAAGAGCAGCAGAAAACTCATGCCCTGCTTTACCTGCTCCTTCTTCTCTCCTGTGCTCCAGACGCCACTGCACAACCTGTCTCAATCCAGCGCATATGTGATGTATAGCGAGGAGAGTCCTGTACAAGCTGATACCATGGCCGGTGAAAGATCTGATTTAGTAAGAGGATCAACTACTCCATCCTCTGCCACTTTCCCTAGCAGACAGTTTGATCTAGTAAAAGGATTCAACCATGGCGTCCTTGTGGGTCGTATTGATCGCACTGGGTCCGTTGCCCTCACCCAATCGGAAAACGGACTCAACTACCGATAGCTCGGTAGCCGTTGTGTCGAGACCTTGAAGGGGGATTAGCAAACATAGTAATAAAAAAAGAGCTTTTAGAGTTACCTGTTACTGCCATCCAGTCGTTCACCACCATACCTGCACCCACAACTGCGCTTCCTCGGTTCACACTACCTGCTACCAGAGGTACTTGTAGGAGGCTGCTTAACTCGTCCTGGTCTTGGATGCTCGTCTTGGGGTGAACGATACCGCCTTGATTGCTGAGCGTCATGTAGCTGCCCGTCAACACATTGTCCGCGATAGTTTGCCTAAAAACTTCCACGCCCAACACGTCGGCTATTATCTCTTCTGTCTCGCGCTCGATATCTGGGTGTACAAGGGCGACGTGATCATTGCAGCATATCACATTGCCGAGCGCAGAAAGGCGCTCCTCTATTCGTTGAATCTTGACGGTATCTGGAATTGAGTTGCGAAGATGTTGTAGTTCTTGGTCCGTGGTGGTCGTGGGAACTAGGAGGCCCTTCTTGTTCCTGGAGTGAATTAGCACAATGCCGCGCAAAAAGGATGTAGCAGTAATTGCGCCACATACCCTGCGGTCAGACGGCCGACTATGCTTGTGCCTGCTATCGTAGCATGACAGATCGGTATGACATCCTGGAGTTCTGCTTCGAAAATGCTGTCGCGCGTCATTAGTATCGTGCCATTACCGCAACTTTTCCTTCCCACATAGATATGATGCAGGGTCGGAAACTGGGAATTGAGGGCGCAACGAACCTGTAGAAGTTCTCCGAAGCTCCCACTGCCACAATAGCATAGGCGTTTGTAAGAGTAGAGAATACACCAACTCTGCATGCGAGTTAATACATTTCTTCATAAGCGACTCTGCTCGAGTGGGGCAAAGCTCACTCATTAGAACCCTGGAATTGTGCGCGGACCGCCATGGTTGTGATTACGCCTTGGTTGATGATATGCGATAGTTTTTTTTGGTGTAGAGAATGAAGGGGTAAGGGTGGTGAAAGTGAAAGTAGAGTTGCGTGCGCTGTGATCTGAAGTCGTGGTCGAAAAAAGTCGCAAGAACAGCTGCTTTTCAAATGATGTGAAGGCGGGGCGACGGACGAATGCGGCTAGTAGCTCTGTCCAATCAATTTCGACTCATACTCCATCATCATCATTTCAATTACCACAACTCGAACTTCGCCACATACGAATCCAGTCACCGAAGGGATGACTCCTCAATCTTTCGAGCCAGGCCCATCGCTGGGAGATCTGTGGCGCAGCTCTCTCTGTTCCCTCACCATCCACGCATAGACACAGAGAGGCCTCGGCTTTGGCTGTTTCTCTCATGCGACGCGCCTGACCCTACATTTCGACCCTACATTTTACAAATAACTAAGAGAGGGTCGAGGGCATGCCTACCCAGTGCCTCTTCCACATCTCCTACATCTCTTCCACCTCCTCCCCCGCCCCCCGCCCAATCCCCCCTGGGCTTTGGCTGTTTCTCTCATGCGACGCGCCTGAGGTAACAGGTTACAGCATATTGCGCACGCGGCACCTCGGGTCCATATACCTGGGTACAAAACGCATCGTCATACCATCCATCGTATGAGACGACGACCAGGCCATATTTCGCCTTGCTTTCAAGCCTGCTTTTCACAATTTCCAAGGTAGAGGGGCGCATCTTGAGAAGGTAACTGTTTTATATCCCTTCCATGGTCGTGTGAACAGACCATGGCCGGTTTTATGTGTGTGTGTGTGTGTGTGTATGTACTATATTACAAAAGTGTGTCGTATCATTTAAGAATCTACATTATTTTCAATGCATTTTTGCACAAAAATCGATTGTGCTGGGCGCCCAAAATTCCCCAACCGACGCGCCTCTCTCCATTTTGCCTGGCGGTCTTTGGTATCAAACAATAAAAAAAAAAAAAAACAAGTCCCGCCAATTGACGGGTATAAGAAACAAACGAATCATAAAAACAAGGGGATCATGATGGACCAAGATCGAGTTTCAAGAAAAGGATAGATGGGAACGCCCGCTAAGCGATGCAATGCAATGCAGTCAGGGAAAACGCTCAAGAAAAAGAGGCCACTGGAAGGAATCTAAACAAAAAAGAAAAAAGTACGGAGACTTGTACTGAAGCTACGCGGATACCGAAGAGAGACTCAAAAATTGAGCATCAGATCATGGCATGGAGCTCGTGAATAAGAGGGATTAAATGGCATAAGTGGCGTTACGCGGTCGTATATGCATTAAAGGAAATCGTCGTGTAGATGGTGGGCCTGACGAGGCACGTTCGTAGTTGGTGTACAGATGTGATCAAGGCCTGATGAGGCATGTTGATAGTTGGGTCAATGTGAAAACCTGGTAAGGCGTGTTGACAAATGAAGGCTCATATGTTTTCATGTCGATGAAACATGACATCGACAGTGATAGATAGGGCCGTTGTATTAGAAAAGAGATTTAACTCATTCGAGAAGCTAGTACGGCTAACGCGATCTGATGATACTGTAAGCCGGCTGATATGTCCCTGAGTTAAGATCGACTTACAATTACTCCTATAAGGAGGGTTCCGAGGCCAGACATGACCCTGTTCAGGTTGCGCCACCAAGTTGCTTTTTTATGTGACTTGTCGTCTACGGGTCCAAAGTTGCGCTCAAGCTGGCGCTCAATGTCCATTTGACTTTCTCTTGGTTTTTTGCCAATTTGTGGGTCGGGGGGTATGGGCAAAACTGCGGCAACCATCCACACTGGCGTCAAGTCAGTTCATCTGTGCGATGGCCACGATATCATATGGTGACCTACATAAAGGGCAGAGAAAGCCAAGACAGAACAGGACGATTTGCCGATTCTGACGACTGAATAGCATGGACCCAAAGTTCTCATCAAAAGACGGTGCTTTCCATGCGCTGAGCTGGGCTTGACTTCGGCGGTCCTGGCGTAGACGGGGTGTGAAGGGTGGTGACATGTGTCGCTCGGGTCCAATAATGTAGGCCTCTTGCTGATCAAGGTCATCTGAGATATCCAGTGTCTCGGGTTGTGATAGGCGTTCGTGAGGTCTATTGCGCGGTCGGTAAATGAAGAACGATGCATTGCCTTCCGAGGGAGTGTCAGTGCGCCCACTTTGCGCAGTTGGTAGACGATAAAGTTCAGAGGAGTCGGACAAAGATTCCGGTGGACCTATCGATACACGTTCACCTTTCCGATAGTAAACTCTGTTTCTATTAGCGGCCATATGGTTGATCTCTTAAAAAAAAATAGAACATACCTCGCCCATCCGGGGATGGTGTTGGTGATGAAGGTAGACAAGTCTGACTGGGCCGAGCTAGGCCGTGAAGAGGACGCTGATAATGTTGAGCGTGAGTCGCTATCAAACCGCCGCAGTAAACCGGACCGTTTCAATCGAAGTGGAGGCGACTGCAAAGGTGATACGGTATCTAAAGCTTCATCGGAACCTCTCTCGTCGTTGTGTGAAGGGCCAGTCAGGGGGGAAAAGAGCGGTAGTGGGATTGCCACTGATGAATCGGTAGCGCTCGTCGATAGATTGTCTGAAGAAGGTACGCTTCTAGCCGCTTGCCTCTCGCTGGGGATGTTGGCTCTTCCAGAATAATCGTCGAAGCCATCTTGGGACAGCGATACACTAAAGGAGGGAGAGCCAATTGTTGAACGGGGTTCTGATTCGGAGTGTATAGTGGAGAGCTGTGAGCTCCAGTGATGCACTTGTGAATTGCGGTGATTCATTCGTGAAGTGATTGACGGCAGTTCGCGCGACTCGGCCCATAGGCTATTGGCTGATGGCGCGCGAACGATGGGATAGTGAATGGGAGTTCCGCTCGTGAGTGTTGTTGCGCGCGCTTCATGAATGACCTCTGTGCCTTGCGTGGAAGGTCTCGGTTGGTCGCTGATGGAGGTTATGTCAGAAAAAGCGAGCGAGTGGGCCAATGAGGCTTGCGAGGTAGGTCGACGCGAAGGTGTATTGTTAGTTGAAGCCTGCTTCTTCTTGTTGGATGACGACGACGGTGTGTACTTGTGACCTTTGGTTGAGGGAGTGTCGTTAAGAACAACGAAGTTGGACGATGATCTCCTGTGATGTAACAGGGTGTCGACGGACGCGGTGGAAGCAAGCGAGGCGGCAGATGCCCGTGGAGTTAATGCGTGAGCTTCAGAAGTGGACTCGGAGCTTGCGGAAGTAGAGGGAGGAATAAGCCGAATAGTAGACCTTGAGGGTGATGAGGGGACTTCTTCAAGCACTTCCAATCCCTTTTCTGTAAGGAGTGACGAACGCACAGAAGGCGAAGACGGGGGTGTGCTGGTTTGCGAGAAGCGCGTTGATGAGGGCGAAAATGAAAAGGCTGTCAAAGAAGTATCTGCTTCCGACGTGCTAGTAGAGGCTGAAAGTCGGGCTGCTTTCCTGCTGTGCTGTAGTGGTTTGGGGACCAGGGTCTTGGATGCCTCGAGCTTTGCGACCGCATTGGCAACAGTTCCTCCTTCTGAAACACGTCGACCCCTGTGCTCGAACGCATATCCCGGCGCATTAAGAGGTGGTAAAATTTGTGATGGCTGGCTCGGAAATGGTGTCTTTGAATAAATGTCCTTACCAGGATCATCGACGATGCGAATGGTTGGCCCAGCAAATTGGTTGGTTTGCGAGTTTGATCTCTCGTGGAGAGCCCGTCTGGCAGGAGAAACGTTTCTCGTTGATGGCGGTGAAAACTTGGGAGCGCCTGCAAGCGGAGACAAGACAGCAGCGTCAGAAGCAGTGGAGTCGGGCCTGCTGGTCTCTGGGGCAGACATAGTGTGATGGCAGGTGGTGTGCTAGACTAGGCGTGACGGCTCAAATGCGTGAGCTCATGGGCGGCGCGTTACGCAACGAAATGGGTGAAGGCTCATTAAGGCGTCGGGTGGGTGTTTGAAGATGGGGAAACGTCGAGGATTTTTGAAAGAGGAAATAAAAAATAAAAAATAAAGAATAGATGACGAGAAGGAAAAGCAACAAGTACGATGGGGGACCAAAGAGTGACAAGAAGCTATACACAGAGTCCAAAAGAGCGTGACAAATGAGGGCGCGAGGGCATTAAAAGGTTTGAGGATTGAAAAAGGAAGAGGCGAGGAGTGGGCAGCGGTTGATAAAACGATTCAGGAGGGTGCCGCCAGCCTGGCAGGTGCAGATGCAAGCAGGCGCAGGCTGGCAGCAGCTGGAACTAGCAGACGGCCTTGGTGTCTAAACGAGAACAAGGCAAGGCACGTACTCGTCTGTTGCGCACGCAGCCTGGCACACACTGCAGCAGACACGTCTGCAGGCTCCGTGACCGCCGCCCAATGTGAACGCGAGGTACCCACGCCCACGACAGCGGTCAAGCTCGAGCCGCAGCAGCCTCAGCCAAGCGACGAGCATTTGTGCAGACATGTTCCTGAACCATGCCAGCCCATATAATTTGCGTTCTTAGGATGTTCCTGCTGGCATCTGGGGATGATTCGCACAGCGGTGCAACCACCCTCAATGCGAGCCAGGGACTCCCAGCTATGCCCTCGTCTCCTTATCCAATATCGATAACGAGAACCGTGGGCGAGGCGGTAAATGACAGCCAATTTCGGAGAGCCATTGACGTGCTGCCACGGCCTGTCAGCGTCTGCTTCAGCCGCCCGGCGGATTGTGCGAGCGCGACATGCAGGGGTAGCCGTTCCATCGTGTTTGTAGGCTGGCCAAGGAACCATCCCTCCCAACGAAGGTGGAGAAATGCCTGTGCGTCAAAATTGAATTTTGTTAATTGGTCGGAATTATGAAAAAGAAGAGTGCCCAAAATATGCTTGTGTCGTGATAGCTGGCACGTGCGGTTCGTTGCACAATTCCGCCATGTTTGTTCGGCTAGATGACGAGCGGGTGTATCCACTACTGACAACGAGGAAGATGATCAATCCGATCCAACCTCATGCAAAGGTGAAGGTAAATATTCGAATGACCAAAGCTGGAGAGAAGAAGCGACCGGAAAGGTATTGGCAAGTTGTTTATATCCAACTACGGGAATACCAATGGACGGCTGAATGGGAGAACTGAGGTTGGACGGCGGGTGAAAAGATGTTCCGAACCTTCCCTCCTCCCACCTGCACCTTCCCTCTCCTCACTTTCGTCCGTCGAATACTTTTGTAGAGTTTACGTACCACTTGCTACTAACGTCATCTCCAAAAGTGTAATTGATGTGGACAGGGCGTTCACCGATTCATTGGAAACTCACATGTCCGTTGGTAGTACCACTGCAGATGTCGCGGTACTCCCAATCAATTAATAACCTCGAAACACCGATCAATAACAGTTGATTACTCGACGTTATCCCTCAATCAAATATATCTAGTCGTGGTGGTTTTTCAAGTCATCAATCAAGGCAGTGCTGAGGTCCACTTCGGGCCCTCGGCACACTGCAATACTCATTGACCAGCTTCCCCGGGCCTATTCCGCATATTTGTATGTCATGCATCGAGAAGGCAAGTATACAGTACGCATGAATGCACTGATTATCGAGTGCTATGATTTTCGATAATGTGATATAACCCAACAGGTCAGGAGGTTGTCTATGAATAGAGCCCATGTTGATTGGTTGGGACATGTTTACTGTTACGGTGCCACGTGATGTGCGGGATCAGCCACGGCCCACGCCACTGCATGTTGATCGAAGGCGGAACGTTATCGATATGGTCCCGTCGACTGCAGCCCAGACGAACAATAGCAACACCACCTGGAAGCCCACCACTCCGCACTCCGCACTCCACAAAGACGTGAAAGAGCGCCATCGCGGTGCTTCCTCTCCGATACTCACTCTTGTCGTAGCTAGCGACTAGTCCGTCGCGCAAAAGGACGGACAATGCCACCGCCTGTCAAAGGTTGGAGAGAGCTGGCGAGCCATTTCTACGCGAAGCACATCAAAGGCGGTAAGTGTAGCATCCATTGGCCTGTGTCTCTTCTTTTCGTCCCAGACGCCCACGCCATGCAACACCTGCTCCACCTCTATATTCATCGACTCCCAGCCTGCGTTTGCTCCATTCGCTTCCGTCTAACATGTCACCAGTTCCCAAACCTCCACCTGTTTCTCCTGCAACTGCCGCCTTCCTCTCGGTGCGTCCCGATTTTGCGCCCCATGTTTCACTCTTTTTCCTGCTGTATTATCTGTTCATCGTGACGCCGCACCTGCAACACAGTTCCCCACAACACACTAACACAAACTTCAGGTGCTCTTCACCGTCATCTATGTGGCTCCGTTTTATCTCTCCGCGGCAACGCGTCCTTCTCCGCAGCTAACCCGTGATGCACCCTCATCCATACGCGCCCGCATCCGAGCGGTTACCTTTTCGTGCATCGTCAGCGTGCTTCTGACAGTCTACGTCCTGTACCAATTTGGCAATGTCTCGCCAGCCGACATATTCCTGCTGCTCGGCCTCTGGCCCGTCTCGCTCATGGACACTGCGAGGACAATGTTGCTCGTCGTCATTCTGTTCGCGGGGCCCCTGTTTGAGAATGGCATAGTCGATGGCGAACTCAAAGGCTGGATCAAGGGTCGTGGGCTGTACGAGTCTCTCAGTAGCTGGATGGGATATCGAAACTATGTTGTTGTATGTGAACCGACCTACGTCTCGGACACAAACTAACAAACAGTAGGGCCCAGTCAGCGAAGAGCTCATCTGGCGCTCGTTGATCATACCGCTCCATGTTCTCGCCCGCTTCTCTGGAAAGCGAATCATCTTCCTCACTCCATTGTACTTTGGCATTGCTCATCTGCACCACCTGTACGAGTTCCGCCTAACGAATCCCCGAACTCCACTCCTTCTAGCTGTCCTCCGCTCTCTTTTCCAATTCACCTACACGTCTCTATTCGGGTTCTTTGCCGCCTTTGTGTTTCTTCGTACCGGCAACGTCTACTCGACTATCCTAGTCCACTCCTTCTGCAACTGGATGGGCCTTCCACGTTTCTGGGGCAGAGTAGGTGTGGAGCCCGGAGAACCCATCGGTCCCGTTGGTGTCCGTCAGGGAAGCGAAGACAAAGATCGTCTACAGGGCAAAGGAATCATGTGGACAGTTGCATACTACGCGATCCTAGTCGCTGGAGCTATAGGGTTCTATTGGCAACTCTTCCCGCTCACAGAAAGCACCCACGGCCTACCCGTGGTGTTGATCGAGGAGTGAAAATCTCCCCGCTATCATGATCCTACATAGCTTCACCGCTTGCGAACAGCAATCGCCCACCAATTGTCCTTCTCATACCCCGACTCCACCACCTCTCCCCCCGCCTCAGCAATATCCCCCTCAAGCTCCCCCTTCCTATACAAGTGATAATACCTCAAAAACGTCTTATCCTCTTTCGGTTTCGCCTCCTCCTCCTCCCCAACTCCCTCCTCCTTCCGCCTCCCCTTCTTCGCCTTCTCCCTCTTCTCCTTCAACACCCACGGCACCATAACATCCTGCTCATGCCCCTCATCCCACCCCCTCCTACTGTCCTTCTGCTCGAGCGCCCACACGTAAATCAGCGCCCGTCCCCCACTATCCCCATCTCGTTCCGAAGAAGGTCTCAGCAGTCCCAGAATCGCACCCACGGCCTCGACCCTCCGCGCCGGCGTCGACAAGTGATGCACCACCGCTATCGAGATTGCGAAATCGAACACCGACGCCGGATGTGGCAGCGCTAGGGTATCAGCGACGATGGCCGTGTGCGGATTGTTGTGTTGTTTTGCGATTTGCGCGAGGTTGGTGGACCTATACACATAAATATATAAGTAACCCCGCCTTGAATCATTATGTAGGATTTCAAGCCATCATTTTCAAGACGATGAAAGAAGGGGGAGAAAGAAAGAAAAAAAAGGGGAGGGGGAAAAACGAACCGATCCGACCCAACAATAAAAACCCGCGGATTCACAGCTAGATACTTCCCGTTCCCACACCCGATATCCGCACCTATCGATCCGTCCTTTTGCGATTGGAGAAATTTCTCGACGATGGGCCAGGGCTATATGTATGCACGAAACATATATAGTTAGCTTCTTCAAAGTTAATCTTTTTATGTTTTTTCTTTCCTTGGTGACTCTGCGTGTCGTTTTCATTGGAGGAAGTAGGGGGGGGGGGGGGGGGGGGGGGGGGGGGGGGGGGGGGGGGGGGGGGGGGGGGGGGGGTTATTAAGGCGAATGTTTGGGTGGTGTTTTTGAGTGTAGAATTAGAATTAGAAATGAAGGGAGGAGCGGGGGTGTTTTTTCTCTCTCAACTTTTTTGAAAAATTAAAATAAAAGAACGCACACCTTGTACCTAGTCGATGAAAAATGTGAAGCGATTTGCTCGTACACGGCGTGTACGTGGGTTTGTTCGTATATGCGCTGTTGTTCTTCGCCGTTGGCGTCGTATGTCGTCGTCGCCATTGTTGCCATTATGTTTTTTTTATCGTTGTGAGTGAGTGCTCTTTTATGCACTCCGTGTTTCTTTTTCTCTTTCGACTCTTCTAGTGGTGCACGCACGCGTAGGTATGTATGTAGGTAGGGATTTTTGCTTTGTCTCTTTTTCTCTTTTTCTCTCTCGAGATGGCTGGCTGTCTTTAAAATGTGTTTCGATGATGGATTGATAAAAGGAAAAGAAATGTTTCACGCGTGGGGGCCGAGCGCGATCGCGCGTGCGTGTGCGTGGGTGGTCGAGTAGAAGTTAGAGGGGTGCAAGGGAGGAAAGGAGTATTTGTGTTTTTGTGCGGCGTTAATTGGGAGTGGGATGTTCGTCGTCGATCGATCTAAAGATCGGGTGGTGGCGCGGGCGCGCGGGGCGTGTGTGTGTGTGGCGCTTGTGTGGCTAGGGATGGTGGGGTGGTGGGTCTGGGTTTGGGCGGGTACATCAATGTATGTTTTTGATGAAGGGGAAGGGTTGGTGATGAATGATGAGGGGTGGAATTTTTGTGTAGTTGTTGATAGGGAATGTGTGGGATTGGGGTTTTATGAAGTGTTTGTTGGGGGGGTTTTTTTTTGGGGAGGGGAGAGTGGCGGGATTTTTGAGGAAGGGGTTTTTTTTTTGGTAGCGAAGGATTGTTTTTTTCTTCGTGGTAGTATAGCTAGGTTACGTACATTACAATAAAAATTGATTGTCTGGTACGAAGATTCGAGTCTTCCTTCTAATAAGAGTTTTCAGGGAAGAAATGGTCGGTGGTGTGTGGGTATTAGTGAGGGAAGGATGGTAACTTGTTCCTGTTCAGTTTCTCTCGTGTGAAGAGATAGTGTGGTGATTGGTTAGTTGAATTCGCACCACGTTGATGTTAGTATAGATATTTGGTTTCTACGAGATGTGAAGGAAGGATGAGATGGTTGCGAAGGGTTGGTGGGTTGGAATATGTAGGTATTTAGTGTTTGTCTTGCTTTGTGTTGAATCGCTAGAAGTTAACTGAAGCTTCTACATATCTGGTGGACTATGTACATATTCAGGCACGTATGTAGGTAAATACCCGTGATTGAAACCGCAAACACGCAGTATAATGTTTTAATAGCGATAAAACAAATACAATCCCATGTTAATTAAATCTACAGTATTTTATAATCGAAGTTTTGGATTTAGCTACACAAGCGTTCGTACAAGTCCGCATTCTAGCATTTACGATATGTCGAAACACCAAAACCTCATCCCAACCACCAACAAACAAAACAACCTACCCACCCTCCACAACCTCCAAAAATTAAACAAAATCAACCAACTAACCAACCCAATCACGTCACCGCAAACACTCGCTACCAGCCACTGTTGCCTACCTGCCTAACCCACACCCACAACACTTCAAACCCACTACTGCATTTTAACACTACTATATGTTTATCTTTAGCAGCAAAATTTCTCAGTAAAGAAGTTTAAGCAGGGGGCTTGCTGGAATCCTCTAGCAATTGGGCAGGGGCCCAGTGAGCTCATTCCAGTGATGCGGCTATCTCGACTATATGGTCCAGTGGTCGTACTCGAGTGTCTAATCCGGGTTGCTTCTTTACTATCTTTTTTTATTTTATTTTTGTTGCTGGGGGGCGCGGGTTCGAGTTGTGGTTGTGGTTGTTGGGTTTCCCTTTTTTTGCGTTTCTCTTTTTTTTTGGGGGAGGGTAGGAGGGTGTCGTGCGTTTGCTGTTTGGCGCTTGGTTGTGTAGGTACAACACATGTAAACCAATAGCTTGTTACCTTGAATACCGGTAGTCTAGATAGAAGTGGCAATGAAAAGAGTAATAGTACGACGTTGAAACAAATAGGGCGAGGTCGCAGTACATTGGTTTCCTCAGTCTTGTGTGGGGATTCGAATGCTTAGAGTTTACTTTGTTTCTGATACTGCTTAATATACAAAAGAATATTATCTAAGCCCTAAGCAAGGAACGGCCCGGCGGTTACCATCTCGCATATTGAGATGAGATTCTGGGCGGAGACGGGTATCTGATCTTCTACAAGCTTAGCTTTCGTGGCTTTTACGCAGCTTGGGGTTCTCAGGTTTTTGCTATACTCGAGTCGAAGATACGATGTAATATTTTTTTGCGAGAGTTATTTATGGCTGGTGAATCTGCAATCGAGTAATGGAAGCTTTTAATTGTGAGACTTGCATGCAGTTGATTTGCGAAGGGAGATGGTACATGTCCTGTCTCTAGGGTTACCTGTGCATATACTTGAACAGTAAGGATGGAATCCTAAACATACATTGATCAAATCTCGTCTAGCTAGTCTAGACATTTATTGTCAAGGAGTAAAAGACGAGGGATTTCAGAGCAATGCGGAATCAAACTTTGATCCTCACTTAAAAGTGCCCTGTCAAGAACGAGGGTTTGGTAGGGAAGTAGAAAAAGAGATCATTCTGTTACTCATTGCAGAATTTCAATGAGGTAGTGTATCTATGGAAATGCGTCTGTGTAGATATATATGTAGGTGGAGGTGTGGTTGAACATTTCAAGGCTGAGTGATGGAACGATGGATCACGAGACTTGGAGTAGAATATGACTTGTGTATCTCAACTCTGTTTTGGACAGCTCAGATCTTCGGAAACTATTTGTCAGACTTTATCCGTAAACGAGTGAAACAAAACGGTTTCAAGAAGTGTGTACGCTTAGGGTCACGTGCGATGTGGACCAGGGTCATTAACGGGTGTTCTAGCGACCTAGATTAGTCTCCTCCTCACCTCTGCCTCTCTCACCACCTACAACAAACTGGAACCACCATATATTAATAATTTCACTTACATTCGCTTCTACCCGCGCCGTACTGTGTGTATCGACTTAGTCTACCATAGCGACCGCACTCCCTTACAAACAACTCTACACATCTTCGCCCCAGCGCATTCCGCGCACGCGAGGCTACCATGTTCTGCCTACGGAGCTGGATTCCAGTCCTCTTCTTCCTGTACATATTCACGCCTCATTCTTCAAGGAATCGGACGCTAACATGAAATGTGTACAGCCTACGAACCAGCGCATCACCCGTTTTCCTCGTCCTCTTCATCTCAGCCACCTACTTCCTGAACCGACCATGCGTCTACTGCTCGCTCCTCCTCTTCATACTCGTCGTAGCCCTCTTCGACTTCCAAACACCCTGGTTTGAAGCGCCACTCGCAGAAACGACCGAGCTTGCGTTGAACGGTACGACGCCGTTCCGGGACAGTATGCTGGATACGGCGGGAGTGTTTGTACAGGCAGCAAACCACACGGCAGCAGCGCTTCTGAAGAGCGCAGCAGAAGGGATCCAGGAGAAGATGACTGGGGCTCACGATGCTAGTGGGGGTGCAAATTACGAGTGGGTAAAGGGGCTGGTTGGCAAGAAGGAGTGGCGAGTGCCGTGTTTGGACGTATTGATCAGGATATAAAGAGATGGATTGTGGAGTTAAAGAGACGATGGTTTTTTATTAAGGCCTTTTCAGAGGTTTCTTGAGGCGGGTTGGCCTCGAGATTGGAAGTAACATAATACAAAGAGCATGGAATTAGCGCTTTTGGGAATTGGAGCATTTGCTGGCGTCCGTGATAGAACTCGGCACTCGCTTGCATATATTAGCTCTACGGTAATGTACGATTGATGTTCGACTGCTGAAAGGCAACACGACGCGACACGGCAAGGTGGAGGATATGGATTGATTTGGGGCATTTTGTGTATTCAAACTTGGGGGATCCCCTCAGCTGGCTGTGTCAGACGGCTTCTCTCAGTCTTTGTGGGAAATATAGTGAAAAGAATTAACGCTGTAATATCTGGACATGTCACGTATAGATTGGATTTCGCCATGACTGTATGGATTGATGTCATCAACAGATGCGTGACAGTGCAGCGAACGTGTAGCAAAGAATCGGCCAGTCGCGGTTTAGCGCGGGGTCTCTGCGTGGGGCAAAGCTTATGGATGGTGGTGATCGGGTACGTTAGAGGAATTGAAGCATGCGAGCGACACCCGCACCCGCATCTTGCCTTGCCTTGCCCTGCCCTGCCCTGCCCGCCCTTTGCGCTGCTGTGTGCCCCACCATCAAAACTGGCGTCCCTCTCTCTCCTGCCGAGACGCTGTTCTCGCCAACAGCTCTCGTCTCTCTCTACATGTACTAAACCCTCAACCTCGCTTTGTTTACCTTGCTCCAGGAGCTTTGCAAACAAACACGCCTTTTCCATCGCATCATCACCGAGCAGAGCTCGCAACCTTCATACCCCACGTGCTACCCCTCGATTCGCTCATCGACCTGCAATTGCTGCAGCCAGGCACCTACCATTCGCATTACCAGTCCGGCATTGCTCGAGTGAGGGCAACAGCAGCCTTTTCGCAATGGCTTCCGACAGAGACATCCTCCCCTCGTGGTGAGTGAAGCTGCAAGCTACCCATCCAAACTCATTTGCTGATCTAGCAGGATCAAACCATCCCACTACACCCTCTCCATCCATGACCTCGAGTTCGGCGGAAGCTTCAACTACCAGGGAACCGTCACCATCACCACAAACATAACCAAAGATGACGGCTTCAACGACATCGTCCTCAACTCCCATGATATCAAAGTCCAAAGCGCGGAGCTCATCGCCGGAGGAGCTACCAAGTTAGCCAAGGATATCACATACGATGAAAAGCGACAGCGGGTGACGCTCGATTTCGGGGAGAAGATCCAATACTCGGGGGAAGCTACCCTCACCATCAAGTTCAGCGGCTTTGTGAACAACATCATGGCAGGCTTTTATCGCTCCAAGTACACACCCAAGGGCGAGGTTCCTGCCTCAGTTGCCAAAGATGATGAGTTCCACTACATGTTCAGCACCCAATTCGAATCTTGCGATGCCCGCCGAGCCTTCCCTTGCTTCGATGAGCCCAATCTCAAAGCCACCTTTGATGTTGAGCTTGAAGTCCCCAAAGATCAGGTTGCGCTCAGCAATATGCCCGAGAAGGAGATCAAGGAAAGCAAGAGGGATGGTTTCCACACCGTCGTTTTTGAGCGCTCGCCGGTCATGTCCACATATCTTCTCGCTTGGGCAATTGGAGATTTCGAATACGTCGAAGCGTTCACGGAGAGGAAATACAACGGCAAGAACCTACCTGTGAGGGTATACACGACCCGTGGTTTGAAAGAGCAGGGTCGTTTCGCGCTGGACAACTGCCACAAGATTGTCGACTACTTTTCCGAGGTTTGTGGTTTCCTGCAGATACGGATCAAGGGTTACGACTGACTCTGTTCTAGGTCTTCCAGATTGATTATCCCCTCCCTAAGGTCGATCTTCTGGCTGTGCATGAATTTGTGAGTATGCCCAATGTTGCGCTTGAGTGCGTGTGATGCATTGTGCTAATTGTTAGCCCATCATACGTCCCCCCTCCCTGCTCCTCCCTGAGAATTTTGCTGATCGTTGTTTCGCAGTCACACGGTGCTATGGAGAACTGGGGTTTGATCACCTACCGGTTTGTTACCCGTGTTACTACTAGAATTCTAAAGTCTAATCCACGTATAGAACCACTGCAGTGCTCTTTGACCCGAAGACCTCCGCGGACAGCTACCGGAACCGTGTCGCATACGTTGTCGCCCACGAGCTTGCTCACCAATGGTTCGGTAACCTCGTCACTATGGACTGGTGGAGCGAGCTTTGGCTTAACGAGGGCTTCGCTACATGGGTAGGATGGTTCGCGATTGATCATCTGTATCCCGGTACGCATCCTTTCTCCCAATATCAGTTAGAAAGTCGGATACTAACGTCAAATAGAGTGGAATGTTTGGGGACAGTTTGTCGTACGTTCGAAATCTCGAGGTAGCCCTACTCCTTCCGTGCTAACAGTACCCTAGACTGAATCTGTTCAAACAGCCTTCCAGCTCGATTCTCTCAGGTTCTCTCACCCCATTGAGGTTCCTGTGTACGACGGCCTTGAGGTTGACCAGATTTTCGACCACATCAGTTATCTCAAAGGAAGCTCAGTCATCCGTATGCTAAGCTCTCACCTTGGCGAGAAGGTCTTCTTGCAGGGTGTAGCAGATTACTTGAAGGCTCACAAGTACTCAAATGCCACGACCAACGACCTCTGGTCAGCACTCAGCAAAGCCTCCGGAAAGGACGTTACCACATTCATGGACAACTGGATCCGAAAGATTGGTTTCCCAGTTGTGACGGTGGCCGAAGAGCCTGGCCAAATCGGGCTCCGCCAGCAACGTTTCCTCCTTGCCGGAGATGCTAAGCCAGAGGAGGATGAGACCGTCTGGTGGATTCCTCTGGGACTGCACTCTGGCTCTTCCGCTTCTTCCGCATCCCTCCACAAGACCACGGCTATGACCCAGAAGGAGGATACTGTTCGTGATGTTGATGACACATTCTACCAGATCAACAAGAACCTCACTGGATTCTACCGCACAAACTACCCTTCAGACCGTCTGAAAAAGCTTGGCGAAGCACGACACCACCTGTCTGTCCAGGACAAGATTGGCCTTGTTGGAGACGCATACGCCAACGCAGTGGCTGGTTACGGCTCAACGCCCGGTCTATTGGCTCTCGTCGAGCGATTCCAGGATGAGACTGACTACTTGTGAGTATTTTGCATCTATGATGTGAACAATAACTAACTTTTCTAGGGTTTGGTCTCAAATCCTTACCAACATTGGCAACGTTCGCAATGTCTTCTCCGGTATAGATGATGTCAGCGAGGGGCTGAAGAAGTACGCCCTCAAACTCGTCAGCCCAGCAGTGGAACGAGTTGGCTGGGACTTCAAAGACGGCGAGGGCTTCCTGCTCGGCCAGCTCCGCGCGCAACTCATCCTCACGGCCGGTCTCCTAGGCCACAAGGGCACCGTCGACGAAGCCCTCCGCCGCTTCGACCTCTACATGTCGGGCGAAGACAAATCCTCCATCAACCCCTCCCTCCGGGGCGGCGTCTTCGCCATCGCCATCAAAACCCGCGGCGAGTCCGCCTTCAAATCCGTCCAAAACGAGTACCTGACGACAACCTCCATCGACGGCAAGGAAATCTGCCTCCGCGCCATGGGCCGCGTGCAAACCCCCCAACTCGCCCAAGAATTCCTCTCCTTCATCTTCTCCGACAAAGTCGCCATGCAGGACAAGCACTCGGGCACGATCGTCCTGTCCGCCAACTCCAAAGTGCGCATCGAGGTGTGGAACTTTGTGCGCGACCGCTGGGACTCGGACATTTTCCCCACGCTCTCGGGCAACAAGGTGGTCCTGGAGCGTTTCCTCCGCTTCGGCCTCAACAAGTTTTCCGAGGAGAGCGTCGCGGATGAGATTAAGAAATTCTTTGAAGGCAAAGATACCAGGGGGTATAATAAGGGCTTGGAGGTTATCGACGATACGATTCGCAGTCATGCCAAATACCGCGCTAGGGATGAACAGGTCGTTAGGGAGTGGTTGAAGGCTAATGGGTATCTTGGATGACTGCTGGGCCCGAGATTGTGAGAGAGGGAGGGAGGGATGGAAGAGTAGGGGATTTTTTTACACGCTACTTTGTCTCCTGTTTACAGTTAAAGAGGTGTGTGGTGGGTGTCGGTGTATTCATGATGGAGGTAGGGAAGGGATGAGAAAAAGTTCGTTTTCCCGCTGCTGGGTTTAACTTTTGATGATTTTTGCTTTGAGTATTAGGAGCATACATATACATGTGTGTGTGTGTGTGAGAGAGAGAGGGGGGTGGGGGGTTCGATTCAATTGCATTGTATAATCAATCAATCAATCAATGATGATAACAGCATATCCTTTTTTTTTATGATCTTCTAGTTCTTCGAAATCTTTCTCCCATTCGGGGGTTTTTTTTTTCTTTCTCTCCCCATGGTGCCCTTTTTTCCCGCCGCCGCCACCCCCCGTCTTATATACTCTTTTTGCCTTTTATTCTATAGTTTACATATATACATTTCTAATACAAAAATAACAACAAAAATAACACTACATCTTTCTTCCTTCAACTCTCTCTCTTTCTCTCACCAAACTACACCCACTCCTTCGGACTCCGCAGCACCTCCAACAGCCTCTCCTCCCTACTCCCCTTCTCCGGCGCATGCATATACTGCCACCTCGCGGTAAGCGGCAAGCTCATCAGAATACTCTCGACCCTGGCACCGGGCGTATTCAAGCCAAACGCCGTGCCGCGATCATGCACGAGATTAAACTCGACATACCTCCCCCTCCTCAACTGCTGCCACAGCTTCTGCTGCTCGGTAAACTCCATATCCTTCCTCCTGTTGATGATGGGGAGATAGGATGGGAGGAACGCTTCCAGGCACGACGTCACAAAGGAAAAGAGTTGCTCCTGGTCCTTTTCCGTCTCGTCGAGGTCGTCGAAGAAGATGCCGCCGACGCCGCGCGTCTCGCCGCGGTGCTTGTTGTTGAAGTAGTCGTCGCACCATTTCTTGAATTTGGGGTAGTATGCGCGGTCGTGCTTGTCGCAGGCGTCCTTGACCGTCTGGTGGAAGTGGATGGTGTCTTCGTCGTAGAGGTACGACGGCGTGAGGTCGCAGCCGCCGCCGAACCACCACGCGTTGGTCTTGCCTTGCTCGTCGGCGGTTTCAAAGTAGCGGTAGTTGAGGTGCACGGTGGGGGCGTTTGGGTTCTTGGGGTGCAGGACCATGCTGAGCCCGCTGGCGAAGAAGTCGAGGCTCTCGACGTCCGGGTCGAGCGCTTTGTGGTTTGCGCGCATCTTGGCGATGGCGGGTTTCGGGAGGCGCCCGTATACGACTGAGATGTTGACGCCGGCTTTTTCGAACACGTTGCCGTCTTGCAGCACGCAGGAGATGCCGCCGCCGCCCTCGGCGCGCTCCCACGTGTCGACTACGAAGGGCTTGCCGTCGACTTTTTCGAGTTCCGAGACGATGGTTTTTTGGTGCTGTTTTATGAGGGATTCCATGCGTAGGCGCATCGGGGAGCTCGAGGTTATGCCGGATTCGCGTTTGAGGAGGGAGTCTTTTTCGGCGATGGTGGGCGGGGCAGCGTAGATTGATTTATCGGTGAGCTTTGGGGGTTGTTAGTATTTACAGTTTTTCTCTGTTGGGAGTGTGGGGATTTATGCGACGTACCATGTTATAGATGATTGCGCCGACGAAGGGGAGCATCAGCAATCGTATCCGGTTTGGCCATTTGCTGGGCTCGGGTTCACGCCATTCCTTGAGTGGATCTTTCTTGGGTTTGGGCAGCGGTCCATTGGAGATTGATCGTCGAAGCGGTATCCGTGTTGCGGTGAAGAAGTTGTTGTTGTAGAGGAGAGGGCGGTACGGTGTGAAGAATGGTGCTGAGGACGGAGCGGACGATTGAAGCTTGAAAGCTCTCAAGAGAGCGCCCGAAGGTCGGAGTGCTGGCATGCTTGACGAACTCCTCTGCTTGTATTCTTCGCGAGCCGGATTGGAGGCACAAAAAGAAAATGAGGATCGTGTTATGAGTGTGGGAGCATTTGGAGGAAAGAATTTAGTGTGCGCGGGCGGTGAGGAAGATTCAATTGGAGTGGAATGAGATGTATCACACCACGCTCGGCACACGAACACGCAGG
This sequence comes from Periconia macrospinosa, assembly GCA_003073855.1. Classification (NCBI taxonomy): domain Eukaryota; kingdom Fungi; phylum Ascomycota; class Dothideomycetes; order Pleosporales; family Periconiaceae; genus Periconia; species Periconia macrospinosa. Next base: position 175,453 of record KZ805349.1, on the reverse strand, counting down.
TGGATAGGTAAGTTAGCTATGCGCAAGAGCGGCGGTCGGTCGTCCGAGGAGAGAGACGATGCAAACGTAACAAACACAATGTCACGTGCTTGGCATTCCGCAGTCTCCACCAGCAGGCGTTATCGATTACAACTACACCCTTACACTGATCTACATGTACACAAGTCATGTAACTAGTTACTGGAGCAAGAAATTATAGATCTTGGACCAAAATATACGATGAGGTGACCTGGGTTTTGGCGCCTGCCTGCTTTTGGCCTGCATATGTACATATTCACCAGAGGTTTCCATGATCTTGTCGATGTATTGAATGGCCGCCCAGATGCATGGCACGAAACCGCAGTGAATGTATCTTTGTACCTGGGCAAGTGTCCGTGTACATAACATAGACATGGTAATGAGTCAAAGCGTAGCGTGATTACGGGCAGGTGAGCAACGAATAGGTACCTGTCGGTTCACTTGGAAGAGGCTGAGGCTGAGGTCACGGCCCCGGGCGCACAGCCATCTATACAAAGAGTCACCTGTTTGTTGTTTCGACAAAGACAAAGGGCGGCACGAGCAAATGACGGACGTGACGTGCCTGGAGACAAGTGTCGCAAGTTGCGAGGGCCATGAGTCTTCACGATTCCATGAGTGATGGGTCAGCGTTCGCAGGTGCGACATTATATAAGCAGCCAGGGAAGCTGCGCCCCGCCTTATAACGCTGGCCCTCACCGCCGCTGCCTACAGCCTCTCCTCTCGACATACATAACCCTCCACGCCACCACTCCCACTCGCACACAACCACCACTTACTTTCAAACAACCGCTCGAATATCCTCATCACACAACCTACCTGTCAAACACGTCAACATGCGCTCAAAGTTCAAGGACGAGCACCCGTTCGAGAAGCGCAAGGCCGAGGCCGAGCGCATCAGGCAGAAGTACAATGACCGCATTCCAGTACGCCTCCTGTGCCCCTCTGTTGCTTCGAGAAAGCCTTACTGACCGTGTCCAGGTTATCTGTGAGAAGGTCGAGAAGTCGGACATCGCAACCATAGACAAGAAGAAGTACCTGGTACCGGCCGACCTCACTGTCGGTCAGTTTGTCTATGTGATCCGCAAGCGAATTAAGCTTTCGCCCGAGAAGGCAATCTTCATCTTCGTGGATGAGCAGCTTCCCCCGACTGCTGCCCTGATGAGCTCCATCTACGAAGAGCACAAGGATGAGGACGGCTTCCTGTACATCACGTATGTTCTCCAACCCCAACTATAGTGTTTGTAAACGGCGGACTGACATGGAAACAGATATTCGGGCGAGAACACGTTCGGCGAGGCAGTTTGAGTGCCGCAACCTTACCGCTTCCTTCGTGTCATCAATACCAGGCTTGGGAAGGGCGCGGCAGCACGACTGAATGGGCGTTCTTGGTTTCTGTACGGACATTTCTTTACTACGAATATCAATACTACACGGTTGGATGACACTTGAGTATTTGGGATGACGAATCTATTATAAGCCATAGCTGCGGCAATGATATCAAACCCGGCCCGAGACAATCACATGCGGGTTTGATGGGAAACGGCTCCTCATTTCGTCGGGTTGAAGGGCGGCTTCTTGTACTTCATAAGCTTGCTAGTCCTCTAGGCAAGGCAGACTCCAGACTTGCAGATGTTAAGAATGCAGGAGGCCGTGGGTTGATCTTGTCTTTTCTTCTTGCCGTTGGACTGTACTCTGAACCTCTTACACACACACCTACGTAGCCGAGTGGCTCCACAAATTGAATCGGACTAGGAAGTCATGTCAAAATGCATCTTGTGAGGTACCTGATATTCGACCCAGTGATCATACAGCGTGACTTGCGGCTCATTAGACGGCTGAAACCATGACGCCATCGGTCATATCGACCCACCACCGAGTCAGCCGCGATGCAGCCCTGCACTGTCACAATCTGTCAAAACAAAAAGCAGGATGTTATCAGAAAGTGATTTGTCCATAGCAAATCTGCAGCCACGAGTTTGCACGGCCTCCGCCAACATCTGGTACCTGCGTGAAAATGATGCGTGGCCGCCGAGCGGGAGGCGAGGCCAGCATTCGCGGGGGTTAGGGGTTAGGGGTTTGGGTTGGGTTGGGGGGGGGTGGGTGTTTGGAGAGGCACCGCCCTAATTCGGCGCGGGGCGGAAGTGGGAGGAGTTGCGTTTGTGGGTGGTTCGTGCGTGCATTTGCTCTGATAGGATCGTCGCCGATCTAACGAGTCGAAGCTTTGAGTTTATCGAGACTTCTACTCATTTTTTATTTACGCTGCTTCGCGAGGGAGGTTTTGATATAATCGTCGGTGGCATTCCATAATTAATCCTGTGCCCGGATTACCTACGTGCTTGTTTACGAGGAATAAAGAGAAAGCATTTGTCTCCCCCCCCCCCGGTCCCCTAACGAACGTCGAAGAGCTTGAAGCTTTCAACTTCATCCATCCATCCATTCATCCATCCAACTATCCATCCAACCACCAACCACCAACATACACACACACACACGCATAGACACAAGAACAGCTACCACTGACCGACCGACCGACCGACCGAGTACACACACCTCTCTCTTTCTCCCGTCCTTACACCCATCCCGCCAATCCAACCCAACCCAACCCAAACCCAAATCCCCCCGCGCGCGCGTCAACCACCCACCCACACAAAAACAAAACAAAAATGGCATCATATCAATACATAATCTCAAAGTCCGTTTCCCTTCCCCCCTTCCCCATTTCCCCACCATCCTTCTTCCTTTCTCACACATTTACAACCATATACTTAACATTTTATTGGGGGGAAACAGACGCCTCGACCCGCTCTTCGCACTCTCCATCGGACTCATGGCGGCCGCGACGCGCATTCGGAGGGAGGAAGTGGAGAAGGGGAGGGATGTTGGGCAGACTTTGGAGGTGTTGAGGAGGAGGGTTGGGGGTTGGTGGGGTGGTGGTGCTGGGGGGAAGTAGAAGGAAGGGTGGGAGGGATGAGGTGGATGACGAGAGGATTTTTGCGGGGAAGGACGGGAGGGAGATGGAGTTGTTGCTTGGGAGCAGGGAAGCAGGGAGGTGGGGGAGGATGATATACCCGCGTTTGTTTGTTTTTGTTTTTTTGGGGGGTGGGATTGAAGGGTGTGTGTATGTAATTTTAGGGTTGTATTAGTACGTTTTGATGTGGGGAATGATGTAGGCATTTTTTGGTATCACCATCGCTGATTGTAACAACATCAGGTGAATTGGAAATCAGTGTCTCCAATTCAAAACGTCGAGGCAATCTCTCGTCTATAGAACCCCCCTCCTTTGTTTTTTTTTTAGTTAAGGTAACAGCCGTCACGATAATCAGCGCTGGGGGTGTTATGTTTGGGAATAAGTTTTGGAACGTCAATACTGTACATATGTAGGAGGCTCTCGCTCAGTTAACGCTCATCTTAATGAAGAGCACTGCAACTACGGTAATCGTATTTGGATGGGAATGACAGTTTATGATTGAGCAAAAATTGGATGGGGTGATAGGATTTAATTTTTTAAGTGTTGGATGCTGGGAAGCACATGCTCCTCCTCCCAAGGAATAGCAGGACGGCACTCTTGGATTTCTCTTCCGGAGGTCGATATAAGGTCACCAAGACAGACTCGATTTCAAAGAATGTTTATTCGTGAACCCTTGCCAAAAATACCTAATTACATGTATTTTCCAACTGACACTTTATTTCTATCGGCATTCGTACGACACAGCACTCTCACCTACTAACAACACAGCCGTTCCTTCCTCCTACAGTCGCACTAAAACCCACATAAACAAAGGAAAATCTGTCCTCACGCACCAAAATAATACCTCTTACCAAAACAGACGTTACATCGTCTCCACCCTGTCCAACCTCACAACACCTTCTACCCACACTCCTTTCCCTCCCACTCCAATTCCTCCACTTCACCTTTAACACCACGCCACCACACTACACTGCCTTCACGCTCGTCTACAACAATCCGCAACAATGACTCCTCTAACTCTCCTCTTCGCTATCAACGGCGTATTTATGCATCTCTTCTTCCGCGCCGCCTTCTACGCTCAGCTCAGCTCGGCCGCCGCTGTTGTCTACCCGCAAGACGGCCCACCACCTGCTGCAGTGGAGACAATGCCGGCTACTCACACGAAGCCCACTGTTCCTTACACTAGTGCTTTGGTAAGTCAAGATAACCGCGTTTAAAATGGTCCATGTGAGCATTGGGTTGATGGTGTGAGTAGGTCGTTCTCTATTCGAGGGCACCGAGCAGCGGCAGGTATGACTTCTTTATTGATGAGAATGAGTTCGCCCAAAAGCGCACTGAGAAGGATGCTACGTGCTATGGAACGTAAGGATACACCTCTCTTTTCTTCGAGGATATTGGATGGAACTAATCGAGGCAGTGGACACTGGGTGTCCTCGTTCACCATGCACACCAACAAGGTCAAGTTCGGCTGTGTTTTGTTCACGTGAGTTTATCCTTCTGCTCCTCCAATAACAGAGCTCGACGCTCTGTCATCCCTGTTGTGCCTCAAGATGTTTGCCGCTGACCAAAGCCTTCTTTCCACTCTTAAAAGTGGCCCTCAATGCGACTCTTCTGACAAGATCTTGCCTTTGGTTAAGACCTGTGGCTACCTGAAAACTCTCGGCTGGGACAAGATCACCCGGAGCTTCAAGTGCTGGGATGTTGCCAACTTCCATTATGAGGTTCACCAGAATCACACATTTGGCTGCTAATTGGGCAATTGAGTTGAGGGTATGGTCTGGTTGCTTTCTAAACTATGACTATCTATCTATCCTCGACATCTCTCGGTGCTGATTGAGGGATTGGCTTTCCGGAAGGTGATTTCCCGGTGTTTAAGGGTCGGTAAAATGGAAATGGTCAGGGATTGAGGAGTGGAATGGTTGACCAAAGGGAGAATTCCTCAAAGAGAGAAGAACGAGAGATCAATGACAAGTTCCAACAGAAAATCGGTAACCCAAACCCCTTCCTTCACACCGTGACATTCACATCTCCAAACCCCTCACTCCCTTCCCAACACTCGCCTACTCCACCGCAAAAGACAACCCACTTTCCTCCAAAAACCTCTCCCGAAACTCCTCCACCACCTTCCCCCTCCTCTCCGCCAACTCCCTCCCACCCCCAGTCTTCATCATGCCCCCCAGCTTCATCAGCTTCTCCTCAAAATGCTCAATCGCCCTCATCATCGGCTCCCCCGGCCTCTTCGCCCCGCTAAACGTAAAACACCTCGCGACGCCCACGGCGCCAATCGCATCGAGGCGGTCCGCGTCCTGCACAATTCCGAGCTCTGGATATTGGTCGAGAACGGAGCGAACAGATTCGGGGTTTTTGACCTCGTGGGAGTAGCTCACGTGTTTTACGACGGTTTGGACGCGGGTGGCGAGAGTCGAGGAGCAACCGTTTGCGAGGAGGATGGTGGAGATTTGGGATTCTGGTGTTTCCGAAGAGGCATACTTGTGGTCTCCTACATCTACAACATACCAAAAAAATCAAAACGTTTTCGAGTCAGTTTCTTTTCTTTTTTACCTTTTAGAAAGTCGTCACTTTTTTTTTTTTTTTCTATTTCTCTGGGGAAGAGTGGAGAAGAGTGAGGAGCAGAGAGGTCAAATTACCGTGTAAAAACGCAGCTAAGAACAATGCCAAAACATCGTACTCTTTCTCTGGGTGAGCGGCTTTCTCGAGGGCTAAGATGCGGTTTGCGTTTGAGACTACGCGGAGGATGTGCTGGTAGTCGTGCGAGCTGTCGTGTCCCGGAGACGACATGTATCCGTGAACGAACGTGTTTACGGATCTCACGAGGTCGTTGTGCTCGGTGGGGATGGGGAGGATGTGGAGAGGAATTGAATCTGTCATTTTTGTGAAGGTTCGTTTTGGGGACGGTGTGGAAAGGTGGTGGTGGTAGCGGGGAAATGGGAGTGAAAGTGTGGGGATTTGAGGCCGAAGGAGACGGGTTGTGAGGATGGCGACGGGGGTTTTGGGCATTGAAGCCCTTTCTTGAAGATGAAAAAGAAAAGGGGGGGTTTTTTTTTCGGACAGTAGAAAGGGCGGAGAAGGGCAGCAAATTTGGAGTGTTGCTTGGTAATGTCAAGTTTGCGGATGGCCGGCGCGTCACCGACGAGTTTCGCGGGTTTTATTGGGACGGAATAGGAAAAGGGCGAACGCGTGGTCACATGTTGATACCCTGTTCATTTATGCTTCGCCCTTTTCTTTCGAGTCTTTGACTCGGGGGATAGAGGATTAAAGGAGACAAAGAATGTTCCATTTGCTTTGGCGCCCTTGAGACTGGATTGTTGGAGTGAAAGGGCGTTTTTTTGAGTGTACATACAGAAGTAGCTGCCTGATACAACCTGCATTTTTGACCGGTTTACCGTTTCGATTTTCAAAGACGTTTTTTGCAGCTAGTCAATTCCTAGCATTTTCCGGGGAATTGAAAAGTGCTAGTACCTATCACCCGGTGAAAGATGGAGTGTGGAGATTGGGTGGTCAGTGTCAACGTTCGGCCTACGCATCTTCTTGAACCTCGGCAGCCGCGATAGCCTTGCATGACTTCACAGGACACGCCACGCCTCACGCCCCTCGAAAATGACAACCAACCTCCTCCACTCCACACAACCCTCCGCCCGCTGACACGTTGATACGTTTGTACGGAGCACCCAATCATTGGGACCGCCAATATGTATCGACAGGCGACGCAGAAGACCTCTGAGGTCTTGTCGCTCCCGTCGCAATACCTCGGCATGTATTCCGAGTTCATCACAAAGAATAGCAGCGCTGTGTCGCAGATCGAATCCGCGCTGCGATCATTGACATACATCATACCTGGTGCGCGTTTGCTGTACATTTATCCCAACCGAACATGGTACTGACAATGCAAAGGTCGCTTTCGCGAATCCGAAATCGCATCCGAATCCTGTACGGCCTGAACCCATTTTCTGTTGTGATAAGCAACTAACATCGCGCAGTACATAGCGGCGTGCAACTACTTTCCCTATATCATGATTCTCTGCTATCAAAGGCAATGGCGCGCCTGCCAAACCCACAGCGCCAGCATCCAACACCTCACAACCGCTACACCAAGTTCTGGACACAGCGATCACCGACGTACAAGCGCATTGCCCTCGTTCTCCAGATGATTCAATATACAGAACTCTTATGGGAAATGGCGGCGAAGAGGAAGGGGGAGAAGGTGCGATGGCGGGTGGTGGTATTGCTCGAGGCCGTCAAGGCTTTGTGCAGGTTACTACTTTTGCGATTGACGAATTCGAGGCCGTTGGTGTCACCACCGCTGCCGCAAAGAGAGGTTGATCCGAGCTCACTGGAGGATTCATCGGCATCTGCAAATGGAATGGACACGCCACCAAGCGAACAGTTAGTCGAAGAAGAGAACTGGAAGATGCCTCGGACCGGATTATCCATGCCTAGCCTACCCGATTCGTCTGATATCTCGAGCTACCTCCTTTCCAAGGTCCTCACCGCAGACGATATCAAACCTCCAAAAGCGCTGCTCCACAGGGTCAGTGGGAAGGGAGAGATAGCTGAGGTACTTTACATTCTTCGACCAGTCGTATATGCACTTGCTATGCAGCATTTCAGCGGGGATAGAAAGAGCTGGCGTCCATGGTTGATCGGTTTGAGCATTGAATACGGAGCACGTCAACTCGCCAAGAACGATTTCCAAGAAAGACTTGCGGGAGGACTGAGAGGTTTGACTGGATTAGAGAAGGAAGAGCTCAGGAAACGTGGGTGGTCTATGGGTTGGTGGATGATGCGTGGTGCTTTCTACGAGAACATCACCAAGTACGTATCCTTCTGCGAAATTAACCAAGTCTGGACTAACGTGATGAACAGGGCATGGATACACTCTATTACTGGAAGACTCCGAAACAAACCCATCCTCGATATTGTCGGAGGTGTCATTGAGGACTACGAGTTCCTTTGGGACCAATACTACTTCCCAACAGCGACTCTGTGATTTCCTTACCTTTCTCTTTTGTATAAATCTTATATCCGGTGGCGACTGTTATGACTTGATAGGATAGGGTGTATGATAGCATTTGGTACGGTCGGTTCTGCATATCCCGGTAGCGATAACGTATCGAATGGGGGAGGTTTTTGGACTGGGTTTGGAAGACTGCTGGCTTGGTCTTTACTTTACTGTATCGTACGGCATTGGATACTGCTTGTAATGGATCTATAGCAACCCTCATGGAAAATTTGAACATTCTCGTCCTTTTTTTCGAAAAATACATCTATGCAATGACAAATGCAGAATGAATGTCATACGACTGGCGAATTTACTAAGCATCCTGTTCTGTTTGACATCAGCATGTACGTGTGCCTGGGGGTTGGTCCGAGCTCGCTTCTAGTTTCCGAAGCTTCGACGATAGAGCCGCATCATCACACTCATTACACACAACCCCAACCCCTCCAAACAACCGTCTTTCCTGATCCTCCATCTCGACCACGGCCCACGTAAATCTCTCCCTTACCTGCGCACATTCTGAGTCGGACCCTCAAATATGCCCGCCACGACAGCAGAGACGTTGTCACTCGTGACCCGCAACGTCTCGGTCGCACCTCTCGTGCTCCTCTCCGCAGCAGATCACTACGGTCGACAAGCAAAAGGCACACGGAAGCGAGTAGTCGGTGTACTTCTAGGACAGAACGATGGCAAGAATGTGCGGGTATCCAACAGTTTTGCTGGTATGCAGCTCGGCTCCCCCGCTATTTCGCCGCTTCTTGCTTCCCAGCACCTGAAGCGGCCAACTGGAATTTAAGCTGACGATAGAATGCAGTGCCGTTCGAAGAGGATGAGAAAGACCCCTCGGTGTGGTTCCTGGATCACAACTATGTCGAGTCGATGAACGATATGTTCAAGAAGGTGAATGCGCGGGAGAAGCTCATTGGGTGGTATCACACTGGTCCCAAGCTGCGTGCCTCGGATCTTGAGATCAACGAGCTGTTTAAGAGATATACACCGAACCCGCTGCTTGTCATTGTCGATGTGCAGCCGAAGGAAGTGGGCGTACCCACAGATGCATACTTCGCGGTGGAGGAGATTAAGGATGTAAGTTTCTCAAGCAGCGCTGATGATTCTATGCGGCATTCGGCAGCTTGAGTGAGGAACAAAAACTGACATGGCTCAATAGGACGGCACAACAACTTCAAAGACCTTCGTACACACACCTTCATTAATCGAGGCTGAAGAAGCAGAAGAAATCGGTGTCGAGCACCTCCTCCGAGACATCCGCGATGTCGCCGTCGGCACTCTTTCCACCCGCATCACGTCACAACTCCAATCGCTACAAGGGCTGCACCTCCGCCTGCGCGACATTGGTCAATACCTACAGAAGGTCCTGGACGGCGACCTGCCCGTCAACCACGCCATCCTCGGCAACCTGCAAGACGTATTCAACCTGCTCCCGAACCTATCAACACCAAAGCCGGCACCAGTCGGAGGAGCGACGAACGGAGTTGGACCGGCAGCTGGAGCAGCGGCAGGGTTGGACAACGGCGAGCTGGCGCGCGCAATGAGCGTCAAGACGAACGACCAACTGATGGCCATCTACCTGTCGAGTCTGATCCGCGCCATAACGGCGTTCCACGACCTGATCGAGAACAAGATCCAGAACAAGCAGCAGGCGGAGGACAAGGAGAGCAAGAAGGAGGAAGGAGAAAGCAAGGAGAAGAAGGTCAACGGTGCGAATGGCGACGCCAAGGAAGGCGACAAGGAGAAAGAGAAAGGGAAGGATGAAAAGAAGAAGGGTTGAGTTTTGAGAAAGTAGCGAGGGAACGGTTCTGATGATAGCGACATGAACGCGGAAGATGGGAAAAGAAAAGTAAAGCACCTACCTGGTTCTTTGGAAGAAAAAGACCTGGATGATTGATGGTATGAAGAACAAATATTTAGTGTCTTTTTTTGTCTTGATGGCATTCTGTGCATGCATGCTTCATGAGATATCGCATGGGGCTAAGCTAGCTAGCTTAGTTGGCTGGGGATGTGTATAATATGAATATACCACCGAGACATTACTTCTTTTGCCCAATCTTTACCCTTACACTTATCTCCTTCTCTTCGGTCTTTCTGGTATTACGGACGAGCTTTAAAAAAAAGAGGGGAAATGGATAAACGTAACAACCCATAAATACGTATGTTTTGTTGAGATTGGAGAAAGTCCTACCTCCTCCCTTCTCTTTCTCTCTCTTTCCCTCCGTTATTACCCAATTCTACATACACTATACTCTTATATTATCTTATCTTATATTATTCTACTCCCTTTTAGGCTTTTCCTCTACTTAACTAGGTAATTAACTAACTAACGAACTAAACAGCTTTAATCTTTCTTTTTAAAGTTCTTTTTTTATATACTTAGTTTAAAGTAATTTAAGGGGGGTTGTTTTATTAGGTAAAGTAGAGGAGGGTATAGAAGGGGAAGATGGGATAGGATAGTAAAGTAATTAAGAAGGAAAGGAAAAGAAAAAGGGAGAGAAAAAGGTAGATAGGTTATTAGAGTTAATAGCTAAGTATAGGGGAAGAGGAAAAAGAAAAAGAAAAAGACAAGGGGGGGGGGGGGAATGGGGGGGGTTAAAATAATTAAATAGTTATGTTATGTTTAGTGGTTAGGTTAGTAGAGATATATATGTATATTTTTTACATATTAAATAGGGGAGGTAGGTAGCTAGGTAAACGTTTAGAATAGTATATATGTATGTTATGTATGTACGGGATATATCATTGTTAGGTTAGGTTGGGTTGTGTATGTATGTATGTATGTAAAATTCTTGTATATTTAATTCGTGCGTGTGTACGTGTATGTGTGTGAGAGAGAGAGAGAGAAAGAAAGGGGGGAAGGGGGGTGGGAAGGAGAGGAGGTAATTAATGTTTTTTTAGAGAATGGATTGAAGTAGTTTGAATACTTTCCATCTTTCTTTTATTTTGTCTTTTCTTTTCTCTTTTATATTTCCAGGAAAGGAAGTTTTTTTGGTTTCACACGGTGGTAGATGTAACAATTGATTTCCATCACTCAATCAAACATCTAAACATTCCTAATCACCCCATCCCGCAGCCCAGCCAGCCGCTTCTTCCACGCCAACCACACGATCCACGACAAACGCACCGAACAAACCCTCACACCTCTCGGCGAGAACGCAGGCTAGCAGGTGCTTACACACGGGCGCCGCCGCCGACGTGTCTGAGCCATCTTGCAGACTCAGACCGCCAAACATCCACCCCGCGGGCCCACCATGATTTTCATGTCGTCGTCGTCCTCCAACAACACCAGCATCCCACGACGTACTACTACTCACCACCCCCGCCGTCGCAACATGTGTATTCGACACACGCGCGGGAGAAGGGGGGAACGCGGAAAACGCAAAGGCAGGACACGAGCAGTTCCACGCGCCGAGACGGACTTGGTACCAAGTGTTGTTTGCTTCGTAGGCGGCGGCGGCGGTAGAAGAGAAGCGCGAGGAGCGGTGGTGGTGGTGGTGATGCTGCGCCGAGCGGACGTAGTAGCACACCGTCTCCTCCGGCTCTGATTGACCGTCGTCGTCGTCTTTATTACGACGACAACGACGTAGCTGGTCCGGGTCCGAGGGCGAGGGCGTAGTAGTGTCCGGTTTGGGGGGACTCGTCGTCGTGGGGGGGACGAGATGTGTTTTGCGTGAGAGGCTTGTGGCTGGGGCTGCGACGGTGCTTACGTTCTCGGAGGGGGGTGCGACGACGAGGGAGGGGGAGGAGGGCCCAATGGCTTGGTTGGAGGTCGTCCCGGGAGCTTGGGGCCCCGTGTCGTCATCGGGGGGATTGGTTTGTCCGATTGAGGTGGGAGTGAGATTTGGGATAATGGTAGATGGTGGTGGTGGTGAGGTTGGCGCGGCGGGATCGAGTGGAGTCGGGGGTGGTTGGTTCTTGTCCTGTGTTTCTGTTTCGTTTGGATGATTTGAGTGAGGAGGCTGTGGTGGTGGTGGAGCGGCGTGTTTGGGATGTGTTTTCAGAGAAGGGGAAACAGTGTTGGTGGCAGCAGCGGCGGCGGCGACGGCGGTTGCTGCTGTCCCTGCTTCGCGTCTCTGTACGTGAAACCTGGTGACAAGCCTCCGATCCAAGAGATCCAACGCAGGCAGAAGTTCGTTTGGGAAAAGCACATGCAGCGTCATCAATTGCTTCTGGACGGATTCCGACGCATGGCTGAGAGGGTTCGACGCCGCAGCAGCAGCCGTGGTAGCGGTCACGTCAGCGGCATGGCGCGGAAGCGTGGTGTTTAGAGAGCTAAGCAGCTTTGTTACGAATTCACGCGCGTGTGACGACTGGTCTGATGACATGATGATGCTTGCGACATTGCGAGCATGGGCGTAGGCGCCATCAATTGGGTGTGGTTGTTGTCGTTTAGAAGTGCAGCGGTGAAGTCTTGACTTCTTAGGGCGAGCGTGCGTGTCAGAATAGGTAGAGATTGATGTCGTCAGGCCCACGCGCGCTTAGTTAGACGTCAAGTTTTTTAATGTACACATTTCTGTATAGGTACATACGTAACTACACCTCCCCAACCCCAAACACCAATTCCTCAACACCTAATTAAATCACTCCTTTAGCCATGTAGCACATCAATACATTGTACATCATTATAACTAAGACGGTGAGCCTTCTTGCTTCTGAAGGCGGTTAGAATAAAGTTGTGTCGAACCGCGATAAGATAAAAAAAACTTGCGGGGGATAACGGAGGACGCTCGGACAAGTCCTGGGCAAGTACATATGTATGAAAATCATTGTCGTAGATCTCCCCCCCCTCGATGTACATGCTCAATATGTACTTGTAAAAAAACGACAACACCCATATATTGCAAATCAAACAATTTTTTTTTCTCAACGATTTGTTAGAATTTTTTTTTTTTCAAGGTAGGTAGTTTAAATGAAAAAAGGATTTTCACGCTTATTTGAATGGAAGAAGAAAAATGATTGCAATGTGTGACTTAACATAACATACATGTACCTTTTTAACAAAACGCAAAACCTAGTCCCCCTTTTCCCCCTTTTGCCACGCACATAACTACCTAAGTATATATGCATTTGATATCTTGTAATGAAATTCTATTAATTATAAATTTTTGATGCCCTAACTCACGCCCGGAATAATTAACTAGATCTCTCAAGTCTCTCTCTCGCTGTCTCTCGCCCGGGCGGCCGGTCCAACAGAGAAAAAAGAAAGAAAGAAAGAAAGAAATTTGTACAGGACGAAATCCCAATCCCCATATCCAAGGAACCCCTTACCTGTCACATACACATATACCGGGCCTTATTCGTTAAGCGTCACCAACTCACCGCTTTCCCATGCGCCCACGCGCACGCGCACGCGCGAGCCTAAAGTAACAAACTTGTAAGTAAGTAAGTAAGATCGCGATCTGGATATAAAAAAGTACGGCCGAGAAGGTATCCGTCAATGGTGAAGCGTATGGAACGGAGGGGATGGGATGATCCCTTCTTTGACCTCTCTCACTTTTCGATGTGTTTTTTTTTTCGATGCCTGGGTTGTCCATTGCTTTGCAAAGCTGAGAATGTTGAATCCAGCTGGCACCTACCTGTCTGACGTGGCAATCCCATCCAGCTCTTGTACCTCGACATTCGCCAATGCAACTTGTTTTCAATTGTGATTTGAGCTCCGCGTTGGCTATCCTGCTCGCGATCAAAGTTGCATTGGGCATCGTCAGCCTACGGAGAAGGATGGCAATTGATTACTATGCCATTGGCAAAGAAGTCCGCCGTCTCGTTAGCAAAGCGGCGCGCGCGCTAGTGGGTTACGGACTACTAATCCATCCTTGGTGGTAATTACGGTAAGCGATGCGGTGGCCGAGTCGAGATTGCATTGCCTGGCTCATCATCGGGTGTTTTTGGCACACCGCTCAGAGGGGCGCGGCGTACGTTTTAGTTTGGTGGATGATACGGGGTTGGACGGATCCGACTTGAATGGCGTTGTGCGGCGAGGCAGCAGATGGCGAATGTGGACATTGGTTTGGGGGCGTGATGTTTGCCTTTTGGGCCAGGAAGGGAAAGGGAAGAGCGTGGCAGCTGCAGGGACCTTCAGCGTTGTTGCGGGCTGCAAGTTCGCAAGTCAGGGCGACGGCATTGGCCTATCAGATCAGGCTCGGGTCACGATGGCTGCTGGCAGCAGCTGCGGGACGGGAAACGCAGATCGCGTCGCGCAGAGTGTCGCGCATGGCGGGGTCTCTAAACGAACACACATCCACGGTGAGGTGGGTGAGACTGAGACTAAGCTAGACCATCCATGGCCCCATGACAAACACAGCGCGCCGTGCATCGCCATGCCAAGTCAAGTGAACCGATAACGATCCTTATCATATCGCAGATGGCAGATGGCGGATGGCTGGGTGGCATGAAATGAAGCATAGCATCCCTTGGTCCATGGATGGCACTGCTAACGCAAACTCAAATCGTCCCGAAGGGAAGGTGCCGTGTCAGATGAACGAGATGGACGAGGTCATGCCACAGCCATTACGACCCAGAGATAGGAAGAAGAGGGGGTCAGTTAACGTTAGTGGTGTGTGTGTGTGTGTGTGTGGGCGAAAAGAGCAGGCAGGCAATCAATCAATCAATCCATCCATCAATCAATCAATCGATAGAGCGATAGAGCGATAGAGTGGTACAGTGGCCGCCGGTGAGGGGTAACGAGAAGGCTCCCACCACGGTCCACGGCGTCCAGTCCAGGCACAGTCAGGCAGTACCAGTATCTACTTAGCCTTTCGCGGGGTCAATTCGCCCGTGTACGGTCAAACGTCGACCGATTGCAGCAGAGGGCGCGGCATGGGGCGGCCTTGAGGGTCTGCACTGCACAGCACAGCCCAACTGCAACTGCAAGCGCGGCACGCCCTGTAAAAACCCCAAAATAGCCACCAAGGCATTGATGAGTCGATGAAGAATGGAGAAGGAAATAGTTACGGACCATGACGATGAGGGCGAGTGTGGGGATTCGTACAGGTAATTTACGACCCCATGTCTAGACTACATAAGACTAGCCAGACCGGCCGATTCCGACACCGACCGATAACGATAACACACCTCCCTCCAAACCTCCTGTAACACTATCTGCTCTGCCCCCGTAAGCATGACCCCCCTCAGCGCCATTCCAGGGCGAGATGGTGTGACGGTGCAATCTCGTGAGAGCCTCAGCTGCTCCTCAACAACATGGCACGAGTCAAAACGTCCGTCTATAGTGGGGGGGCAATCATGTACTTTGGGATGGGTGGTGGTGTTCACCTGAGACCGCGTCGCTTTCACATGCGAAAAAGGTGTGGCGCACCAGCTGGGGTGCGTGGTGGGGTGTGCAATTCCCGACCAGACAGGCTGCAAGTAAGTAGCAACGCGCGCAATGGCGACACTTTGCATCCATCAGATGAACAAATGCGCAATAATTCCAATGGGAATTGGAGTACTGTAGGTGCGCAGTGAGGACCGACAAGACGATTGGGACTTTGTTCGCCCCGGCAGGCATGTTGCAATGCGTTTTGAAGTCTGGATGGACAGCCGCGTGGCGTATACCATGATCCATGGCTACTTGCCAACTCCGGTCCCAGTCATAACTTAGTACGGTAGAGTTGTACTGTAGAGCAGCCCCCAGAGATAACTTGGAGCGGGCGTCACGAGACCCGAATGATCACCCGACGAATGAGCGGCGGTGCTGGCGGCTATATCGGGTTTGAGAAGCAGTCCTGCACCGTGACTGGTCCAACTTGCAACAATGCGAGAACCAACCCCCGTCGCCGTCGCTTTCTGGCTGGATGGCTAGCTAACTATTGCACTGTACTGTACTGTACTGTCCTGTACTGTCCGCTAGTCAATGCCCGTCGCCGAACGGTGGGCAGGAACGCAGTGGTGGGTGCGGATGGGCAGCTACGGTAGGTGGGTTCTCTGGTGCATTAACGCAGACAGGAATGTGGCAGGTCGGGCGGTGACAAGACTCTAGAGCATCGAGCAGAAGCGTTCCACTGTTGGGAGTAGTTAGTTAGGGACATGTCAACCACCAGAAGAGCTGTGGCAGCGGGAATGTGGAGCGAGTGGAAACCCAATCTCCCTGCAAGTTCAACTGAACAGAAGAGAAAAAAAAAAAAACAACCAACTAGCACAAGACGAGCGGTCAGGACCAGGCTCTGCTCGAAACACCCAACGGCGCCCTGGTGAGCGGCGACGGGCATATTATTTGTTCCTCAGGCTCCAGAATTAAAATATGTGGGTTGGCAGTGTTTGTTGCATGTCATTACATGTCATTCCTTGCAGCCTAACACCATTGTGCAAGTTGAGATGGGATATGACGAGGCACGGTGACTTGGTCTATTGAATCTTCTACACCGGACGGCAGCATGAAATTGATTATCGACAGGTGCAGGCGCATGAAATAAGACACGATATTCTGTTCACTTGCATACGGGAGTCGTTGTCGACGCCTACTGGCAGGCGTGGAGAGAGGTGCAATTAGCAGGCCTGAGGCAGAGGCGTGACACGTGTTGGCGAGCACCAGGCTGTGCCAAAAAGTGGTCCAATGGCACGGCTACAAGTCGCAGCGGAATGAGGCAAGAGCATTGAATGTCGCCTGCAAGCATTGGATTGATTGCTGGTGGTGCTGGACAGCGAGGTGGTGGAATCTGCTGGTGTTGTGTCGTTTGTTGTGTGAGTGAAGAGGGGACGTGAGAAGCGCCGGTCACGGTGCATGTTGAACGCATGGAGTGAATGACGGAGGCAGGAATGACGCCACACGGCATGGGAATTGGATGCGTCCTTGGTACAGTGAGTTGGTAGTTGGACGGTAGACGCATGATGGAGCAGCGCATGGACGAGGAATTAGTTGACGTTAGTTGACCATAGGTTCAAGAGTGCATCATTCACACTCGATTGTTCCCATTCAGCACAAATAGGTGTAGTGTAGGGGTAGGGGAGTAGTACCAAGTAGTGTAGTGTAGAAGTAGTGTAGTGTAGTAGGTGGAAGTGCCAAGCAACTAACGACAGGGGGCCACACCACTCCTGGTCGCGAATCGCAGGTCGCATCCATGAAAAGATGAGTCCATGAAAGGATGGCAATTGCCTACTCACTACTCTGTTCCCCTCTAGTAACATCAAAGTTACTCGTCTCTTTCTTCCTCGACCCTCTCTAACTACCCGCGCAGCCATCATCAAAGTATCATCTGCCTTTTTTTCCCCCCCTTGCCCACCACACACTATCCACTGCACTGCACTGCACTACACTACTATTTACTGGCGACTACACTTGGTTAGGTAGTAGAGTAATCAACTACTGTACTCTACCGACCGACCAACCCCGGGCGCGCAAAAGCAGGCCAGCGGGATTGAGTCACACACACGTTTGACTGACTGACTGACCGAGTGACTAGGTAGACCAAGTAAGTAATCTGGTTTGGTTGGCTGCCTCTTTCGCGTCGCCTTCGCTGCGCTTCCATTCCCTTCTTGGCCACAGCCTTCGGCCAGGCAGCCAGGCAATTCGTCAGCCCGCGGCCGCGCAATGAATGATAAGTCAACTACCAACTACCGTATGATATGAGATTGATGATGAATACTCTAGGTAGGCGGTAACAAATGTAATCAATCCATAATCCAATCCACAATACAATCAAGGGTAGGGTAGCGCAGCGGCAGGCAGGGCAGGGTCCGGTGCTAAGTTGGGGTGGTAGGTATAGGTAGGTAGACGGTAGCCTGTAGGTCGACTGGACAGCCAGATGATGATGATGATGATGATGGCAATGGATGGATGGAGGGCAGGGCAGGGCAGGGCAAGGCAATGCAATGCAATGCGCACATGAGCCCTGTCTGCCTGTCCTGTCCTGTGTAGCACACCCTCTTTGTTCGGATGGTTTCAGCGGTGCTCGCCCAACTGACCTTAGTCTCGTTTCCTTGTCCTTGTCTGTCCTGTCCTGTTCTTCGTTGCTTGCTGCAGCCTGGCCTGCTCTGCTCGGCTCTGCTCTGCTGCTTGAAACACTCCCGCCCAAAAGCCCAAGCGCCCCGTCGTCGTCGTTCATCATTCACCCTCTCGTCATTCATAAACCCGACCATCCCCCCCACCACCTGCCCCCCCTCAAAAGGTCTGCCCCGAGAGAAAGCAAGTCTTCCTCTTTCTGGCCTGCCTCCAGCAATTGCAATTCGCCAGTCCAAATCACCAATCCATTGACTCGACTGCCCCTCTCGTCATTGTTCTCGTCGTTGTGCAGCACCGCAATCCTGCTGCCTCCACCACAATACCGCTGCATACCTAGTTACTACTACAGTACAAATACACACTATACTACTCGTCCTGCTAACTCCGTCGCACCGCCAACCCTTCCTCCTCTGTGACTAATCGCCCTCCTGCTCGCCCTCTGGACATAGCCGGACCATTAGTCTTTCGTCCGTCTCCCGAAAAACCATTTATTCTCTTCTCTCGCGTTCCACGGATACGGTCAGCTTGCCGCCTGCCTACTTATAAGCCGTCTTCGCCCCCTCAGCCCAACCCAAACCCCAACAGCCCTTCACAGTCATACCACCCGGCTTGCCTGCTGTTGGCACCAGACCACCCCGACCCTCACACACCCAGCCAATCAGCCAACCAATTGCACTGCTGCCTGCCGGGAATTGCGACGTTAAAGCCCCTCCCGCCCAGCGCCCCAATTCACTGCGCAAACACCACACAACCCTCCCCCACACGCCATGGAAGCAAACTACAAAGCAACAACCCCCAGTCAACGACTTACAGTTTCCTCCCTCCTCTCTCCCCCAGAAATGAAGAGATCCGAGTCCTTTGGCTCATCCGCCGCACACTCGCAACCCCGGTCTTCCTTTTCCTCCTTCACATCAGAGGCTGCGAAGCCCACCATGGCTTCCCTGTTCCCTTCAACACCCTCCACAAACCGTGCCGCCTACGCTTCGCCGCCAATTTCACCGTACGATTCGCAAGCGAGGAAGGAGAATGCCAGCGACTGCACAGAAGAGGAGGGCGTACGGGATCCGCAACTCTTCGTCCGCAGCGACCCCGCCAACCCCATCTCGCTTGATCAGCCGCTGTTCCCCCAGGAGCCTGTCGACCGCGCCGCACAGGACGCCATCAGCCAGCACATGAAGTCTTTCGACTTTGCCAAACTGCCCAGCAAGCCCGCCCGCGAAGATTACGAATTGGCCGTGTCGTTCGTGTCCACCGTCTACGAATCCTACAACAGGGACCCTATCGCATGGTGGAGACAAGAGCGGGAGAATGATAAGCAGTACAAGCAGTTCAAGCGTCCTACGGGCGTGCAAAAGAGGCCGGCGCTGAAGAAACTGGCACCCGCTCCTTCCTCTAGGCAGAAGATTGCTCTCCCCAGGCTCGTCCGTCCTCCTCGCGCCCCCAAGAGGACTCCCGTAACGCAGGTCTATGACTCTTTCGACCACACTCCTGCATCTGCATCACCCAAGCCCCCACGCCCAGCGACGAATCGCGATGACACAGACTACAACTCGCTCCCTGACTTTTCGCCACCTCTCGACACCCTCCCCAAAGGCAACAACAAGGTGCTCAAGGCGGACTGGAAGGGCCAGATGCTCGATCTCTCCAAGGATCCCGACCACCACATGCTGCACGAGGCTGAAGTCAACCTTGCCTCGACGCTCCGCCTGTCGTGTGCAACTTACCTCTGCAGCAAGCGACGCATTTTCCAGGCCCGCATCGACGCCTTGAAGATTGGCAAGGAATTCCGCAAGACGGATGCCCAGCAGGCCTGCAAGATCGACGTCAACAAAGCCAGCAAGTTGTGGCAGGCCTACGACAAGGTCGGCTGGTTCAAGCCCGAATTCTTCAGCAAATATCTCTAAGCCATATACCACACGCACATTAGTCGCCACCTATGTTTGTTCCCCATTTTCCATTGGCTCGAGACAGATCTAGTGCTTGCTTTCCTCATTTCCTTCCCATCAGCATCCCCCATTTTGGGATGCTCGGCATGAAGTTGCATATATGGTTCTCCAAGGCCAACGGCGGGTACGGTGTTGCGGTTTGTTTTCCCTCTTCGGACTCTCTCACGGCATACGGCGGGGACGGCAGCGGAATGTCATCCCCCCTCTCTTCCTTTCACGACTTACTTATTCACGAACGGCGTTTCTCTACTCTTCTCATCATCACACGATAGGTATTATGCATATTGCAAGGACATCATGTATCGGGTCTCTTTTTTCATTCCTGTTTCCCTCATGGCGGCATTTTCAACCCTCTCCCCTTAGCATAACCCACCCACCTACACACACACGCCGCTCAGCCATCTATTTCGTTTGTTTCCCCTTTTGTTGTTCCTTTTTTATCTTGCGCGCCTCCCGCCCCCACTTTTTCTCCATGCGATACCCCCTTTTAGCCCTCCCCACCCCAAACTATCCCCACGATTGATGTATGTGACCCAGGGCACTCACTTTTGAGAGTTTTAACGAGCTTCAAACCCCTTCCCTCCCACCTTCCTCACGGGCGCGCGGGTGGGGGTTTTTTTCCCCCCATTGTTGTTTTTTTCCCCCTGGAGCAGTCTAGGACGGTTTATGAGGGGTTCCTGGTTCTGCTCGCTCTTACTTTTCTCTCTCTTTTTTTGTTGTTGTTGTTGTTGTTGTTTGAAGGGGAAACGGTAGATAGGGATTTTTAACTTACACACCACATTACCAACCAATTTGAGAGAAATTAAGTAATTCTTTCCCCCGCGCGCGCACGAGAGGAGTGGTTGCGGTCGTTTTTTTATTTATTACGTACGAATGAGGAGAAACTTGAATGTGTTTTTGTTGATGCTCCTCAGAGGTGGGAAGTTCACCCCTAGATATCTATCTGTGTTGATGATGTATGTGAATTAGGCAATAATGCACACCATCATCGATTGCTTCTTTCCAACTGTTACAACCATCCATCCATCCATCCATCCACCAACCCCCCAATGGATGGCACTGAATAATGAAACTCCCTCCTCCATGTAGTTTAAGGGGATTGGGTGGGTGGGGGAGGTGGTAGGTGGATTGGATTTAATTAAAGGATTTGATTGATGTTGTTGAATGAGAGGAGGGAGAGAGGGTTTCTCGTGCGGAGTTGCATGGATGGATGGATACAGATGGCGTGTATGTATGTTGTTTTAGTATGTGAGGATGGAAAAAAGGGTAGGGTTTGTTGAAGTTTTGATGGGGTTTGGGTGAGGTGTTGGTATGGGTTATACTAAGGTTAGAGGAGTTTAACGGGGTAGATCTAATTATATATTATTATACCTTGGTAGAGAGGTAGAGAGGAGAGGTATACGTTGTTGCTCTGCCGCGCAGGCGGCGGGGGCCAATTGTGGCGCGGCGTCAGCGTGCTCAGGCCCCGGCCAAACTTCAAACACCTCCGGGAAAGCCAACGACATCACCAAGACTCCACCATCACCCTTCACAACACGCGATCACCCACCCTGCGGAACGGCGCGGACCACACGACAAAATGTCGCAAACTCAGCAGGTCGAGCACAGCGATTCAATTTCCAGCCAGGATCCCCGCAATGAGACACAGAAGAAGACAAAGAGCAGGAGGCCCCCAAGTGAGTTTGCGACCCGCAGGATCGAGGCAAAAGGGGAGAGAGTGCAGGAGCGGCTTTTGGGATAGGATGCGACGGAATATAATGAGAATTCTTTACTGATTCTCGGCACAGATACTGCGTTCCGGCAACAGAGGTTGAAAGCATGGCAGTGCGTGGTTTTCCCCGAGCTTCAGAGGAATAGCGCGCAGCAGCGCAGCTGACAACTCTCCAGACCCATCCTCACGCCCAAGACTGTTCTACCCATATTCTTCATCGTCGGAATAATATTTGCGCCTATTGGAGCCTTGCTGCTATGGGCGAGCTCGCAAGTAAGAAGGGCTGGTGCCACCAGGTGCGAGACGTCTTGGCTGATTTAGGTGTACCAGGTTCAAGAACTCTCCATCGACTACACCAACTGTGATGTGGATTCGCCGCAGGTCGATGCTGTCTTTGACCCTAACCAGCGCACTGAGGATATGGGTGACAACCGAGTGTCGGCTTCCTTCTCAAAGCCGATGAGGCAGAAGCCCAGTTGGGGACATTTCGAGGAGATGTACGAATACCCATCATCCCACAGAAACCTTACCAAATTTTGCGTTCTGGTGTTCGATATACCAGTCGACATCAAACCGCCCGTGCTCTTCTACTATCGCCTAGACAACTTCTACCAGAACCACCGAAGATATGTAAAATCGTTCGACATCAACCAGTTGAAGGGAGACGCGGTAAGCTCAGGAGATATCGGGTCTGGAGAATGCGATCCTTTGAGCAATGAATATTTTAAAGGCGACCCAGATAAACGCCCAATTTACCCATGCGGCTTGATCGCGAACTCCATGTTCAACGATACGTACTGGAACTTGAATGCGTCAAACCCAAGTCAGGACAGCGGCGGTAATAGCAACGCGACGTACGATTTTGAGCGCACTGGCATCATTTGGAGCACCGAAGCCGACCTGTATGGCGAGACGAAATACCAACCCAAGGATATCAGGCCCCCTCCCAACTGGATCCATCAGTTCCCGGAGGGTGGTTATGACAACCTAAGCCACGATCAACTTCCAAACCTTCACACTAATGAGGCTTTCCAGGTGTGGATGAGGACCGCTGGTTTGCCTTATTTCAGCAAGCTGGCAATGCGCAACGACAAGGATGTCCTTCAGGCGGGCACCTACCGACTCAGGATTCGTGACCGTAGGACTTTGACCCCATCACTCTAGGCATGATCGAGGCTAACCCTTGCGTAGTTTTCCCGGTGCAGAAATACGGTGGCAAGAAGTCCATCCTTATTTCGACCAGGACGGTCATGGGCGGAAAGAATGACTTCTTGGGTATCGCCTACATTGTCGTAGGTGGCCTATGCATAGTGCTCGGCACCGTCTTCACACTCACCCACCTCGTCAAGCCAAGGTATGAGATAGCGATATGCTCTGAAGAGACTAGATGCTGATGATTGCAGAAAACTCGGTGACCACACGTACTTGTCCTGGAACAACGAGCCTAGTACGGCGACGACGACCGGGCGCGATCGAGCCTGATCCCAATGGCCTGATTCCCCCTTCATGTAGCGACATTGTTCTCTCTAGCTTTTTCCATTTTTGTGTTCACAGACACCAAGGGTCACGGTCTGGGTAGTGTGTGATTGTATTAGAGTTTTGCCTCGAGCAATCTGGAGTTTGAGGCGTTCCACCATGCCAAAGTTCCAATTTGATGTGTAATATCATTCATTCTACGATTTCCTCGTCTTTTTGTGTTCTACCCATCGCGCGAGACTCGACTATGCTTTTTTAGGGTTTGTTTTCCCGAGTGAACTGACGTGGGCTTAGAACAAGTCGATGGCATGGCGTGGTCCCGAGACATTGAGCGCCCGCTTCCGTCCATAATGGCGGTCCGGCCAGACATTCGGACGGTGGGCGGGATAGACCCAAATGGCTGTTTCTGAGACTGCGGAATCCAGACTCCACGGTGGAGAGCAGGATATAAACTACCAGCCTTGCCCTGCCAGATGGGGATTATCCAAATCTTCAAGGAAATAGATCCGATTATCACAATTCAAGTCTTTCCGGCAACTTGTTTTTTGCCATCTCATCTGTACATTCCTCCAAAAGTCGCATTCCAGCATCACCATCCAACGACACCAAACCAAAAAAAAAAAAAAAAAAAAAAAAAAAAAAAAAAAAAAAAAAAGATGGTACTCCCCAAACCCCTCCTTACCTCCGTGGGGGTCTTCCTCTCCCACCTCACCCTCACCACGGCGCAAGCCTTCGACTGCGGAACCGACACCTCCCACGCATCCGAGCACTTCCTCTCCACCATCTCTTCCCTCCATTCTCCCCAAACCAACGGCTCCCCCGCCGCGCGCGCAGCCTCCATCCTCACCACCCGGGACACGACGTCCCAAAAAGACAACAACACAGCCATCACCATCGACACAATCTTCCACATCGTCGCGACGCCGTCCAAAAAATCCACCATCACAAACGACATGCCTTCGGCCCAACTCGACGCCCTCAACGCCGCCTACAACCCCTACGACATCACCTTCAACCTCGTCAACGTAACCTGGACCACCAACGAAGCCTGGGCCGTCGGCGCCTCCCCGGCCGACGCCGAGATGAAAAAATCCCTCCGCCAGGGCACCTACCGCACGCTCAACCTCTACTTCCAAACCGACCTCACGGGCGGCGTCCTGGGCCGCTGCACCCTCCCCTCCCCCATCGCAAACGGCCGCTCCGACCCCTCCGTCTACCTCTCCGACGGCTGCAACGTCAACGCAAACACCATGCCCGGCGGCGACCTCGAAGACTACAACGCCGGCAAAACCGCCGTCCACGAGGCCGGCCACTGGCTCGGTCTCCTGCACACCTTCGAGGGTAACTCGTGTGATGGTCCCGGCGATTACATCGACGATACCCCCCCTGAGAGGGAAGCCACGGATGGGTGTCCCGTCGATCCTGTTAAGAGTACGTGTCAGGGGAAAGGAGATGCTGATCCGATTCATAATTTCATGGATTATTCGTCGGATGCGTGTTATGAGGGTTTTACTAAGTTGCAGCATGATCGCATGCATTTTATGTGGAATTTGTATCGGGATGGGAATTAAAACGTGGTTAGGGAAAGAGGGGAGAAGAGAAAAGGAGGACTTAAATTGTGTGTATGTGTGTGTGTGTATGTCTGTGTATATGCTTTTTGAGTTTTGATATTTTTGGTTTCTTTAACAATCTTTTTTTTTTTCTCTTGTTCCCCCCTTATTTCCCTTATTTTCTATCTCCTCTCCTATCCTTCGCGTGTTCTTCCTTTTACTCTTATTTTTCTTCCTCCTCTCTCCTCTCTCCTCCTTCTTCCCTCCCCGTTCCCATCCCATCCTATCATCCCATATATACATCCCCCCCCTTATCCCCCCTTCCTTATTAAACACCCACACAAAACACCCACACAAAACACCCACACAAAACACCCACACACAACCTAACCACAACCAACTAAACCACAAAAAAAAAACTTTTATTATATGTTAAAAATTTTGTATCTTTCTACACACTTCCTATTTTTATTATTAGTACTACTGTTACTACTGCTCTGTTCTGTTCTGTTCTGTTTTTATTTATTTGTGCGTGTTTAGTTGTAGTTAGGGTTAGGGTTGTGTATTGTGTTGTGTGTTGTGTGTGAGGTAATGTATTCTTTGTTTTTTTTTTTTTAGGAGGGGGATTTTGGAGGGGGATGTTTGTATTGATGGACTGAGTTCCTTCTATTAGGAAGGGAAGGAGGGGGGGGGGAGGTATATACTATATATTATATATACATACCTCCAATCTTTTTAAATCCAAACCTTCCCTTTTCCTTTTCCTTTCCTTTTCCTTACTTCTATCCTATACGCTTAGTAACTAATAAACTCCCCTCCCCCCCTACTACTATATCAAACGCGCGTAAAATAAAAGGTAGAAACCTACCTATCTATGCTAGGGGGGGAAAAGAGGGGCTAGGACGTTGGGAGTAGGAGTAAAATTTGTGTTAAATAATAAGATTTGTTTTGGTTTTTAGTTTAGTTAGGTAGGGTTTGTTCTAAAGGGAATATGTCTCTCTTACAAAGATTCTAACACGCCCACCTAATATGTAAAGACCTTCATATGCACTTAGAGTTTGAAAAGATGTCATTTACCCCCTTATCTCCATCAACAAGTTCGTTTTTACCAATCTGTCTTCTTTCTACTATTTACGGAGGATCGTAAGAATGTTGTCAGCGTTCAAAAAAAAAATATAGACCTACACTGCAACTAGAGCAAGTTAAATAGGCGAAGTTATTAGTTCTAAAAAACGAACGAGAAATGAAGAGGAAAGAGGTAGAAGATGGAAGGTTGATTTTTGAGTGAAGCGGTTAGAACTGGTATTGCTGATGCATGGTTAGTAGTTGCATATTGTAGAGATGAGAGTTGGGGGGAGGGTTTTGGTTCGTGTTGATGCGGGGATGGAGTAATGGGATATTACATGGGTACGATTGATTGATTGATTGGATGATTGTGTGCTGGTTGGGTAGATGTTGCTATGGAGAGGGCTTCTGTTTGACAACTTTTGGAAATAGGGAGATCGATACCTCGCGCATTGCTGTGTGGTCCTACATATGCATCGTACGTCTTATGTGTTGTTGTCTACTACGTAGGTGGGATTAAAGCGAGTCGAAAAGAAAGAGCTTTAGGAAAAGACACGGAAATAGTGTTTTTATGTTTTTTAGGAGGAAGAAGAATATGAAGGTGGAAGTCCGTCCCTACCAAACTGATTGTTCGAAGCTTCACCGACTCGCTGGTTCCTTCCTCCTCTACAAAGAAACGACTCGCTCCACATCAAACAAAGAAACCACACAGATACCCACTCACCTCCTTTCACCTCATCCCTCCATCCTCACGTCCTTCATCACCACACACTACACAGCCCATTCGGCATTAAAACAAAGAGGCCTCACCTCATCAACAGCCTTGCGTCTCGCGTCGCTCGCGCGCGCGCTTCCAATGTCTACCTCCACCCTTGCCAACATCTCCAGCACCGCCGCCCTCACCAGTCCTAACCAACCTACAAAACCAAAAACGCATACCACACCACCAACATCTCCGACCTCATCTAAACCCCCCTCCGTCCTCCGGTACACCCTCATCCTCCTCAAAGCGCGCCCCACACCTTCCGATATCAGCACTATCAGTGTCTACTCGACGACGAAGAGCGCAGGGAGTACACCGCCATCTACGCCGTCTACCCCGTACACACCGTCTACAGCGTGTGAAGCTGCGTCAACCCACGACCAAAGGGAAGAACGGTGGCTTGGAAGATACGGTAACGGGGACGTAGATAAGCATAACGGAGTTGAAAGCGACATCACGCAGAGAATTGAAGAAGGAAGTGCGACTCCGCCTCCACCTTACCAACCTTGAGACGTATCCGTTGTTTTGGGAGAAGAAGAGGAAAGACGAGAAGGTGGATTGGTCGGGTGCAAGCTTGGTCATCATAATGGAAGCTACGAAAGGCTCAGTCTTGGATCGAGCGGAGAAGTACATTTGGGGGCTTATGGAGTATAGTGTTAGGATTACAGTCTGTGCCATTGTGCTAGCGGTCGTCTTCTTTGCCGTATTGGTTCTGAGACCGGACGAAGACGGGGAAGGGGTTGGTGACGTTGGCGCGGCGGCGGCGGCGGCGGCGCGTCATGGATATTCGAGGCGGAGAGGCGGCGCGGAAAGAGATTCTGGATACGGCGGTAGTGGGTTTGGGTTCGATGGCACCACGGTTGAGAGTGGAAAGGGGAAAGAGGAGAAAACGGGTAATGCCGAGTTCGAGGGCTTGGATATGAGAGATACCTGTTTGGTGTTGTAATCGACGCAACGCGGAGAGAGATATTGTATGGTTTTACCTAACCCTACCCTCCCCCCCCCCCCCATCTACCCTTTTGTCTTTCTCCTTTTGGGTAGTTAGTGTTCTCATTCCTACATGTAGATATATACCTCGTTTGGGAAAGAGTGATTTAGCTTGGCATTTGTTATTGCATGTGAAAGTGATTTAGATTGATTTGGAGAGTGAGTCTCGGGACGATAATTTTATGTTGAGGGATGGTTACATGTCTCTTGTCTTGTCTTGTCTCTTTTTTTTTGTCTCTCTGGATGGTGTAGGTACGCATTGTAGATGGCTTTTGGATGTACAATATGTAATCAAGAGTGGGAAAAAAAAATTAAAAAATGGATGAAATATAACATTTCTTAGGGGGTAATTAGCAGGTATAATATAGAGCTGTGCTGAAGAAAAAATACACTAGAGATTTTTTTGTATTTATGTAGTTTATCTAACTTATGCTTTAAAGTTTGCAAAAATCCTGTAGTTATTATTTGTTTAAGCTACGGGGGGAAAATAGTAGGCTTAATTATCCGCCGTGCCTCCCCCCCCGTTTTTTCGCTTTCACCCCCGTTCTTCTTTTCTAGGGAGGAAGTAATTTTTTTTTCTTTTTCCCTTTTCTTAATTGCTTAGTTAGATGTAAGCAGCAGGTTAACGATTCTGCTACTTCCTAAAAGAAATAAAATAAAGTTGGGGTACATAGGTATATGCATAATGCTTAGTTATGTAAGTAGCATGCGCTTACGCGATCCTCGTCTTTCCTATTTAGGGAGGGTGTGGCTTTTCTTTTTCACGTTTGAGTAATGTTACTGGATGAACGCTGGGGTTTATGTGGGGTTATGCCTGTTTTGAGAAGGTTGAGGTTTTTTTGGGGGGGGATGAGGGATGTGGCTTTTCCTCTCTGCGATTTTATTCCCCGAGACGTGCAACATTTGTCACGTATTAGAATAGAATGAGCAAGAAACTAACTTTATTACTGCATTCAAACGGCTGATACCCGGAATACCTACCGTAAAATTTCCATCAAGCTTTAAACTTAACAGGTGAAAGATATGTAAATCTGAATTTGTACTCCCTCTTTCCATTCGTGGTAGATTAGTCATGATTATCCCAACACGAGCAACCGTCTTATGTATAATATCAAAAGCTCGCATTCTCCCCCTCCACAAGCAAAGAACCACACACAGATGATCATGGGTTCCGAAAGCGACATCGAGCTCGGCAACACCGAAGTCTCCAAAGGCGAGCTGCGCCAGCGGAAGAAGAGAAAACTGAGCGACAGCGGCCCTCCAGTAGCCACGCGCCCCTTCGTAGGACGCATCGGTGGCAACCAGGAGTTCACAGTTTCGCCTGATGCGTCCGACTTTACCAGGGTCACGTCCAAAGCCCCGGATGCCGCGGCGAACTTCACATGGCAGCAGAGCTTCAACCTCCAGGGCTTCAAGGATCCAGAGCTCTGGAAAGAAGCTACCATTGAGGGCATCGGAGCGTGCGCGCAGACTTACATTGGCGGGTTGTACTCGATGGGGTTGGCGCCAGCGCTCACGGCGACGGCGCTGGGTCCCATCACGCCGGCGGTGTTTGGATCGATTGCGACGGCCATGTTGATCGTGCTGTTTATCTTCGCTGGTGGACCGGTCTCGGGAGGTCATTTCAATCCCCTCATTACGCTGGCTACGTTTACGACTCGGCTCTCAACGTTTCCTAGGACCGTTTTGTATGTCTCTTGTCAGTGTGTGGGTGGCGTCGTGGCCGGCTGGATCCTACGTGGGACTCTCGGTTTGTCGGCCGAGGCCTTTCGCTCGGCGCCTGGGTGTTTTTTCGATTCAGAGCTGGTGACTCCGGGGCAAGCGTGAGTGTCGCTAGTGACCCAAAGACTTTGCAAGATCTGGTTTCTGACGTGTTGGTAGATATGGCCTGGAAACCATGACTGCGTTCGTTTTAGTGTTTATTGCTTTTGGAGTTGCACTGGATCCTCGTCAACGCGATACGTTGGGTCCGGCATTATCATCTATTTTGGTAAGTTCTCCTTCCGTTTTTCCTTGGGGGATATTTATCCATCTGCCTGCGGTATTCTGACGTTTCCTCACAGGTGGGCATGGCTATAATGCTGTGCACTTTTGCGTCGGGGATTGCAAGACCAGGATACTCTGGAGCAGGTGAGTTTCAAAATATATAATACACCGGCCTGGATCGGCTCCATATTGATGCGATTGTGTTTAGCAATGAATCCTGCTCGATGTCTTGGATTGATGTCTGCTGCCGAGAAGTTCGATTATCATTACGTCCATTGGGCGGGTGCTTTCACGGCGACGGGGGTGAATGGTTTCTTGTACTGGCTTATTCCACCCTACAAGAATAGCAAGAATTGATGCAAGTGTCCAGACTGCAAATGTACTGTTTGGTAATTGATGTTGTTGTGCTGAGAAAAGAATCTCAGGGTGATCGCAACGTATGCAAGAAAGCTTCTAGTTGGAAGGAAATTTAGATTTTAGGTCTGAAACGTGGTAAAAGTCATTGTAATACAAAAATAACTGTTTCTTGATATCTTTGTCAAGTATTGGGTGTAAGCACGTGTGATGGAAGTTCTCCTAGGTACCGAAGAGTGAACGTCCGTGCACAGCCAAGCATCACTAGCGCCGTTCGCTTATTTCATTTTACACACTTGGAAAATCGTCTTCGAACTTCTCCAGGACAACTCAACACCGGCCAACCTCGACACCACCGCCAAAATGTCGCAGCTCTCCAAGATCGCCCCCAACAGCCCGTCGCGCACGTCGCCTTCGGAGATTGAGACGGCCATCAACAATGCCCTCGAGGATCTCCAGAACAACACCCAGGACATGAAGAGCGCCCTCCGCCCTCTTCAGTTCGTGTCCGCTCGCGAGGTAAGATGAAGCATTACCTCGTCTACAGAACACCACACAATACCCACCTACGCTCGATGCGCTCTCTGGCTTCGAAGCCGTCGCAATCGCACGCATATCCACCCAATACACACGTTCAGTTGATAGAAGAGGCGTTGGGCACTGGGCAGCTTTGCTGACACCAGGATTCTTAGATCGAGGTCGGCCACGGCAGGAAGGCTATTGTCATCTTCGTCCCCGTTCCCCTTCTCCAGGGATGGCACAAGATCCAGCAGCGGTCAGTATACTTATCATTTTTTTTCTCTTTTCAAAATATCCCTTACTAACTCGATCACAGTCTCACCCGTGAGCTCGAGAAGAAGTTCTCCGACCGCCACGTGCTGATCGTTGCCTCCCGCCGCATTCTCCCCCGTCCCAAGCGCTCCAACCGCTCGCGCAACTCCCAGACCCAGAAGCGCCCGCGATCCAGGACTCTTACCGCTGTCCACGACAACATCCTCACCGACCTCGTCTACCCTGTCGAGATCGTTGGCAAGCGTCTCCGCACCAAGGAGGATGGCTCCAAGCTGTTGAAGGTTGTTCTTGACGAGAAGGAGCGTGGTGGTGTCGACTACAGGCTGGACACCTACTCCGAGGTCTACAAGCGCCTCACTGGCAAGACCGTCAACTTCGAATTCCCTCAGACCGCAACCTCCGACTACTAGATGTAGGCGTTGGTTTGGCGAAAAGGTTTTTACGGTTCAGGAGTATGGCTTCGGGCATGCATTATGTGTATCCGGCATAAAAAATGACATGATATGGGGCCTGCTTATGGGCGTTCAGATACCACTTGTTTCCAATTGACTCTTTGTGAATCTTCTTCAATTGTGCTGTCGTGCCTATGTACTGCTGACCTTTTCATCTATTGTCTGTCTAGCTCCGGATAATGCCTGAAGATACCCTCACTGTACGGTAGTCGCCTGTCACTCGCCAAATACTCCTTCAAGCCACCCTCCTCTTTGATCCCATTGTAAAAAGTCTCGAACAGTGTGGGATAATCCTTCTCAATCGCTGCCAACTCCTTCGGAAATGCAAATTTCAGCCCATCCAAAACCTGCCACACCGTCGTATCCGCAAAGCTCAGTTTCGCACCCACCAAGTACTTGCCCTTCCCCTCCTCATTCGCCTTCAACACGCGCTCAAAGTAGCCAAAGAACTTGGGCAAGCGGGACTCGCGGAAGAACTTCGCCTTGCGCAGGGACTCGTCCTTCTGGTCCTCGTAGTAGAGCTGCACGGCAATGGGGTGGTGGGTGTCGTGGGCTTCGTTATTGAGGTCGAGGGCTGTGAGGGCGTGCGATAGAATCCAGTGTTTCTCGGCTTCGTCGGAGCCTGCCAGGTCGAGCTTGTCGCCGAGGTATGCCTACATACATGCAGCGTTTCTCATTAGTCCAAACATTCTCCAACCATTCCGTCTACGCAATTGGTGGGAACGGTGTGGGTAGACGTACCAGTATACTCGGCGTCTGATATATCACCAACGCCTTTCCCTCTTTGCCCTCACCGGGGACCTTCAACGCGGGCGGCGCAAACGCAGGAGGATTCCCATCGCCGCTCGTCGTCGATTTCGCGTCGATGAGTGAGAGAACGGAATTGATGCCGTCCTTGGAGGCGTTGGCTGTGTCGGTGTACGACGTTCCCGTAGCTTCGAAGACGAGACGGATGAACTCGCCACGGCCGGGGATGGAGGGCCAGTAGATGAGCTCGTAGGGAGGGGTTGTACGGGCTTTCTTTGCGGTGGACATTGTGAGGGTGGTATGTGTGTAATGGTGGTGAGGGGTGGTAACTTTTGGCGTTGGTCAACTGTTGTAGTGCGATTGATGGTGATGAGGGCGGAGGAAAAGGAGGGGTGGGTCATTTATAGGCGTATATGGCATGGTATGATGCATTCAGGTAGTGATCGTTAATTCCGCACTTCTTAGTAACGATGCTCCACTTGCCTGATACATTGCATCCACGACTTGCCACAAAATGGATGGTAGGGTTAACTCACTGAAGCAATGGTGGATTGCCGGTTTGCGGTGGGTAATTGAAGTAAGTAAAGACCGTCGTGAAGAGAGGAGCATGTAAGTGGAAAATTCCAAAGAGGATGCACTCGAGTGACGAGGAATTAATCGTAGAACATTGTTTCCATTCCTGTCCTTCTTTTACAAGTAGAGGGACGATGGGGTGAGAGTGGCACCCCTCCACATGGGTGTATTTGTGGCATCACTGCGGGGAAGGGAGCTATGGCCTCTATTCGTTCGGGGTGTTACCTTAATGTTTGCTTTTGAACAGAGACGCACAACACTCTGGACACGTTGGACGCGAAGCGAGGTGGCCTTGCTGGCCTCACATCACACATACATGACAGACAGTTGGAAAAGATGTGATGATTGATAATGCATATCCATCCTTTCGTTTTCCCCTTCATCATTTTGCCGAATTTTAATTTTGGATGCGTAATTACATTCGAGAGTAAACTGTCTTTCGAGACCGCAATCTTTCGCTGTACACCGTGAATATATTGGGCACTAACCCAAAAGGGCTAGCACCAAATTGACTCAAACCAGACCTCAGCCTTCAAAGCAGCTGCAGTCCTCGCTGTTAAACATCCACCATACCTTCACTTCGATTACTTCGACAGTGGACATGGTAGGCCTCAGCAACATGGCTTCAACCTTCAACGCGGCAGACTTTGCCGCCCAGATGCGAGGATTTCAGGCTTCCGACGAAGCCCGTCAGAAGCTCTTCGCAGTAAGCTTTACTCAACGTTCCATATTCTCTAGGCTCCCCACCCACGCGACTTGAGGCGTTTTCTATCTGCGCGTCTACCTGACACCGAATACAGGACTTGTTGCAACAATACACTGATCTGCTAGAGGATCACGCAAACTTGCAAAATGACTATGCTAGCGAGAGAGATAATCGTCGTAGTTATCAAAAGAAGGTCGATTTGATAGAGAGGCAGTATGCCCACACGCAGCGCGAACTGGTGGGCGGCTCTTCCCCTCCTTCAGCCTCGTATCGTGACTCTGCTTGCTAACAGCCCTCCCATCAGGAGAACAATTCCTTCGTGTTAGCCCTAATTGATGGAGATGGAGTTATCGTAATTATCAATACATGTTCTCTTTTTCAAAAGTGCAACTTCGCGCTAATTCCCACCCAGTTTCAAGATGCATTGCTCCATCAGGCTGCAGGCGATGGCGGGTCCGAGGCGGCCTCAAGGCTACAGCATGCTATTCGCGACCATGTTGCCTCGCTCTATAAGAATTCTGGCAATTGGCCTATTATGGTACACATGTATCTGAGTCTTGATAAACTCTCTCAAAAACTTGCGTCGGTCGGCCTGCTTCGCCACCCGGCAGAGCTCCGCACATTTGCTCAATCCTTCTCTATCAACCAGTCTTTGTTTAGTATCGTCGATGTCGGCCATGGAAAAGAACGTGCCGATCATAAGATTAAAGGTAGGCCAACGTTTCCATTGACGATGCTCCTTGTTAACGTCTACTCGAGAAATGCTTCGCACATTCAGCGACAACCCCACATGCAAACATATTGTGTTCGGAGGATGCCACGATGCTGGCTATCTCTTGAACCTTGAGCAGTATAAGCATGACGAACAAAAGGCAGCTAGAATTACCCTCCTTGAATCAACACCTGCATTGAAGGGCTTTGCGGACTTAACTAACTTTCCACGTACCCGTTTTGATGGTATCTTCCGAAACCAGTCATTGCCTGACTGGAACCCTTCAAACCCCGCTTTCGCGCCAGCGCCTGCGGCAAACAACGGGCAATATGCTATTAGGACAACAACGAGGCAGAATTCTGATTCACCAGGTCCTCAATCAGCAAGCAATACTCCAATCACTTCCTCCCCAGCCACCACCGCGTCTTCCCTCGCAATTCAAGCAAATGGCTCGGCAGATTCATCTTGGGCTCAGGTAGGTAAAGGGGGTGTTTTACCCGACCAGCCCATATCTATCGCGAAAAAAACGAACCCCAAGAAAAAGTATGCATACTACAACGCAGTTGGCCAACGCCTCGATGAAGTGCTTGCGCCGATTGATCAAGCCTCGAGGCAGGCTCTCGACGCGCGCATGAAGAAAGCCGGCAAGAACTTGTGCAATCACTGGCACCTTAACAATGGCAAGTGCAACAACGGGTCAGCCTGTTACTTTCAGCATGAGCCGAAATTGACGCCTGGCGAGCTGAATGCCCTTCGGTATAAGACACGCAGCTTGGCTTGCAAGAACGCGTACTGTGAAAATATAGACTGCTGTAAGTCAACGTTCCCACCCCCACAAGGATCGGTTTCCTTGGCTGATGATGGCCATAGACTTGGGCCATCAATGCTCGTTTGAGCGTGATCAAGGGTTTTGCCCTTTCCCAGACACTTGCAACCTCCGCAGCACGCACGGCATGGACAAAAACAAATATGAGCGCTGGGATGAGCAGGGCAACCAGGAGCTCTTGACCGCCATCCGAACCAAGTGACTGGACATCAATCTCCTGCCGAGGCTGGATCGTGTGACTGTACGTCACACAAGTTTATTCTGATGAAATTCTAACCAAATTGTCTGCATGCTGAGGAAGAAGTGGTGTGAGAATGAGTCCAAGCGGTGAAATTGTCCTGACTGATTTATTCGGTATCACTATATATCTGATTCGAGCACTCAAATTAGCTTTTTATACGTAGTGGGATGGATGGATGGATGGGGGGTTAGGATTTTTTGGTTGTTGGAATTTAATTAAGAAGTAAATATAAATCATGGTGGGAACTCTTTTGCGATATATGCAATACTAATGATTTGTGACGCAAGCTTCAACTTCACTTCTCTACCTACAGATGCGATTGACTGCTGAAGTACGTCGTCATACCTTTGCGAATGAAGGAATTTTTTAGCATACATCGATATTTCTGATACAGCTACGGCAATACTCACTTTCGAAGTCCAGAAAACTCTCTCTCTCTCTCTCTCTTACACACACACACACATACACACACACACACATACACACACACACACACAAATATCTCAACCCCAAAACACCTCGCATCTCCACAACAATACCCCCAATAACCTCCAACCTCCCACCTCTACATCAGAGCGTCCTTGATAGCCACACTGACTGCTGGACATGAAGGGCGGACGGGTACATCACGCCGTGGGTTGGGGTATACGAAGTCTGCGGATAGATAGGGATGGGACCTTAATATCTTCTCTGGAGCGTGTTGATTCACTGTCGATGTTGGTAATGTCGAAATAGGCATATATTCAATCTAGGGTGGTAAATAGGTTGGGGTAGGGTTAGGGTAGAGTTAGATCATATAAGACCTAACCCTAGCAATAGACCTTAACCTATTATAAAGGCACTAGTAATAGGTAAAGTTTAAAGTTAGGTTATATAGGCCGTAGGTATAGGTTAGGTGACCTATCTATTGGAAATGACCGGTGAAGGTCCTAGCCCAGTCCCTCAGTTCGTTTATTCCGGCCGTAGAAGCAGCACTCTCCTGCACCAGGCCAATGTGCCTAACGCTATTAGCATCTTTATTTCCGTGGGTCCAGGAGCTCTTGACACTGATCTAATTCTCTCTATTGCGAGCTCCGAGCTGATTGTGATGATAGAGACCAGCGGGTCTTCATTTGGGACCATCGTCAGTTTCGAGACTTTTAAAGCTTCCAACTAGAATAAAGGCCCCCATCTGATGTCGTCGCTTCCAGGATCAGACTCAATGGTCAAGCAGCTTACGACTGTGCGTCTCTCTCTGATCGTAGGCTTGATAGCCGTTGTGATTCACCGTTCAAGGCTTCACCTAGAGTCATTATTCCACGTCCAGTGTGAAAGCTCCATAATTCCCGACTCGAAAGTCACTAGAATAATTTATTGGCCGGTCTGCTGGTCAGGTGCAGTAGACCGGTCAAGATTCGCCTATGCTACAAACGATTGGTTTTAGTTACCACTACCCCTGATCGGCAGACCGGTCAAGATACCGCGATTTCTTTATCTAATGTCCCTCATTTATCCCATATTGCGTCGGGGCGTACGCGTCTACGCATACCATAGTATGTCTATAGATAGGTGAGAGCGAAGAAAAAAGGATCGATTGAGCTACTCAACTAACTAGGTGGACGAGAGCATCTATATACATGCCCTGCCCCACGGGCAAACGCCCTAAGACCACCTATAGGCAAACCTAGTGAGCAAACGCAGTATAGCCCAAACAAAAATCAACAATCAATCACGTGACAGGGCTACAAACTAATAATATCACCTCAATTCCATCCATTTGTGAGTCTGTTCCCTGTCCTACACTACGATACCCGATCTCAGCGTCATTGTTTGTAACTACATCACCTACTTAGCACTTCTAGGATCGCATTAACCTAGCTCCCAAGCTATAGGCCAACCCTGTTCTCATATTCATTGAATTATACTCGGTCTTTGACTCCGTTGCGATCCCTCTAGGCACGCAGGATCGCAATTTCGAAACGCCAATATGGAAACGCAAAGTCCACGCACCCAGCATTTTCCCCATACAAACTATGGCGACTACGTGCGTTCCAAGCACCACGAGCTCTCCAATTCATCTACCCGTACAGGCATCCACTGGCTTCAAGTGGTAATTGACCCGTTAACACGACCGGACTTAGGTCGGGCCATCCTCCCTAGAAACTTCGGCGTTTCTTTGCTGGATATTGAAGAGGGCCGCCTCATGTTGAAATGGAGTACATGCTTTAAAGAGCAAGATGGCAGTCTTTTATACCAAGAATCAGATGGCTCAGCGCTCTTGAGCATTAATGAGGCTGTTTTAGATCGGATCGATGAGCTGTGTGCCACTTCGAATACTCAGATTCTGGTTATACATTGTCTTCCAGATCGAAACAACACTCCGGTTCCGCCAGATTCTGGTACGGCGATGGAACGTTTGATCGATACGATTGGGTCCAGATTTAGCCTGAATCCAAGGTTCTTCGTCGAGCACTTTAGCAAGGAGGTTCGTCGCTACCACGAGCCTAATGCGCAAATCTTGCCGTCGGAAAAAGACTACGTGCTTTTGAACCACCCGAATGGCGGTTATATTACAGCCACTTCCACATCTACTAATCAAGGTAGGACATCAATAGGTATGCATAATCACACCCCACCAAGCCGCAAATTTGACAAACTGCAGCTGTTGTGTTGGACTCATCCACACTATGTAGCAAAGCTCACAAATTTCTTCCCTCCAGGCGACTATCCTACATAGAGACACTATATCATAGTGCCAACAACAAGCCGGTCCCCTGGAGT
Source organism: Periconia macrospinosa (assembly GCA_003073855.1). Classification (NCBI taxonomy): domain Eukaryota; kingdom Fungi; phylum Ascomycota; class Dothideomycetes; order Pleosporales; family Periconiaceae; genus Periconia; species Periconia macrospinosa. The sequence goes on along the minus strand of KZ805349.1, from coordinate 137,857 downwards.
AGCTTCTATTGCCTGAAACCGTATACGGAGCAGATGCTGCGCAGTTCTCTAGCTACGATCAGGAATTCTCATTCCTGCACGGACATGAGATGCCGAGCTACCCCAGACACGTGGCAAGAGCTAAAATCGCTCAAAGAGCTCCTTCTAATTGATCTCGTTGAATTGCGAAGATATCTGGACAAAGAACAAGAGAGTACTCCATTGTCAATGGTAAAGGCTCAGCTTCTCTCCGATTTCAATGCAGTCGTCGAAAGTGTCAGATCATGTGAGAAGGCTGCTGCGGCGCAAGCGCAAATCCAAACCTCTTCCACAGCAGCCCAGGAAGCTGCCGAAGCCTACAAGCAAGCACGTTCAATGGAGAAGTATGCCCGCCCCCCAGACCGTCCCAAGGCGCTCAACCATTTACTATCCTTAGACTCACTACCCTCGTTTGGGTGTTCATACCCATGAGCTTCTCTGCTAGTTTCTTTGGTATGAATATCAACCAGCTGAATAATACTGGGCCAAATATTGGATACTTTTTCGTTTGCGTTTTGTTATCTTTAATAATCGCTGCGATTCCAGCGATTTTGTACACGGATTGGTGGAATGAGATCGCATTCACGTGGCGCGCATGCATCGAGCCGAATCATACCTGTCATCCAAGAGAGGTACCGATTGCGCATCTGATTTGGGATACAATTACATGGTTTTTTAGGAAGGTGTTGTATGGTTTTGGAGCAAGAAGAAAGCAGGGAAAGCCTGCAACCAGTGATGGGGTGGTCGCGCTGAGAGATGTGTAAATACCTAACAGTATGAAAGTGTTTACGCTACGGCGGCGGCTGACCCACTCAAAGGGATATGCGTTTCGGATATTAGGATAGTGGGCGACCATTTCTATATGTTATAGCTTCGTTTCAGTCCTTTCCAGATCGTTATAAAGCTAATAGAACAAGGAATTCTTTTCGCAAACAGCACCTGCTATTTTCTACTATCTGATGATGTTGCTCCAAGACGTCTAGGGTGGGCCTACTTCAAGCTTCCCGCTCGCCTCCCAAGATCAGATTTAGCCCCCACCAGTTACTTACAGTTCAATCGCTGCCAGGGGATTTTCGTGACTTGAAAGGGCGGAAAAGTGGGACGGGGGAGAGGGGGAGGTGTGGACGAAGGGATGTTACGCGTATCGGAAACCGGGGATGGAGCATGGGCCTTTTTGGAGTGAAGGGGGGTGTTTGATGTTTATTGTTGTTGAGCCTGTGGATAGAATGCGCGCGCGCGAGAGAGAGAGCGTGTATATGTAACTAAGATCAATTATTCGAGTTATAACGTTGTTGCGCCGCTCTTCTCCACCCTATTTCTTCCTTTTCTCTATAAAGCGACATGGGAGAAAAAACAGAGTAAGTGCGTGCCCAACGAACTTAAATAACATAAAACCTCTAAAAACCCCCCTCCCACTTTAGGTCAAAATACAATCACATGTATGTATGCAACCACCATCACATCTCCATTCCAAATGAAAAATGTACCTTTCTATTACCTCATACAACGTATCTATTTACATGTGCGCGCGCATGTTAGAGATTTAGCGGGGTGGCTGTGTACATACATACATGTACCTAACCTTACCCACCCTACCCCCTTTACCCTAAACCAACAAAGACATTAAAAAAAAACCCCCCCGAAAAAAACCTTATTCTTATCATAAAAACATAACTACGTAAAACCTCCCTCTTTCTATCCCTTCACATTCCCTATCTCTCCTAATCTCCTAACTTCCATTTATAAATAAAGGGGGGGAGTGTTCCCATCTCTTTTATCAACGAGAATATTGTGGAAGGTATGTATGTAATACCTACACACCAAAACATCCATCTATATTTTTTTCTTTCCCCCTTAAACGATTTTCTTTTTAAAAAGAAGTAGCTTAACTAACCCCTTCCCTAACTTTCCATATCACAAGACTAAAAAAAAAAGAGAAACTTGTAGAAATACTTTACTGCCACTATAGATAGGTAATTATTTCACGCGCTGTATAACAGAGGCTGCTAGCATACGCGCATGGATAAGGGCTTTGGGATGGATGGAACGGTTTTTTTTTTGTTGGTTGGTGTAGTTTGGGGGGCGTGAGGGGTTTGTGAAGGAGGGTATTTATATGGATATACATACACACATATACAAAAGCCTTCCCCGACTTTATCCCTCCTCACCTTCACCTTCTTCTTCTTCTTCTTCTTCCTTTATTCCTTACACACACGTAAAAACATCAAACAAATTACCCCAAAAAATCAAACACACATATACCCAATCCCCCTTCACCCCATCCAACCCCCAACCCCTCCTTTTCTAAGCTATAAGCTGTAAGTAACGTAACATAGAACCAACTCGCGTTGTATATACATATATATATATATGTTTAATGTCTTTTTATTGTTCGCTATTTATATATCGTCTGTGTAGATAGCTACTATATAGGAAAGGATACCTATACTAAAATTGTCTTAAAGACTTTCTAAAAGTTGTTCTTGTCTAAAATAGGTATTATAAGGTAACCTTTTTATATATAGGATAAAAACCTCTACTTAATAAAACTAAAAAATTATAAAAAGCAGCCGTAGAAAGGTAGAGGGGATAGGAATTAAACCTATTATTAACTACGTCTAAGCTCTACCCCTTAGTAGATTTCCTTTGTATAGGTGTAGACTAATTATAAGGGTCGCCACTCCTCACTTATAGTTACCTACCTGTGTACTTTTCTACCTTAGGAGAACTTAGGGAAAATTAACTGCCATTAACGCTTGACCGCTGCGCTAACTCCCCCACATATATATATATATATAAAAGCAAGTACACATTATCCAATACACAACAAAACCACCACCTACGCTCTTTTCTACCTCCTTTCACAAATTCCATACATATTAACACGTTTACATATATATATCTACATCCATCCATAAAGAAAGATACGTTAGAGGGGAAGCTATCTCTCTCGCGCGCGCGTGGGCGTGTGTGCATGTTAAGTAGTAGTAGTAGTTACATATATAAGTATATGTAAGTAAGTAAGTAAGGAGTTTTTATCAATAATAATGATGATAGAACGTATTTATCGATTAATTAATTATTCGTTTTGTTTTGTTTAAGCATGGTTGGTAGTTTATACATAAGCAAGCGTTATGATGTGACATGATGAAGATAAGATAAAAGAGAGAGAGAGAGGGGGGGGGGGGGATATAGATAGATAGATATGAGAATTTGTATTTAGTTGATGTTTTGTGTTGTGTGACTTTCCTATTTCTTCTTAGGACGACGACGAGGATGAGGATGAGGATAAGGATGACTAGGAGGGGAAGGTAGGTATGTAGGTATGTTGAGTGCGGAATTAAGACATGTTAGATACGATATGTACGCGTATGTAGGAACGAACGAATGGAGTGAATGCTGTGGAATGTCCTAGTTACACAAGTAAAGGAGGAAGGAGGATGATGATGCGTGATATTATGTATTGAACTCATGCATGCATTTCCATGTATCTATGTGATTGGGCGCGCGCGCGCGTGCGGGAAGATACTACACACACGCACACACGAAAGAACACCTATCATGGCTGATGATGTTGGATGACGGGAGGGCGGGCGTTCTGCTGATTCGCATTACGCTGACCACCCTCAACCATCACCAACTACTACAAGTTCGTATAAGCTTAGAAGGGGGGGCGTTTCTGTTCAAGTTTTACGGTCACGGACGAAAGGTCGTGTTCGTGTTCGTATGGTGAGAAGGGAGGGATCAGGGCAGAAGATAGGTATCAGCTGTACACAGGTGGGTAATGCTATTCTTTTAGAACACATGGCATGGCGAGGAAGGTAGAAAGTGAGGTGGAGGATGTAGGAACAGGTAGTCACGAGGTGTTGGTTAGGGTTTCAAGGGCAGACATGGACAGCCCGACCACGACACGCTGCAGGGATAAGCGATCGACGAGAGCCTGGTTGGGGTGCGCTTGCTACGTGGTGCAAATGTACATGCAAACACGCGCGCGAGCACGCGCGCGCCCGCCCGCGCAAGGCAAAAGAAGAGAGGAAAAAGGCGGTGGCGGAGATGAGAGATGGAGGGAATATATGGGGTAAATGGGTAGAATGGGTGCAAGAAGGGGGGGAAAGGAGGAGAGATATTGAGGAATAGATTTGGTGGATATTGGAGGGTTGATTGCGGTTCATATTGGAAATGAGTGGATTGGTTGGTAGGTCCGACTTGCTCGGCGTTGTGGAGGAGGGGTGAAGAGGGGAGGGGAGGCTCTCGGAAGTTTAGGCGAGAGGCGGGCTAAGCTAGGCGGGTGGGAGTGCCCCGCAGCAGAGCGAAAGTGAGGCTAGGTAGAGAAGCAAAAAGAGAAGAAGAGGAGGATGGTGGGAAAGTGGTTAAAGAAGGCAAAAGGAAGAATGGATGGAGGGAGGCAGGGAGGGATGGATGGATGCATAGGCGAGGTAGATCAAGGGGAAATAGGCAGGCGCCACTCTCTCGGTGCATATACGCAATATATAAATATAAATGTTTGAATGCGTGTTGCGTACCTAGCTTGACACGATGCCCTGCTTTGTGTATACGCACAGCACACAGTTGGTGGCCTTGTTCCTTTTGCGCGTACTCGTGTTTGTGGTGTGGATCGGAGCTGAGGATCTAGAGCAGGTGGATTAGTCAGATGGAGGGGAGAAGAAGGACAATCGAAGGCTTGGTTTCAGCGATGGTTTGTAGTTAACGGTGGTGGATGATTGTGGTCTGTGGTGGTCGGGTGGGAGGTGGAGGTTGATTTGTCTTGTCTGAGTAATGGAGGCGGAAAGGCCCCGAGGGGGCGCTAGACAGGATTCGGCATGTGGGGAACAGGGATCGGCTGCTTATCAGGGACCCAATATAGGCGACGCTATTGGCCGGCCCTTTTTTTCACCGCGGAGGGTCCCCCACCTTGCCCGCTGGCGTGCAGGAAAATGGCGTCGAGGCGTCGACTCGAATGGCATGCATGACCACTCTCTCAAACAAAAAGATGCGCGCCATAGTCGATGGTTCAGACGGCATGAATCCATCGTATGCATTAGGTACAGTAGTTATCCATTGAGCAATCTGTACGGTTAACGTACCTGTATTATTGTACATGTAGGGATGAGACTGGATAGCTGGGGGGGAATGCAACCGTGATGATGGTGCTGAGTATGCTGATTGATGAGGGTAGGTAATTGTCGTATGTAACGTGAACTGTGCATTTGTTAACTTGACGGAAATGGCGGTACTTTTGTACTTTGTACATGGCAAGTTGTGGCGAAAGACGGGCAATCCCTTCCAGGCCGCACCTGCCTCCTTGCCCTGTCCTAAGCAAAATCATCAAGCAGCGCGCGCAGCACAGCAGGAAGGAACGCACGGTTGTGGGGAAGCTACCCATCCCCAAGGGAAGGCGCATCCACACATGCCCATCCGCGCCTGCCCTCGCCTGTCCTGCCCTGCCCTGCCCTGCCCAACCTTGCCCTGCTCTGCTTTCCTTCCTTCCTTCCTTCTCTCCCTCTGATGAGCCTGTATCGCCGATTGTCCTCCGAATCTTCTCATTTACTAACTAACTAACCAACCTAACCTCCTTCCATCCCATCCATCCCATCTCTCTCCCGCCTACGCCAAAAGCTAGCCACTTCGACTTTGTCCTCGCAAACCTCCTCCAACATCTTCTCCAACACCCTCCACACACCACACACCACACACCACACACCACACGTTACGCTACACATCACCGTTGCACCACGCCTACGCCGCACGCCACATTGCCCGTTCCCCTCCTGCCACGCACGGCTGGACCACCCTACCACACCGCTGCACCGCTGCCACAAGAAACCATCCCAAGGCATAACCACCGACATGACACATGATATGAAAGAATAACGTCCCCTTCCATCCCATCGCCGCCGAAGCTGCTGCATGGGAACCCTGCGCCGACCACGCGTTCCAGTGACACAGACGTCGTCCTCGACACCCACCGACCGCCGAATGCGACTTTCGTCTCGACTCTGCTCATACTTCTCCATCCGATCCCTTCCGCCTCTCTCTACGTAATTTTTACTGTCCGCCACCCACGACGACCAAACCACCCAACCTCACAGCTTGTATGGAATAAATCCGATATTCAATGGCCACACCCCAGCCCCATCACCTTCATCAGCAGCAGCATCATCACCATCAACACCACCCGCGCTTCCAACAATCCAACCACGAATCCGACCCCCTCTCCCTCGCCGATTACGGTTTACATCCTCTCCCGTCGCCCCTTCGCTCTCCCATCCGCAATTCCTCCAGCAGTCCCTCTGCTGCCATGGCCTCCTATTCCGACTTCGCCATGTACGGTCAGAACCATGGTTTCGGTACCGCCTTTGACAGACCCCAGCCCACCCTCAAAACCACAAATCTGCACCGGGGGAGCATTAGTAATATGAGTGATGAAAATTTATCCAGTGCGAGTGCCCATCCTCACCGTCTCAGTGTAGGAAGCACTGCGAATTCCAACATCAACCTCAAAATGAACTCCGCCCGCGATGGCCACACTACGAGCCCCGAAAGCACCGGTGGATTGGGAATGCTGGCCATTGGAGAGACCCTGAATGACGGGTCAACCCTGAGCATGCGATTGGACGACGCTTCCGGAAGGGACGGCGCCGACGGCTCTTCCAAGCCCGATAGCAATGATGGTGCCGAACCGCCCTCGTGGAGTGAAATGAAAACAAAGGCAGGCAAAGAGAGGAAAAGGCTTCCGCTCGCGTGCATTGCTTGCCGGCGGAAGAAGATACGCTGCTCGGGCGAGAAGCCGGCATGCAAGCATTGCCTTAGGAGTAGGATACCCTGCGTGTACAAGGTCACCACCCGCAAGGCTGCGCCCAGGACAGACTACATGGCCATGCTCGACAAGCGGTTACGCCGCATGGAGGATCGCGTTGTCAAGTTGATACCCAAGGAGAGCTTGCCATCACTCGCCGGCGTCGGGAGGTCGGTGGTCAAGCCCGCTATCCCGGGAGCCCCGCCAAAGACGCCTACCGCCAACAAGAAAAGAGGGGCCGAGGAAGCATTTGGCAACGAGTTGGATCAATGGGCCAAAACGAAAACAGCCAATCCAAACGTAGTTGGATCTGGCAAGAATAAGGAGTCGGATGAGCAGAGTCTACTGACCGAAGGCGCCGAAAGCCTGCCCCCGAAGGAGATCCAGGAGCACCTTGCTGAAGTTTATTTCGACTATGTATACGGCCAGAGCTACCCGCTGCTACATAAACCTAGCTTTATGCGGAGGTTAGCCTCCGGAAATGTGCCACCGGTGCTCATTCTCGCCATATGCGCCATCTCAGCCCGTTTTTCGACACATCCACAATTGCGGACCGAGCCGTGTTTCTTGCGCGGGGACAACTGGGCGGAGCGGGCTCGCGAGATTTCTCTCAGGCGGTTCGATTCGCCCAATATCACCATTCTCATCGTGTATCTATTGCTAGGCTTGCATGAATTCGGCACATGTCAGGGCGGCCGAAGTTGGATGTTTGGCGGCATGGCGCAACGGATGGCATACGCTCTGCAACTGCACAAAGAATTGGAGTACGACCCAAGTTCTACCGAGGCGGATCGGAAACCGCTTAGCTTAACAGACCGAGAGATTCGGCGGAGAACCATGTGGTCTTGTTTTCTAATGGATCGATTCAACTCGTCAGGAACCGACCGACCCCTTTTTGTCCATGAACAATATATTGAGGTACAACTACCTGTGAAGGAGCATCTCTATGTTCACGAAATTCAGGCACCTACCGAGTCCCTCGACGGCCATGTACCCAACCCTCTCTCTTCCGACAGCGGCCAACTGTCCAATCCCCGCGAAAACATGGGTGTGACGGCATATACCATACGTCTCGTCTGCATATGGGGCAAACTCATCAAATACATGAATTTGGGCGGAAAAGAGCGAGAAAAAGAGCCCATGTGGTCTCCCAAATCAACTCTCAATGCGATCAAGCAAGAAGCGAAAGAATTCAAGGATGCTCTCCCGGACATGCTGATGTACAGCCCCGAGAACGTCAAAAGCCACGCCATCGGCCGGACAGCAAACCAATACCTATACTTACACATCCTCTACCAACAGATTATTCTCTTCATGTACCGATTCGCTCTCCCCTCCCGAGCCGGAAGCCGACCACCAAAAGACATGCCCCACGACTTCCTAACCGAATCTGCCCGCAGCGCATTAGACGCCGCCAACCAGATATCGATGCTCATTAACGAGGCCATGGACCACAATGTCGTCGCCCCTTTTGCAGGCTACGCTGCCTTCTTCTCTTCCACTGTCCACGTTCACGGTGTCTTCTCCAAGAACCCAAAGCTCGAAGCACAATCGAAGAAGTACCTGGCGTACAATGTGAAGTACTTGAGCAAGATGAAGAAATACTGGGGAATGTTTCACTACATGGCAGAGAATTTGAGGGAACTGTATCGTCAACACGCCGACGCTCAAATAAGAGGGCCTGTCGCCGCCGGAGACAAGACCAAGGGCGTGATATTCCAGTACGGTGACTGGTTCGACAGATACCCGCATGGTGTATCCAAGACAGATTATGAAGATGCAGCGGAGTCTAACGCGAACGAACCGGGGACAGACGCTGTGCTCGGCCAGAAGAGTGATCTGCAGAGCGTAGAAGAGTTCTTCGCTTCGCTCTCACCGCCCTCTCGTGCAGACCAGCACCGCAAACAAGCACGCAAGAACAAATCGAAGTCCGTTTCCAAATCTGACGCTCCCGCTAATTTAGCAAACAAATCAGCCGCTGCTCAACAACAAGCACAACAGCAGCACCTTCAACAGCAACGCCAAGCAGCCGCCCAACAGCAACATCTCCACCACAACGCTCTCCATCAACAATTGGGCCAAATCACCATCAACCCACAAGAAGCCATCGACGCCTTCGACCCGAGCTTCTTTGCACCTCAAACACAAGCAGGCCAACAACAATCCCCCTACCTCGCCGACTTCTCCCCACACCACCCTTCGCACAACCTTGGCATGCTCAACACCTCACCGGCCGGCCTCATACACCCATCTCAAGCATCGCAAATAGACCTCTCGCCGTTTGGCGATATCTCGGCGCACCCGGCCGCGTTCTGGAACCTAGACCCCATGGCAGGTGCGGGCGGTGCATCGGGCTTCTACGACCCTGGCAATGCGGGCTGGTTCTTACCGTTCAATGTCGAGCCACCTGTTCTGGGAGCCGATGAGGGAGGCATGTTTGCGCACGAGGCGTTTGGGTTTGGGCTAGGTGTTGGAGCTGGCGCGGGTACTGCTGGGCCTGGAGCGGGTGCGGAGCAACAGGGTCTCCCGCATCGGCAGCAGAGTATTAGTGTGGGGCGGAGCGGGAGTATGGAAGGCTTAGAAGGATTGGAGGGGCTGGATGGGATGTGAGTACGTTGGTGGTCTTTTGCATTGGAATGAATCGACACGATACCAGAACCCATCGTTCAGCCGGAAACACGCCAGGCTTTCAAACACATGGAAATGAGAAGCGAGTCCGGCACACTCCTTTCTCCTACACCGAGGAAAACGACCAACATTCGACTGTAGAGCTTAGGCCCAATAGGCGCCGGCGGATACGCGACGATACCTCGTATGCTCTCCTGACTTTCTTGACAGAAGGACAAAGCAGGTCGAGCCTGGATCGTATAGAGTGTGACTCATTTCTAGCCCGCTCACTGTACCCCTCGCTTCCTCCTCCATCTAGGCCGCCCCTGGGAAAATACTTGCTAGATGTGTTGGGGTGGGATGGTTTTTGCGCGCGTTATGTTGCGCTGGCCGTTGTGGACGAGAAAAGGAGAGGGGGGAGAGAAAGGGAGGGAAGGAACGAAGGGGAAAGGGGTGGGGAGGTTTGAGGATTGATTGGATGGGATGATGTTCTTTTTTTTGTTTCTATACCATTTATTCATTTGTAGTTGTGCTCTTTTCGAGAATTTTTTTGTTTTTTGTTTTATAACGGAAACGATGATGGACGTACGCAGAAGGGGTAAAGGAAAAAAGTATTATTTTGGTCTATTTTATTACTTGTTATTGTTTTTCGCTTAATTTTTTTTTACATTTAGGGGGGCGTTTTGTTTGGTGTTTTTTTTTTCTCCGATTGTATATGCCCTTTCTTTTTTCCTCCTCCCCAACCCGCCCTTTTTTAGGGGGAGGAGCTTTTATATACCTTTTTCCTCATCCTTTGAACTTGGAAAAACTTACATATATATATATATACCAAATACCAAATACCAAACGAAATATTCATATTGATCATCACATATATATATATATATGTACGTACTTACGTAGTACTATCTGCGACTTGGAGAACTTGTGTGATGTTGCTGTGAAGTGATGGGTAAATAAATACATTGAATCTAATCGAAATCGAAATCTAGAGAATGTAGATTGATCGATTGATCGCCCTTGTCTCTCCCTCTTTCTTTGTTTCAAGCGTTGATACTATACAAAAGCTTTCTTCTACGAAAGGCGGGTAGGTAGGTAGGTAGGTAGGGGCTCGGGATATATAGCTAGCTAGCTGGGTCGAGTTTCTGATTGAAGGAAGTGTGAGAGAGAGCTACGTGACATTGACGTGACGTGGGTTGACGGAGTGTTATGTAGATGTGGGGATTCTTTGGTCGATGAAGACAATGAGTAGGGAATGTGCAATGGGCGTTGCACACGCCTCACGTTCGCGCCTGTTCCTTTTGAAGTTTTCCCGACCTGGCTGAGCTTTCAAGATGGTGGTGGCGCATTGGTATGTGGGTGGGATGGGATGCGGTGACATGGGGTTGACGATGAACCAATCCATGTAGGGATGAACCAGTCCATGTGGGTTAGTTCGGCAACTTTTGTACTACTTTGGTGAGATACATGGTGCGAGGAGAAACTGGTGCGGTGTGAGTGCGGGTGAGGCGCGTTTTTTTAGTGCATCGAGAGTAACTATTGATACTCCGTTTTCTAGCACGGGACGGCAAAAGGCTGACCTCCCATGTGCTATGCGTGGGTGAGGCTCCGGCGGAAAGTGGTGTTGGATGGATTTTTCTTCTTCTTTTTCGTCCTTTATTTTCATCCCGTGCTCAGTTTTGTCGCGGCTTCACCAGGCCATCCTGCATAATGTAGTAGACAACGGTGCTATCGGTATCAGCGGACGCCAATACAATCCTCTTAGTCGTCCGCCAGGGATTCTCCGCCGTCTCATCGTCGTCGTCGTCGTCGAGCACGCTTTCCGACTCGGACCTAGGCGGCACCAAAGTCACCGCATCAAAAACCTCCGCAAGGCGACGCAACGTCCATTTCTCGCTCAGTCGCGTGGGCAGAATCCACTCGCGCTCCGGTGCTGCTTTCACGTCCAAAGTGGCGGCTGCTCCCTCGCTGGAGTCATTGTCTGGTTTCGCTTTCGCTTTTGCTTTGCGCGCGCGGTCGGCGGTTTTGAGGAGTTCGATTTGCTCGTCGGGATGGATGTAGAGGCGCTGGGGCGGCAGGCCGGATATCAGAGGGCGCGGGAGAGGCTCCTTGGTGATGGGGGAGTGGGTGTGGATTTGTAGGTGCGTCCAGAAGTGCTGGTGCTGGAGGTTGTGCAGGATCTGGGTAGCGAGGGCGTGCAGCGCAATCGCGGTGGCAGTAGTGGTGGTGGTGTGACTACTGCTGGTGGTGGTGGGATTCGTGGTGCTGTTGATGAGCGATTGGAGTGGTGACAAGGCAATGGGCTGTTTCAGATGGGCTGGGCGCGCCATGGTGAGTTTGGCTGGCGGAAAAGGTACAGCCTCAGAGGGTATCGGAGCGAGGTGGTTGGTGGTGGTCGGTGATGGGACGGAGGCCATGGTTGCGATGGGAAGGTGGCAGCGATCTGCCCCGCTAAAGCCCCGCCCCAGGTCACGGGACCTTGTCCCGACTCGGTAGGTGAGGTGAATTCGTCCATTTGTTTGGAGACTTGGTGGTTGCTTGTTTGCTTGTTCACCAACGTTAACGTTACTGTCCATCCATGTACGACTATGCATCCATGCGCTATACGTAATGCCTGCAGTGAATGGCAAATGCTATCCTCGCTGCCTGGCCGTTTCTTATTTATTATACCCATCCTGTCATGTCCTCTCCCTTACTTACTTGCTTATATTGCACTCACCCATTCCATCTGCCAACACTTCCAGTCTACATAAATCTTCTCGCATATTCACCTACATACATACATATCTGTCAATCATGATGCTTGGTGCCCGTGTCGTGTGCAGCGCCTTCCTCTTCCTGGCTAGCGCCCAGGGTCAGGCTACTCAGACTGGTACGTCTTCGCTAGCAAAACCACCTTCACCCTCATCATGTTAAGAGGTCTGCGTGGTCGAGCCTTGCAATGCATGTGCGCACTCACTATTCGCTACCAGCAATGACCGTGGAACGACGGACTAATCCAAGCAGGCTCGGCGACTGATGTAATGAGCATCTTGCCCATCTTCATATCAGGTACCATTCTCTCCACCCAAGGACCGACCGATGTGAGCATTCTCCCGACGACGGCTTCCGTTCCCGTCTTACCTACGACGAGCGTCTCGGGTGAGATGTCCATCCCTGCTGGAGAGACGCCGTTGTTGCCAACCCGCCCCGGTCCACCCTCTTTCAATGGCTCTTTGAGCACCAGCCCTACGCCCACAGCAACGGTCACAACGACCTCGGGTGGCGGCTCGCAATCTTCTGGCACTTCGCGGTCGTCCGGAGCGCCCGGCTCCTCTGCGCCTGGGAATTCGTCGGCGTCCAAGATTCACGGTCAATCGTCCGTAGTCGCGGCCGTTATGGTGGGTCTTGGCTTTACCTGGGCTCTCCTCTAGAGAGATTAGGAGAGTCTAGACCTTAAGCAGTACTTTGGTAGGAGACTTGTTCGGAATGGGGAGAGAATCATGAAATGAAGAAGAAAAAGGGAAAAAGGAAAGAAAAACCAGTATGATTGAACGACCAATGCGTGCAAGTAAAGAATGAAACGCCAAATACAGGCAATAAAAACAACATGTACATAGCCATCATCTTATCTACCAATCGAAGCATGACTACCATCGATAGACAGAAGTGACGCGCAGCCCCTTGTCCTTTAGCCGTGTAGAGATCTAGTGCTTCTATATCAAAGCTTCTATTCAGTCTCCAACACAAACCTCGCCTGTGTGGCTGTACTCTCACGCCATTCCTTGTGGAAATGAAAAGGGATTTGCGTCAACTTGGTCGGCCGATGTTGAGATGCGAACTTCGCACGACGAAAAAGATGGTGAGTAACTACTTAGGTACGGCGATACGTACGTAAGCAGCGTATTCGTATTCCTTACTTGAAGCGACAAACGCTGATTGGCTGCGGAGAATTTGTCAGACAGATAAGTGGCTCTCGTGAGCCCTGCGAGTCTCGACTTCCTGTCCATTTCCCCAGCTCCACCTTTCCCGCCAATTTAATGCCATGGACATAAATATAATGATCCTCCCAACCCTCGTATCGCCAAGAAACATGCTTTTCCTTCCCCCTACGTAGCCATTGTGCTGTTCTTCTTATGTGCTTTACTCGGCGCCGGCACTACGCGACCTCTAAAACTGGGTGGCAATAAACCCATTCGCCGCGTGTTTCCCTTGGCTTGCGTGCGCCACGCTGTGGATCTAGGAGGCGCGGCCTATCTACTGCATCTCGCTGTCATCCGCCTAGAAAATCACGGCCCGTTCGTCAATCACCCTAGCCGCCTGGATTGACATTTCTCCATGGGGGCTATTCCTTCGACGCTTACTTAACAAAACAGTTCCCTTCCTTCTTACTGTTTGTTGTGGGTTCCATCCAATCTTCTTCCTTCCTTGGACCTCCACACAAACATGGCTTCACCAGCCGCCAGTGCGAGCCCCAACGCGAACGCCAACGTGCCAACCCCCGTGCCCTTCCCGCAACCAGATTCTCCACAGCACCCCTCGACCTCGCAATCCGATATCCCCAGTTCACCTGGCGGTCGCCGTTCTCGAACATCCACAAATGCATCCACCGGTAGTCGCATACGCGCAGCCAGTATTAAGTTGATGGAGGCCACACCACCGCCAGGCATGTGGGCAGCGACCGGGAGCGTCACGTCCAGAGCACCTACACTATCCGACATAAGGAGAGGTTCGTTTAGCGAATCGGGGTGGAACGAGGAGCCTCAGAGATACAAAGCAGAAAAAACGAGGGGCGAGGAAGGCGCATTGGGGCTGCAGGGAAATAGGGGTAATGTTGGAACCGATTCAGATCAAGAGCAGGCTTCGAGACCGATATTGAACAAGGGGAGATCGAACTCTTCACAAATGCTCAATGCCAACGGTGTCGAGCCGTTCCCTGCGGTGACGGAGGTAACAGAGGAGGACGCGAGCGCGCATCCCACGACGACGAGCGAAGGCACTCCCGCTGCGAAAGCGCCGAGTTATGACGGCACCAACGGTACTTCTCCCATAGAAAAAGAGGAAGAAGCGGCGGAAAGCGCATCGACCGAGAAGAAAAGCAGAGGATTATTTGGGAAAAAGGAGAAGAAGCCTGAAATACAGCGACAGGTGAGCATGCAAACATCGTCTCTCACATGCCTTTCGCCCCGTCTAACGAGAAATAGTATACCAATGGCTACGTCCCACCCGCCAAAATTCCCTGGAAAGAATCAACGGTCATCGGCCTAAAGGGTTTCTGGAAATGGTTCCTCACAATCCCCGGCTTCCTCATCACCCTCTACGGCCTCAACGTCGTCGCCTGGGGCGGCATGCTTTTCCTCCTCCTCTGCAACGCTGCACCCGCCATGTGCAAACCCACCTGCAACGACATTCAATCGCCGCGCCGCATCTGGATCGAAATCGATTCGCAAATCCTCAACGCCCTCTTCTGCGTCACGGGCTTCGGCCTCGCTCCATGGCGGTTCCGCGACCTCTACTGGTGGGCGTGGTGGAGAATCGGCGGCAAAGACCGCTCACAAACCGGTATACGACGTCTCGCCGGCATCCACAACGGCTGGTTCCGCATCCCTGGCTCGCAACAACTCCCACCCACCGCAGGACCCGCCGACATCGACCCCTTCGACCCCGCCGTCCCTATCCCCGCCAACAAAACCCCCGACGCCCCGCCCACCGCGCATCGCGCTCCCCCTACCAAAGGCTGGAAAATGGACTGGGTGGTGTGGATGAACGTGTGGAACACCTTTTTCCAGGTCGTCCTTTGCTTCTACATGTACAACTACAACCGGTACGAACGCCCCTCATGGGCCACGGGCACATTTGTCGCGCTCGGATGCATTGTCGCCGGTCTAGGCGGCATCATGATGTTCATTGAAGGCAAGAACATCAAGAAAATCGAGGGCGTGCCGATCCCCGCGGACGCGTATAAGAAGAAGCCTGGGGATCTGGAGGTGGGAGGGGGCGGCATTGTCACGCATGTCCCGCTTGAACATGTCACTGCTGAGACGAAGACCAAGGCGTGAATTATGATGCGATGATGGAGTTTTTCTTTTTTCCTTCCCTCCCCCGACGTGGTTTTGCATACCTAGCGTAGTATAAAGTATTAGTTTTAGTTTACAATCTCCTGCGAACCATGCTGCTGGCTTGCAGTGTGTGCTGCTTTTTTAATTGGTTCGGTGTCGTTTGCCTTATATCTTTCTTGGCGACCGTGTTATTACAATACAATACAATACACTCTGTACATCACGCGTGTATCAATAAGTTAACTAGTTCATGAGGCGGAGCAATGTGTGTGTATACCAACCAGATAAACAGTGGAATTTTCAAATCGTAACTACATAAAAAAAATTAGTATTCTTCTTTCCTTGAAGAAAGCACCACAGTAACTAACTACTGCGAAATTAGGTATGTAGTTGGTTAGTTAGTTAATAACGCCCTCGTTACATGTTAGTGTACCTATGTAATCTGCATCTGCATGTCTTACACTCCCTTGGAATTAGGAGGTTGGGTGGGTTAGGTACGTGGGGAACGAGGTAGAAAATATCTCATACGACAGCTATACGTAATTACAAAAAAGAATTATTATTTTTAAAAAAAGGGTGGGATATAGAAGGTAGTTTTAGCTTTAGCTTATAACTAAGTTAAGTATACATCTAGGTATACACCTTTCCACACATTAATTGAATTGTATAATTAGAGGGGTGGGGGTGGTTAGTGAACTATGTATGTGAGCTGAACACTGAACTATTGATCTTATCGGGGGGGTTAGGAATCATAAAGACTTAACCACAACATATTGCTCTGATTTGTATGTCAGGTATCTGGTGGGTGTCGGCATGTTGGTGGGGTGGTTACTTACATCAATTGATGTACATACGTTGACATCTCTCGCTAAATCGGTAACCCGGCAAGGACGGCCAAGGTTTCACTTCCCGGTGTGTGTGGCACTGCTCATGTACAGTACATTGCGCGGACGCTCAGATGACGTTATTCTCTGCATATGTTATGTAGCGATGTAGGGATTGATGTGGGCTAGAGAGGGAGGGGTTGTTGGGGGTGGTTGAAGCAGTGCTGGTTTTGGGAGAAAGGTTTGCGAGGGTGGAGGTTTTTGGTGGATTACGAAGAGGAGGAAGAGGTGTGTATTGGAAGATATCTTTGTGATTATGGAGATGGGATTATGAAGAGTTGTTAGTAGTTAAGAGAAGTGTAGAACGTAAAGGTAGCTTCCTGGTTTTTCGTCCGACCCGTACTTAAGTTATACGATGTCTCGCATCAACAGCTTAATAACATGTAAAAATTACCTTTTTATTAGTAAAATAGCAATTCTTAGCATAGATTTTACTATATACTTAATAAAAACTTACAATTTTGTATAGGAAATCGCGTTGTTTTACATTTTGGGTAGTTTAGGTTGTTTGTAGTTTAGGTTGTTTGCCTATTTCCGGCTTTTTCATCCGACCGAGAGGTATACATGGGTAACTACACCCTTACACAAAAACGAATCGCTAGATTGGGGGGATTAGCGAACCATGTGAGCCATCTTATCGGCCAAGCCCGACGACCTTCAACGTACGGATGACGTACAGGGTAGACCCGCAAAAAATAAGGCAAATGGGATGTGTGTGTGAATGTGACCGTCAGCACGGGGGGCGACACAGGCTTGTTTATAAAGCGGGGATCGTATCAGTGTGGCGGGGCAAAGTTCTATGGGAATGCTGTATTTATTGTCAAGACGTCCGTCCTTTCCGCTAGTGAAATCTGATTGTTATTTTTGTACTGTGGCACTGAACACTGCTCCCTTTGAAGTGTGGATGGTGCGTTGATATTATAGAAAATCAACACCCTACGTCAGACTATATTCTAAGCAACCACCAGATACATTCTCTCTGTCGGTGAAGAGTACAAAAAGACCATGTCAGCAGCAGAATACTACCTAGGCACCGCTGCCTCAAACCAGACGGGCCACCAAGGACCTCCACATCCTTACTCGCATCCACAACCACAGCAGCAACAATACCCCCAGCAGCACCAAACACAGCTTCCACTACCACCACCAAGAGTCGAAATCACCCGCCCCGACGAGTCAACATACTCCTTAAACCCTCAACAACCTCAACCCCACCAGGAACTCCAACCCTACAAACCACCTCCCCCATACCCACAGGAACCAGGATACCCACCCCAAGCACCACCACCAACGACTCCCTATGCCGCCCATCAGCAGCAACACTCGTACAATTCTGGAGCACCACCATCGCACTCCCAGCAACAACCTCCCACCTACCAGCCCCAACCACCCCCTTCACAACAAAACCCAAATGCCTACCTAGGAGCACGACCCCCTCTCCAACGCCCCACAAGAAGCCATTCCCAACCGCCCCGCGTGCACTTCGCAGAAGACTACGATGGCTCTAGCGATTCGTCTGGATCTGGATCTGGGACTGAGGATAGCGAGAGTCCGCCACGTAACTCGCATCATCGTCGCATTCGTCGGAGGAAGAGTAGCCACAAACACCATCGTGACGATGATTCTCGCCCTGACGAGCATCGTCGCAGACATGGGCACCACTCGCGCTCTTCTGTCGACCTTACCGCCCCGACAGCAGATAGATATGATTCGTCATCCTCCTCCACCCAACCCGAACACCACCATCGTCGTCACCGGGGCGAAACCAAACATCACCACCATCACCGCTCATCCTCCCACGACCCCTCATCTAGACACAAACCCACCCACAAAGGCCGAGACACTTTCCTCGGCGCCGGCGCCGGCGGTCTCATCGGCGACGCGATCTTCCCTGGCTTGGGGACCGTTGGGGGCTTGTTGCTTGGTGGGTATGGGGGAAGGAAGTATGGGGAGAAGAAGCATAGGAAGGATCGGTCGTCGCGTGATGATGATGACGGAGGGCAGGGGAATAGGAGAAGGAAGAGTGGGGATGGAAGGGGCGGAGGAAGTGATTGGGAGGGGGAAAGTGAGTTTTGGGGGAAGGGGAGGAGGAAGGGGGAGAGTGGGTGGGATGAGGGGAACGCGACGTTTAAGGTTGGGACGAGTGTTAGGTAGGTAAGTAGTGGGAATGAGTGGTGGGGTGTGTGTTTATATGTATAGTTTTTTTTTAAGGTTTTAGATTTGTAGAAGGTGTTGGGCTTAAGTCGATATATATAAAATAAGAAAGGCGAGCTAATTATACATGTCAAATACATGAGACCAGCGCCGAGGCATACCCCGTACAAAATATCGCACTTTTTCATCCTTTTGTTCTTTCATGGTACATGGCCCAATGCCACTCTCTCGCGCGATACGATCCTCATTTACGAAGTCTTCAAATATCGGAGATTGCGATTCATGCAAGATGTAGATATCCTCCTCGATGTTGAACTTGAGCAAGTCACGACACCATTCTGCGGACTCTTTTTTCGTAGGCACGGGCCCGCCATGCTGGTAGTAATATTCCCATTCATCCAGGACTTTGAGCATGCGTTGGTAGATAAACTTATACCGTGGAATTATGCCATGATCATTACGCCGTAGCCAATCATCATACCTGGGCTGTAGATACGTACGCACGGAAGACCCCCTGCTATCTTTATACAGTGGATTACATCCATGGTTCAGCAATACTCGTATTCGCTCTAGTTCAGCCAGGGGTTCGATCCAGTACCTAGATTTCGAACTTTTTCCGCATTGGTATAGGATTTCATGTTTTTGCTCGCCCAGATGACCTGCTAGAAGCCGGAAGATATTGCTTTGGTAATCGTATTCTTCCCTAAAGAATCTAGTAAAGTCATGAATTTGAACTGGAACTCCAGCGTCAAGGAGTGTTTCACATTGCTGAGTTCTCTGCGTTATCGATTCCAAATCTCCTCCCCATTTAGGGACTCCTTGGTGCCCGTAGGGGGAGTGTATCAGCGATAGTAAGCCCTCACCCTCCTCATTGGATGAATTGAGAAAGCGCTGACGGTGCTCCTCGCTGCGAATGTTATGAATAAAGTCGCGGATGCCCTCACATGATATATCCTCGACAATATCCCAACCGGCTGACCAATCGCATGCGCCCAAGTTTTGGAGCATAGTGGTGGCTTCATGAAAAAAGGTGCCTTCATGGAGGGATCTTGGCCGACCGGGAATCTTGCAGGTAAGGTCAAACAAGATCGAATCAAGTTCTATCGGACGTATTCCACTTGGCTGCGTCAGAGCTTCCTTCCAGAGCTGAGGACGTGTTTCTGGTTCGTCCCCGATGATGCTCGGGTGACCGAGTCTGTATTCGAAAGCTTCGCTTAGTATGATCCTTTTACTGCATCCTACGGCGTCAAGAAGTTCTAAAACTTCCTGATTGGTCAAATCCGTTTGAAAAGCATCCATGGTCAATGTAGATTGGGTCGCGGAATCGATGGCATCTTTTTCTTGTAAATAACGCCAGAATAGAAGAGATTTCGTTTTTGGTAGAAGATGTGATACATTCTTGGCTGCATCAGTCATATTTTTTGAGAAGTAGAAGTTTTTCAGGATCTCCGCAGCCTCAACTTTGCCTTCAACGACTGCGAACTCATATAGCGATATGCTTTCTCCTTGATGATGAACAGATATATTCTGCCACCCTGGCCAGAAGAATAATGTTTTCAGGAGGAGCCTCTGTTCGGACAGGATAACTGAGATAAACAGGCTTTCCATAAGGGATTCTGTACCCGGATGCGTCGGTGGAAGATGCTCCAAGATCCACTTCACTGCATCGTGTGCGTTTGCGCCGACTGCGATTTCTAACGGGGTCAAATGTGTCTTGTTATGAGTCATCAAAAGGTCTTTGTTCATCGAGCCATTGTACGATATAGCCCACAACAGAATATCAACGTTGTTGGTACGTGCAGCCTGATGCACTGGTAACTCGCCATTGTCATTGGGTCGGTCAATTCGCGCACCACGTTGAAGTGAGTCCAAAATTCCCTCTTGGTCATTTAGTGAAAATCCCTGTTGAAGTTCTTGGTCTAAAATTTCCAACTGCTGCTCATCCAGAATTTTTGGTGGGTTAAATATTGAGAGCAACTCGGAACGATCTACCAACAAATGATCCACGTAGTTGGTGTGTACTTGGCTTAGCGGCCATCGTTGAAGGAAAGATTTCCATGGCGGAAATGGAAGTGTCGATTTGAGCTTGTTCAGGTATCTCGAGGATGTTCCATGCTTTTTCATGATCTGCTGTCTTTTTTCCAATGCATCTGTCGTAAAGAGCCGACTAATGCCGTATAAGACGTGGAATACAGCATAAAGAGCTACAACTAGACTATAGCTCTGTCCCCATTCACTCCAAAGCTTCACAGGTTTCCCGCTTATCCTGGAAGCCTCACGAATGAAAATGACCAGAAAGACCCCATTGAGTAGAATGTGGGGAATGAAGATCCAGTGTGATGTAAAAAGTGTGGCGGGTAGGGTATTCCATGCTTCTTTTGCTTTGACGGCCATGCTTTTATTGTCTTTATCTTTGTTCTCAACCCTGTTGAGTAACGAGCTGATCTCCAATGTCGCAGGCCCTGGGGATGTTGCAGCGATACAACGAAACACCAGATTGGTGATTGACAGACCAGATACCTCTCTTGGGAACAGGTAGCCCGGCATAGCGGATGCACACATATATGGCTCCCTTGAGAAACGGGCGACGCCGGCGATTTGTGCAACGAATGCGGCAATTTGTACTAGGAACCCGACCTGTAGAAGTTTTCGTGCTGCAAGAACGTCCTTGTCTGCGAAGGCCATGGAGATGGAAGCGCTCACCGCGTCGATACAACAGGACACGATTAAAAACTCTGGATATTTTAAGGTATTTCTTCCTAGTGAAATTGCAAGATTTAGGGACAGTGCGGACAAATCTAGAGTCATATTAATTGGGTGCACGAGATCGCCGGGGTTTGAAAGACGTACTTCCAACCTGAGCTAAGCAGACTTCTTTTGCTCCAGATGTCTCGGGCTTCAAATGCCCTAGAATTAGGACAAATATAATCAGGAAGCTTGGTAACATGAGCGCCAAGAGAGCGCCAACACCTCCAAGGTCAGGGTTGATCGAAAATTCCTCCCGACACGCTTTCGAGGGAGGGATTGCCTGATTTCCACGCTCTGAATTCTTCTTCCAAGTTATAAGCGTGCAGACAAATGCAACAATGAAGAGTAAGTTGCTGAGAATGGGAACAATTCGTAGCTGTTGCGCTCTTGACCGTGACTTGGGGCCATACGTGAGAGATACTGTAGGCCCCGCTACGTGAGTATAGACCAAATGCAGACTATAAACAGCGCCAAGCACACTGTGGGCTATCAAAAAGGAATAGAGCATAATTGTGATCAACCCTTAGGAAGAGGTATACGAAAAGTGACTGAAGCGGATGTCTTTATGTTGAGCGCGCAAGGCTGGGGTTGGAGTCAGCCGAGCCACTGGCTGCCTGATCACTCACGTTACTTAGATAAGGCTAAGCGAGCGCCCTGTAATAATTGCAGGAATTATATATATCTGAAGCTGTGTCGGTACCGCTAATATTTTAATTACTACCGCGAAGATAATTGTTCCTTTCATATCAGATACACATGAAGCAGTCTAGAGTCACTCTTGTGCGGTTCCTGGCTGCTGCGTTCTAAGTCCTAGTTTTGGATATTCTAAATACTGGTATATGTTTGTGAGAATGCGACGGGGTTAGCTGTTCTGTAGCAACAGTGTAAAAATATGTATAAGGAAGAGGTCGGGTGAGGCGAAGAGAGGCTGGCATGGGTCGTACGCCGGCGCGGTGAATGTAGTGATATCAGTCATCGCGATACACTTGACTGAGTACAAATCGCCACTCTGCCCACCGACCGCCTCGTTTCCCCAACCGCTCTTCTACTCCCATGGATACACAATAATATGCTTTTGCAACTCATCTCCATCCTAAGTGTACTGTTCACGTTCCAGACTCTCTCCTCCTAGCATCCACATCCATATAGACTGTAGTCACCATGTGGATACAACGGAACATGTAAGGGTACATCGCGAAAAAAGAAAAAGAAATGTATGGGAATCAAAAAGCAAAAGCAGTTATAAGCTTCTATACCAAGAAAACGGCCCGACGCCTAATTTTGGGGAGTACCAACATTTGCATCGCGACGAAGAGGCGCCACATTGTCGTTGTCGGCGTCTTCATCGTCATAGAAGATCAAAGGATCTGGGAGAGGGTCCCGGGCTGGATTCGAATTCCGTCGCCGCACGGAGATATTGACGGGAGCGTCGTTTTGGGTTTGGGTCTGGGTAGCACTAGCTGCAGAGGAGCCGTCGCGAAGCAGTATCCCTTGCTCCTCGTCCCCCCTTGGCTGGTTGCTGCGATCGAGCCTGAGACCTGCAACTTGCGGGTACTCATGCAGCGCCCATATGATGAGTGACATGAACGAGGTGTAGAATGGAAGAATCCCTAGCGGATGGAAGGACAGGAAGGCGAACACGGCTCCTGCATATCCCACGAGTAAAATTACGAAACTCAGGATGTAGCTATAAGGCGTCAGAAAAAATCCCGACTACTAGATAGACGTGGCGAAGGGTACGACTCACCGCATGATGCTGTGGTTCTCACGGTTGTCGTAGCAGTACTGCGCGCAGACATGGAGAATAGTCGCGAACCAGATCTCGAGCGTTCTGTTTAGGATTAGTACCACAAGACAACAGTTCAAACAAATGTATGTGACTTACGTCGCGCGAGCTCCCCCTGGAAAATCGCGACAATTCAGTACTACGGCAAAACTTAGAAAACCCATCAATGTTCCCACGCCAAAGGATACGTTGAATACTTGTTCACGATAAGCAGGCTTTATGCGTAGAATTAATACGCTGGTTGCTATATAGAAGACCATGAGGAGGGGAATGATGTAGTCGAAAGCAGATTGGAACTTGAATATGGGTGGGCAGGTTTGATTTGATAAAGGGGGTGGTTGTGGCGGCTCGTTGGTATTGGCGGCGCTCACGGTGGGGAAGCTAACGGCATAAATCGATGTCACGATGGCATTTCTGTGCCTTTTGAGTGGTACTGATATGAGTTTGTAGGTACTTTAGATGTGGTTAGCATTTTCTTCACAACCAGGGCGCTTTGCGGCTCAGTCTTCCGATGCTAGGCAAGTGAAGAGGCATACTTACATGGAGCGCGGCTCAGGCCCTTTTTGAAGGGGTGGATCGAGTCTAGGAGCCTCAAGCATGTTCCCTTGTTGGAGGTTTTCCCCGGAAGGACGCTGCTCTTCGGTGTCCAATTGATCGTGATACAAGTCGAGGGAGAGATTGGGCGCGGCGTCTGGGACGATGTTCAGAGGATACCGGGTGAATGTCTCTCAAGACTTGCGTATAACCTTTATTGGTGAAAATAAAGAGTTGGTGTTGGTGCTAGCTTCTGCTCAGCTACTCATGCTAACGTCTGGTTAGTTACACTGGTGAATGAGAGAAAATCAAACCAATCAAAAAGATAGTATGCAAATACTCACAACGTACGATATCTTGACAGAATTGAATGAGGAGAGAGAAAAAATAAAACGAAAAGAGCTCCAGAAACCAAGAGTGTTGGCGAAATATCGTGATGGGTAATACGAGTAGACTATCTGGAACAACGGGAAGGATTAAACCAAGGGAGCGAAAAGAAATGGTAAGAAAATCTTGAGAGCAGAACAAGCTTTCGAGTATGTCCATCCTTTTTATTTTTCGATCAAACGGATGCGCTCAGGCCATGCGGCAACGATTCGGTTGGTAGGGAGGTGAGAGCTGTCGGCCTTTTTCTCGCTGGCTCGCTCGCTGGTTCGCTCGTAGGTTTGAAGTCGTAACCGTTAGGCGAGTGGCGTTCCGGCAGGTAGCAGCAAGGGGAGGGTTGGGCTGAGCAGACACGCGTTTGCGAAAAAAACCCGTGCTCAGTAATGCTAATGTTACACTCGGTACAACAGCTGTTCTTTATATTTATTTTTTATATTTCCTTTAATAATAGTAGTTTATTACCTTGCCTATCTTTCTTTAATTTTTATTTCTTAAATAAATGTGTAGTTGTTGTATAAATATAAGTTAAAGTAAAGGGTAGTTTAAAAACGAGTTGTGTTCTTCGCTAAAAGCGTACATATGTACTGTTAGAGTGGATTACTGAGTGCGGGCTTTTTCTGCGACCGCAGGGCAGGGCAGGACAGGGCAGTATAGGACAGGATAGTAGAGCATAGAAACAGTACAGTACAGTATAATACAGGATAGTAATGGAGTAGATAGGCTGGGCACGTAAAGAAAGAAGAGGGCAGACAATAACAAGAGACAACGCGCTAATGTCCGCAATTACTGTGTAATTAGCTGACACGCCCTCCGCCGACACCTGATGAAGCCGCAGACCCATATTTAA
The DNA here is from genome assembly GCA_003073855.1 of Periconia macrospinosa. NCBI lineage: Eukaryota > Fungi > Ascomycota > Dothideomycetes > Pleosporales > Periconiaceae > Periconia > Periconia macrospinosa. The sequence continues at coordinate 113,061 of KZ805349.1, read as the reverse complement.
AAATGTCCATGTATCAATTGATGTTAGCAAGACCCGGCGAATGGTGGCCAAGAGACGCAACACCGAAATATACCGTTACTAGGTTCCATCATTGTAGGTATTTAATTGAACCTAGTTGTTTCGAAATGCCTAACCCGCCATTATCGTCCGTTAGGGTCTTTTTTCCTTCTTCTAGCGGTGTCATGTAGGCGATAGCAAACCGTTTCTTTTGTTACATAATGCGCCACCACATCAACGCGAGACTACGGGTATGGACACGTCGGGTGGCCGCATATCGGGAGGTTCAGCTTGACTGTAATTTTACACAAATAAGAAGTTAGGCCCCTCTCAGACTGTTGAATACAATTAGTCAATAAGTAGTCAGTACACTACCTACCCGACCCGTCGCCTTCCGACGTGTCCATACTCTGTACTTATGTATGCATGTCACCCCGCGTTCTCAGCCCCAATTGTGTAACCCCAGCCTTTGCTACCTATCGACTTGAGTCTATTCAAAACCACAACATCTGAACACTACCACCATGGAGCGACTGGATTATCAATTTCATATGAGTCGTTCTGGATGAACTTGGTTTTTGCATGACGACTAGCCCAGGTATGTCCGTTGCTAGCTCTTAGGTCTTCATCGGTTAGCATAACGAGCTGATTTTTGCAGAATTACAACTACAGCCGCATCATGGAGGCCGCTACTTTCATTCTTCCTATAACGTCTTTTGTTTTTGCCTTAGAGTCCTGCCCTAACAAAGGAGCATCGATATCTTTCGGAGCAACTTGAAGTGGTCTCCAGAAATTTGGAAGAATTGGAATCGTTGTGGCGCGACTCAGTCTCACAATGTCGCTCATGTACAGATTCAAAGCAACTACTGGGAGGGAAACTCTGGCAAAGGAAATGACGAAGGATCTCCCGGTACAATTCAAGGATTCGTCACACTTGATGCCATGTCCCCGGTTAAGGCTCAAACCCTCGGATCCAATTTTCTGCAAGTTACAGAGATACATAACGGTTTGTAATTCATCACAGGTCTCTAAGATATTTGAAGTCTAATTTCAGTTAGCAATCAGCAGAGAATGGCTTGCATATCCTGCGCATTCGAATACCCGAGTCGATATCGAGACCCTCCCCGACGACCGTGATCGTGAGCTGGCTAGCCATGGCTTAGCTACGGTCGTTTACTACGAAACACGCCGCAAGCACAAATACCTCGAAGCATTCCTTTTTGGAAGTTCTCGTCTTGCGTTCATCATTGGGATCGCAGAAAAACGAGTCTTGATACTATTGTAATGGGCAATATACCTTGGTGCTTAGCACTAGGCACAGTGATGGATCTCTTAGTGCGTAAATCCATTGAGTTTAGGGATCGAGGTACCATCACAAAAAGGGTTTCTGGAAACGCAGTGGGTATGTTGGAGCATACAAAGACACCACTTCCAATGTGACGAATGGCTTCACCTAGACTCCATATGTTTTTATGGGGTGTTCATAAAGTTTACCTTTTGACAATGTACACTAAGGACTTGAACGAAAGCCTTTTATACTTAATACTCAGTAGTTTCATCCTCCCAATCCGAATTTCTGTTCGAGCAGTTTTTTTGAACATGCAAAGAGATTATGAGAAATTTGATGATTGCAGTCACTCGCTCAAACTTATCTTCGTTGCTCCTGAATGCTATGTAGATAAATGTTGTATCTGGTAAATGCATTCCTTTCCTTTATGCGTGAAATAGTTTCAAATACATCATTTTGATTTTGGATTTGGCCCTTCTACCCCAGATAACCAGCACGATTTGGAACTGATTATGTAGGGGTAAAAACTGTGTTGCCACTGAAATCTATGTTTAGTATCTTTTAAGAAGCCGAAGATTGGCTCAAGCTTTGTTTATTGAGAATGCAATCGTAATTAATGAAGTTCTGTCGCGTAATACTTTGAACAGTGTTTTTACCAAGGATGTTTCATTACCCCTCCTTCGATCCACACCCCTTCGTTGTTTGGATTTGTCAAGTCGAAAGAAGGTGATCCCGGATCCACCGACCTAGCAATCTTTGGCAGTTCCTCTACTCTTTTCTTCTCGTCATTTTCCTAGGAAAGGGCATTTTAGAGTTTTTGATACGCATGATAAACGTGGTGGTGGCACATAAGTTAGTAGTAACTGCCATTTAGTTGTCTAGTTGTAAAGTAGAAGAATTATAATTTGGAGGCTTTGACAAGAGTGACTGTCTGGGGAAATGGATGATGCAGTCTCAGGCTACGCTCGCGTATCAGCGATCTACAGCTAGAGGTGCGGGAGCATGATTGCTAGTTAATTGTTGTTGAAAGAATCTGCTCAGACCGCATTTCAAAATCGGCAACACCATAATTATGATTGTAAGCGATAACCTTCTCACATAGTAGAAGGTGGAAAGAGGTGGGCCAATATCGTTTGTATTTAGAATATATACAGGAAAAGAACTCTATGTACTTCGCTTGAGCTAGCAAGGCGGGGGAAAAGGGTATACAATCGTTTGACCTCGTGAGCCTAAACCGACGGAATCTGCTAAGTCCAACTGCTTATTTTGCGTGACATTGGGTACCCGCAATGCCGCCGTCGATCCTTGTCGATTCCAAGACTCAAATCTCAATGCCACCCTTAAGCGGCCTTGGTGGTGTTCTTGCCAACGCCCCAGCGGTCGGCAAATGGATCGTACGAGGGGTCCTCCCACCTCGAGTACTCGTTCGCATCAGCCACGTACAAAGATGCTTCCTCGCCGAACTTGCTGGCGATATACGCATACATGGTGTCGATAGCAGCGCTGACTCCACTGCCAGTCCACACATTGCCGTCCTGCACCCAGCGCGCGTGGGTCTGGTAGTCGACGTTGGTTCCGAAAGTAGTGGCCCAAGCCCAGGCCTTCTTGTTCGTTGTCGCCTTCTTGTTGTCGAGCACACCCGCACGCGCCAGGACGGTGGATCCAGTGCACACACTGATGATGTCTTTGAGCGAGGGGTAGATCTCCTTCACGAAGGCGATCTCCTTGGATACATCCATACGGGCACCGCCGCCACCAGGCACAATGAGCACGTCGAGCGGGCCCTTGTTTCTAAACGGCGCCTGGCCGGGGCAGCTCGCGTTGTGTTGCGCGGGAAGTTGCGTGAAGTTGCTCTTAGCCATCTCTCGGTACTCATCCAAAGTCATGGTGGGTGGTACTGCGATACCAAAATTTACAATCGGCGGGCTGGTAGTTGCGGGCGTGCTGTTCACCGAAAGTACCGAGAGTTCCAGCTTGGTGGTGTCTTTGTATATCATAGCGAGGCCGGTGAGAGCATCGAGGGGTCCCATCATATCAATAGGCTGGATGGAAGGGAGGAGTAGGAAACCGAAGTGGATAGGAGTCTCGGTTTTGTTGTCAAATGGAGGGGGCTTCTCTTGTGCGAAGGTCCTGCTGGCTAGGCTTGCTGCCAGCAGCGTGGTGAAGGTTTTGGTGTACATGATTGAGGGTGGTAAAAGTTGTAGAAGAGAACAGAAGATGGCCGTTTGGATGATGGAAGTCAATAGTGTACAGGATGGGGAAGTGAGGACATTTAAATATCCATCAATTACGCGATAAGAGGTTAAAAAACGCGTCTCCGCATAACATGGTACAAATCCTAGTCTACACTTTATTGCACTCTAATCTTAGTTCCTACGTAAGAACTAGCCAAAAGAGTAGAGCCAAGGATTGTCCCTTCAAACAAATACCGTGTCTGTGCGAGGTGCGAGAAACAGCGCCATCCGCCTAACAGCATGTAACGCGCACGCTTAATCCTCTCGCGCGAGCTAGACCCTTTTCATGGTACGGGCGTATAATAAATTGTTCTTGGGACTTGGGCCTTGGTATGGACCACCCTTACCGTTGGGATTCATGCGCGCCAACCGAATACATTCCATCCACTGACCGATGACTTTGCGAAGGATGTGAAAAAGCAAGAGCTCAAGACCAACTGCTTAGAAATACTATAGACTGGGCGTATAGGCGGCAGCCTCGTCCAATGTATAGCAGACAATTGTGTAAAACGGTAACGAGCCGCCGTCTTAGGCGTGCATTTGAGCGCATTTCCGTGCATTAGTTCGCTCCGTGTAATAACAGTCCGGCCTAGTGATTTGTCGTGCGAGTTGTCCCCTGGCCCCCAGCTTAGGGTGTTTCTACGTTGGATTTAGGTGCTTACTCAGTTAACCCGACGGACTCTTGGTGTGCACAGTAGCTTATCCGTACAAAATCATCTTTGCGGTTGGAGTTTGGACGAAACATCTCGGAATCCGTCTAGAGAGCCCCTCTAATGATTGTATCTCTCTGTGAAAATTGAAAGTTCCTTCAACACACTGTTGAACACCATTGATCCCAAAAACGATATGCCTTTTGATAGGTAACGAAGGTTCTACCTCTGATTCGTGAAGTCTAACTAGACACGGCGGGTCTCTAGGATTTCAAAGTAATCTAGAGTATATATCGACTTATTCAAGTGCAATATATATCAAATACGCTTGGCCAGAGGTGCTCTAGCCCGTGCGAGATCCAGGCCCCGCTTCTTTGCAAATTATCTCGACCACCTTTTCGGCAAAAGCATAGACAGCAGTAAGAATGTTCCCTCGTGGTACGATTGGCAAGACACTGGCGTCACAAACCTTCACATTTTTCGTTCCGTATACTCTCAACCGTTCATCAACAACGCCCCCCAGATCTTCCCTCATCATTGCACAAGTGCCGCATGGATGATAGTTTGTAGCCGAATTGATTGGCAATATCTTCTTCGCATCCTCGAGAGAGGATATCGGATAAGGATGACTTCTAGGCAATCTTTTTCCGTTCGGCTTTGATATGGCAGCAAATGTAGGCTTTTGGAAGAGCCTTTCAATGAGACGCATGTGACGAGCCATGACCTCTACATCCAGGGGATGAGACAGATAATTGAACTTGATTTCTGGCTGTTGTGAAGGATCTGACGATATGTGAGAACTTCCACGCGAGAAAGGATGAGCCAGCATGGCGACAACAGTTACAAAATTGCCGTCGACAAAAGCTGGCGTGCCTTTGGGCATTGAATCACGGTCTCGATGACGTTGCGAGCGAATCATGAATGTGGTAGCGGTTGCTTCGCTAGGGCTTTCAATCGTCTTTCGAATTATGGCATATTGGGTTTTTAGGCTCGGGTTGCTCTCTTTTTCCACTAGATGCTTAACCATCTCGATGAGCTCCTGCGTCTCTGATGGAGTTTCCAGCATTTGCAGTGATGTAAAAGCGAAACTGTGCGCGGGTCCCTCCGCTAGTCGGCCAGTGCGACTTTGCCCGTACTCCCGCAATGAAGCTTTCTGCATTTCCGGATTTCTCAATTCTTCGTCGCAGGTAGGGATATCGTCTTCAGTCTCACATGATAAGCTGCAGTTCAGGTGATCCTGCAAGTTCTCTCCGACGCCCGGAAGCTCGTACAGAACTGGGACATTCGCGGCCTCGAGAACCTTCCTAGATCCTATACCTGACCGTTCTAAAATTGCGGGAGATTCAAACACGCCTGCGCAGAGTATGATATCCCTGGCATTGATCAGATGATATCCCCCCTGGTGCGTATAGTAAACTCCCTTCGCAGTGAGCTTCCCACCAGCGGTCAAGCTCTCATGAAATGAGATCTTATCCACTTTAACTCCCGTCTTTAGCGTCACATTGCCTCGTTTTAATGCGGGCTCCATGAACGCTGTGCCAGCGTGACTTCGCTCGCCCTTTGTAGAATCGATGGCATTGGTGATAGTGACAGCTCCGGTAGAGCTCTCCATAAACCCTGTAGTACTTGTCGCATGACCAAGCTCCTCGAAAGCTTTAGTCCATCGTGATTGAAGAACATCCAGAGCACGCGGATACGATGTCTTCACATGATCCAGAGACCCTACATCATCCTTCACTTCGGGTCCGGAGGTTACCACCTGCCACCGCTTGTAGCAATCTCTCATACTTTGTGAGTTCCATTCCGCTCTCCCCGAGTCGGTCAAGAGTTCCTCCGCAATACGGTCATGCCATTCGAAATTAGGAAACACCACACTGTGAGAATTAATCGCACTGGTACCACCCACCAATTTTCCTCTCGGATGCTTCACCCTCCTACCATTCAACCCCTGTTCCGGTAGGGTGATGTAATTCCAATCATAAGTAGGATTGGACTGCAGCGAAAAAGACAGACCGGGTGTTTGAACGTTCGGATCGTTTTGAATATGTTCTCCAGCTTCTAAAACGAGGATCTTATGATGTGGCAATTGCTGCGAGAGACGTGACACGATCAAGCAGGAGGCTGACCCTGCCCCGACTAGGACGAAGTCATATGTCTCGGCTTCAGCGGTGACGTTTGTGTCTGGCATTGTTGGAGTGTCGATGATGAATTTTGGGAGATTTCAGTTGATATACAGAGCGATGTCATACCGGGAGGATATGTAGCGTATAGTGATATTCGCAAATCCGATGTACTGGACAACGCTTCAGGAACCTCTAATTCGTAGAACTTCTTAGCCTTCCTGATATGTATCCTCCCGCCATGTCACCCCTCTGTATCTAAAAGCAGCGGAAAGAATCGTTTACGTCACTAAAGTACTAATTGGGATTAGAATGCACCTACGCACTGGGTAGGTAAGCAAGGCCCCCGAGACTAAACCTTTGTGAACAAGAAACGCAATGACTCATACATGGGAATAGGTATCAACTCCCAGAAAGTATATCGTAGGTAACAGCCATTTTCATGTCATGAATTTATCGATTTATCGAGCGCAATCATTGAAGAAGGGTTCGGCATTTCCATCCTTATCGCCGGTCCTGTCAAATTTCGGAGTTGCGCCAGACTAAAGTATGCCGAGACCAGCACGGGAATGACCAGAAATACTTCCGCGTGGAAAATTGCACCCGTACGTTAGATTTTCCGGGGAAGACTAGCCACATGTAGCAATGGAGCGCTATCCGTTTCTATGCAGGGAAAATTAGGGATATCGGGGTTGTCCGATCCAAGAGGCTCGCAAGCTCTTCCTTAAACGGAACTCCGCATATTTTCCAGCGGGAAACGGTTTTTTAAACCAACACCAAACAATTGGAGCAACTGACACCTCATTTGAAATCGACTTTTCTAAGCTACTCGGAGTAGCCAACCTCATATCAGATAAAACCTACAGCACTGTTATATTATTTTACATATGCGCTTGAAGGCGGTGCGACGCGCACATGCCATAGAAAAGTCGGAATCGATCCGATACGTACACGCTAAATATGTATACACAGTAGGCCCCTCTTTAAATAATCTTGTTGCCTTTCAACATTGCAGCCCACCGTGCAGCCCACTGCGCAACCGGTCGGGATCTCCATAGCACCACGCCGAGGACTCCAACACCAACAGTCAAGACTATGGCGTTCTTGGCAAACCCCTTCGCAACGTGCTGGAAAAACATGTTCTGCTTCTGTCTCACCCTTTTCACATGCTCGTCTCTTCTGTTCTTCACGGGGAAAGGCGCATCTGGCACTTCTTTACCCAGGAACTCACATAGCGGCGCCCATCCATCCTCCAAGCGGAATTCAAGCAAACGCTTCTCCGGCACCGCTGCCCGAATCTCAGCGTAGTGCCGCCTATATCGATCTTTGGCAACACGACGCATTTCGTCCACATTTCTCACACCATAGAATCCCAGCATGATCTTCCGAATCGTCTTGCCGCCGTTAAGCCCGTATAGCGGCCCAAACAAATCTATGATCAAATCTGCGCGCAGTCCCCACGTCGTGCTGAAGATAGCCACCTCCATGCTCTCGTACCACTCTTCAATATCGCGTTCCACCAGGATGACTTTCGCCTCAGGGTAGGCCTCGATGAGTTGCGTGGCGAAAAACGAGCCCATATCGGTAACAGCCTCGTATGGACCAAAGACGATGTCCCAGTCCTCGCGTGTGAAAGGCGCGCCCGTATAGGTTGGGAGTGTAGGGTAGAAAGCATCACAGGCTTTACCGAAGAGCTTCCATTCGAGCGGCGAGCTAATGGCTTGGATTCCATGATGCACACCTTGATAACCCAATATTTCGAGGCCTTGAGTTATTGAGGCTGAGCCTTTTTTTTTATGCGTTCGATCTGGTCAGCCTTGTGCAGCAGCAGGCCATCGATGTCAAGAGTTGGGTGTCAATGTTGGGGAGAACTCACCTGTACGTGTCATTCCTAATGAGAGTACCTTCATCTCTCTCTTGGGGCGGTCTTCGAATTCAGCTGGTGTCGCCATGGTCTGGACTAAAATTGTGATTCTTTACAAGTGTTGGTGATGAATTGATGTAGCTGGCGGCAAGCAAACACTAGAATTTACATGGATGGCTGCTAATCAATTGAAACGGACTGCAGGTACTCTCCTACTACCCACTGCGGACCGTGATACACAGTCAATATCATTTTGAGACGCGTTTCCGGATAACTGAGCACGTGGTCAAAGGAGTGGCAGTTATTTCGACCCAAATCCAAAGGACGTGCGAGTGCAACGTAGGACCGACCCACCGGTAAGTCCAGGGCTATTCTTGAGTCATGTAAATTCAACCCCTTGCACTAATACAACGGGCCGAAAATAGTGTACCTACTCGGTGAAATTATTTTTATGATATGCGACACGTCATTTGCAATAACACAATAAACTCGTAAATCTGGCGCGAATTTTCCAAGAGATGACAAAGGGTATGACCGTCAAACAAACATATATACAATCCAGCCGTCAAAGAAAAACAGTAACGATCGACATCTTCCACTCTGCCTGATAATACAGTCATGTCTAACAGTACTGTGGAAAAAAAAGCCTAGGATACGACCCGCTCGTAGCAGGCGAACTCGTCTACAGCCACCTCCCGCAGATCATATGTACAAAGGGACCGCGGTACATCCCGCAGAGTGTGGCCGACTGTCACATTATACACTTATAGTTACATTTGTGTAGTGGAGTTGTCAGCGCATAGTTACAACGCCTCCAACTCTTGATATTAAGGTGTTAGCGATTTGCGACCCGCCCTAAGCAACCTAGCTGAGAATCTGATGGTGCGGAGGACACTACTGCATCTTCTGTTGCTTGAGTTTGCAGGGCCGCTTCTGCGTCTCGATAAAGATCTTAGGTTTCATCCAACCCAGCATACCAGAGCAGTTTTCAATCAGATCGTTGAAGTATAGCTGAAGTTGTGAGGACTGTTGATGTGAAGTGATTATCACAACAAATACGATCTAAGACATGATTTTAGCTCTAAGCTTGGTAGCCCTGGCCATAAGCTTGATCTTTCTAGACTATCTTTCGAGAGCCCAAGGGGCAGCTTGGTGTCTGTGGAGACTATTGCTAAGAGGTTTGATGCATGCGAACGCGGATGTACAAGCAGGTCTAGCGGGTTGACCAGTCGGAGCGTACAGATATTGCACGAGGTCATCCAGACTATGTACCCTCAGTCTCCGGCATGGAGGGTGATCCAAATCTCGGGACTTCTACCTGGTCATGGACTATAAAAGTGGAGACACCCCGGGTTGCCTTAAACCCTACTCCCAGAACCCCAGGGCTAGAAATCCTATCTAGTACATGCCTACGCGCATGCATCTTATCTTCGCGGGATGGACCAAATTCCTTCTAAATCCCTATTCTAAATCCCTATCTGTTTCATGGCCTAGCCGCCTGTTCAGCTAGCTAGGGATCTCAACGTCGCGAGCAAGGTTACGCAAATATGCAAGCGTTTGTCCTTAGGCTAGCAAATTTTTCTATCACTATGTGCTCTGTTGAGTTTCAAGATCTATTATCCTGGGTGTGTTTAGAGTTAATGGTGGCAGGTAGAAATGTCTTGATGAGCAGAAAGAGGGTTTTTGCGAAACTCGAAACTTGAGACAAAACTACATCTGCTTGCCTTAAACTGGCATAAAGTTCATCTTGAGAGATACAAAATAGTAAATACATTAGATAATGGAGAAACCTTGACATTTTGCTTTGTCCATGCTATATTTCTTTACTCCAACATCATCAACAAATTCTATTCCACGGCTACCCTCAATCGACACATGACAGCCGCATCTCTTGATACTGGACTCCCAGGACTACACACTATGGTGAAATTATGCCAGTCGCGTTCCATATCAATGTCTAGACCCTCAATGACATCATATCTCTGGATCATTCGCACCAATACATATCCAGCCTCTGTGAGAGCGAACTGCTGTCCGATACAAATACGTGGTCCGCCATTGAAAGGAACATATTGCCAAGTCGTTCCCGGTCTCTTCTTTTCCCACCGCTCAGGTAGAAACTCGTCTGCGTCCTCGCCCCACAAGTCCTTCCGACGATGAAGCACATGCGTACTAAAGTTGACTTCCATCCCCTTTGGCACAAATACAGGCATCGTTCCATCAGGCCCACCACCCGTGGGAAGTGTAGTATCCCGGATGGCACAGCGAGAGTTAAAGGGGACGACTGAATGCAATCGCAGTGTCTCGCTCATAACGTACTGTAGGTATGCGCAGCCCTTGAGCTTCTCGAACGTGATTTTACCCCCAGTGGTCTTTGAATAGGAGCCAAATGTCTCAAGAATGATTTGGCGTAGCTTCTCATATACTCGTGGATGCCGTAACAAACAGTAGAAAACCCAGGCTATAAGCGACGCCGTCGTGTCCCTGCCCGCGGCCAGGATACCTAGGACCTGTTCGCGTACCTCAGCACGGTCGGCGCAGCGCTCACGTAGAGATTCGAGGAAATCGTAGCGTAGCTGGGAAGAGCCTTGGTCCCGTGCTTGGTCCGCAGAGTCGATGGCGCTGTCAACAAAGTCGTGGAGTGCCTTTACGCACTTCTTCAGTTCCTTATTGCCGTACAGCCAATAGAGACTTCGTAATCGCATTCTTGTTCCTAAGATCGCTAGCATACGCTCAAAAGCGTGGTGAAAGGTGTTTTCTTCGTGTTGGCCCTCCCCAGACTTCTGTTGATTTTTGGCGAGGAGCGCCCCGAGGGAATGCGTGCTCTGTCCCAGGAATAGTTCTGTTGCCGAGTCCATGGTCAAACACGGCAGTAATGTAGCCAGACTTACAGGTGCTGACCATGCTCGTCCCTCGCCATCCGTGCTAAGTCCCTGACCTCCAGTTTCGATGATCCGTAGCATCATCTGCACATGCTCCTCAAGCAACTCAAGCCTGGAAACATTCTCTCTGCTGAAAATGGGCCGCATTATCTCCCGAGCGCTGTGCCACGCTTTTCCGTCTACGGCGAAGATACTGCGTCCAAGAACCATTCTCAAATTGGTCTTCCTCGCTGTGCCCATGGCAAAATCTTCAAACTGTGTCGCGAGTAGTGCCTGCACGTTGCGCGGCTCCGCCGTAATCAAATTAGAGGTCCCCAGTAAGGACAAGCCCCAAGTGTACCGGCCCATGGCCTCGAAGCGCGCAGCCACAAAGTCTGGCGTCCGCTGTTCTTTGTCGGCTTGCAAGCTGCGGTGTACTGCGTCGATTCCCAGAGGCCATCGTGTCGGTTCGAAGGGAACAGGACCACAGCCGAGTTGGCGACGTTTGAGACGAGATTGTATAGGCTTGATGAGATAGGTATTGGCAATTCGGAGGAGAACCAGAAAACCTCCGGCTAGGATGAATAGTTTTGCCTGCATATCCCAAAATGTGTCGTTGGCGAGTCTGAAACTTCACTTGTTTAGTCGGAGGAGCGTTTGTGTTAGCTTAAATAATGCTTCTTGTCGTTGGCCCACGTGCACCGTTCTAAGCAGGGGGTTAGACGCTTAGTCTGATAGCATATTAGGGTAATTTTCTCAAGCCTACAAAGATACTCCTCCGATCTTAATGGTTAATCTAGCTATCTGTATTTATGGAGCCTCAAAAAGAGAAGAGGTATGATGTCACTGCGGTTGTATTCTCGGCCAATTTTTATGTTGCTACGTATCACGAGCACAACAGTTGAGCATTCAGAAGAAGGAAGAGTTAGTTCCATTGCCCTAGCTACTGCTGGGGATCAGCTCTGTATAGGGACGGCTGATTCTCCTCTTTTCATGTGATCCCCTAGTAGCTAGAGCTTACTAGTGCGCTACTTAATAATTGTAGTATATCTTTATAAGGACTCTTACAAAGCAGTATCTGGGAGCTCTTTTTCTATCAGCGATCCAATAGAGCCTATCCTTGCCTTGTACAAAGATCAATGTTCTGAACAGCGACACTGTAGTTATCTGACTTCATACAATTTATACGTATCACGGGTACGCCTAAAAAACAAAGCCTAACAACTTTGCATTTAAAGCATCAAAGTGTCCAGATGAACTGGGCCGTTCCTGCCACTATTCCACAGGAGTGAGCTCTACAAGTAAAGGTATCTTCTCCCAAACCAAGTAGGTACCCTGCTGATTCCACCAGTCATTTTCTGGGTCGTGCAGCTTCCAATCAAAGTACCGTATAAGTTTCTGAAACCACACATTAGTATTTCTGTACGTAAGGTAATTTTCACCAGTTTATGCAACAGATTGAGCTTACCGCCATTGTGAGTGACATCTCAGCGTAGGCCATACTATTGGTTCAAAGTAATCAGCACATATCTTTACGAACGCTCGCACTCTTCTTGGTTATGTAACTTACGATCTTCCAATACAGGCCCTCTGACCGTACGAAAATGGCTGAACAGAGGAGCGGTCGTCATCCTGGAACTCCGAACCAGGCTCATCCAGCCAACGCTCAGGATGGAACTCTTTCGCATGCTTGAAGTTGAGCTCTGAGTGCCCAGCCGCCAACTGGTTGACGCCAACAGCGAAACCACCAGGGACCCATGCGCCTTCAATCATCTCGCCTTTTCCAGGGACAAAACGGGGCAGAGAACCAGGTGTCGGTGGATAGAGACGCATGCCTTCGTTGAGGCAGGCACGCAGGTACTTGCAGCTGGTCACCGCCTGGACAGTCATATCTGCGGGCGTTTTAAACAGGTTGCGAATTTCTCGCTTGAGCTTTTCAAGTTTATCCGGGTTACGTAGGAGCAGATACGTCAAGCCTGACATGCCACCTGCGGAAGTGCCGCTGCCAGCCACGATGAAATTGGAGGACAGCATGACAAGTTCGAGATGATTGAGCTTCTCATCGTTTTCGAGGATGTAGGACCTTTTGGCTCATGGCGTTAGCGGATTCTCAAACAACCTGCGTTGTAATCTGTGTAAACTGGGCCGGCTTACATAAAGTCCTTGCCGGGGTTTTTGGCTTCTACACGGGCCTTCAACTTAGCCTCAGTCAGAGCAATGTGCTTCTTCCTCGATTCAGTGACATATCTCGGCGTCAACCAGTTCAGCAGGTCCATACATCCGTACTGCACGGCAAGCTGGAACCAGACTATAGCTTTGGCGCGGGCTAGAATGGCTTGTATCCACGGTTGATCGGGGTTATCGACACAACCCGATGGCTCGCCAAATGCCAGATCGGATACGATATCAAATGCGACAAGATTATACCACAAAGTCATGTCAAGAGGTCCTTCTTTACAACGCTTCTTCAGTGTTTGTACGAGATTGTCCGAGTGATCTTGGAAGTAGTTTTCTTGCTCGCGTCTAGAATAGCAAGAAGTGTTAGTATGCTTGAGCCATCCTAGTAAGCTGATATACGGCCATTAAACTTACAGTGCCCTTTGGCTGAAAGCTGGATCTATAGCCCTCCTCAGTCTTAGATGTCTATCTTGATGCTCTGTCATCAAGCTGCGCTGGCCACCAATACTCGCAGGCGCAATGCCCCTACCGTCCAGCGCCTTGACGAATTCGGGATTTCGTTGGCCATATATCTTCTTCCATGCGCCGGAGGTCGTGTACGAGAGTTCATCAGGAGCGATTCTTACAACAGGACCGTACTTTTCGTGAAGCTCACGAATCTTCCAGCTGATGCGGCCCTTCATGTTGGCATGATTCCATGGTAGGCGAGAGATTGCCCAGAGCTTTGGACCTGGGTAATTGGCCAGCGGGCTTAGGTAGAGGTTATAAAGAACCTTTGACACAATATGAAGCAGGATCTAAACGCCGCTGTGAGCCAGTTCTCGAGGTGATTGGGGGGTTTTGCCCACTTACAAGCGCAAAGACACTGCTGAGAATATTGTGTAATGTCAAAGACGACAGTAGACTCAGTTGATACCAAACACTTCTCGACAAGGAGTCTGCCATGATGCCTTGAGTATGAGAATGCAGTGAACAGATCGCTCAGTCTTCAAAATCCCGAGAAAAAAATGAAACCTATCTCGGCATATTGAAAAAGACAAGAGCACGTGCCGGGTGGTTTTGATTTCACTCCGCGTTACTAGCTATCGCATTGGGTAATCCGTCGCTTCAATTATCAGTACGTGGAGGACGGACAGAGCCAGTAAGATTTACTCGTTATCGCACGTTGTCGCCTACTCCTGCGGCCTAGGATTCAGTTGTTATGTGAAGTTCCAGATTATTAAATCCAAGGTGGTAGGACACCATGTGGCATTGGATGCAAGGTCCAGGTAATCGGACCCTTAGCGCACTATGAAGTTCGGTTACTGCCAGGGAGTGCTAAACGGCCCGTTGAAAAACGGATACGACCTATCGGGACAAAAGCTTGCCAAAGCTTGAATCGACGCACCAAATAATGGTGTGTAGCTTGACCACGTGCCAGGGGAACCGAGCGTCAATCTCGATATGGAGCGGAATCATCCATGCTAGTGGTTTCAACGTGTGGTGTGATGCATTGTCCGCCCCCATGGCAAGAACTTGTCGGGGTTTCCTTGCGTGTGGTTTGGATTGACAAGTCGACCTTATGAGGGCCCTCGTCGATTTTCTATAACGAGTTAGCAGTGTCGTGGGATCTGGAAAGGTACCAGAACTCATCCGTTCTATCAAAGATCTCCCACAACATGCGAAGAGGGAACTCAAACCACTGAGCTTGAATAGCTTACCAAACCCTCAATCTCAATGTGAGTTGTCCCTTTTTTCTCAAAGTAGTTGAATTAGTCGACGCTTGATTTCGCTGTATGCTGCATTGTTTCACTGAATATATATAGATACGGGCGAATCCATATCTCAGCTCCACATGTCGTTTAGATTCGATCACCTTAAAGACGACATCAGAAAATGAGTGCCCAAATTAATTCAGACGCGCTTTTGACGTCAGGAAACAGAATTCACTCTGAGCTTCTGAAAAGGCTCTCGGCCAAGGCGCGAATTCACCTGCCCTGGGATGAGGACAGGACGGGCTTCGACTCCGGCAATTTGCGCTTCACTCAGTATGAGCGTCCGACGTACCTCGCCATCGTTGATCCAGACTGTGAAAACGATGTAATCGAAGTTGTAAAGTATGCACGGGAAAAAGGAATTCCATTCACGCCTCGCGGTGGCCATCATTGCGTGACAAGCACCATGAGGCGCTTCCAAAATGGGATATGCATCAACATGCGCCCGCTCAACCAGATGCGATGGGATGCTGAGAAGAAGCATGTCGCAACTGGGGGAGGAGCTATAACAGATGAATTTGTGCGCTTCGTGCATGACCTGGGCATGGAAGTTAGTGAGTTAGGCGAACGCCTTTATTTCAATGTAATTTCTAACGAGATAAGATGTGGGATCGTGTCCCACAACAGGTGTTATTGGCGTAGCCTTTGGCGCAGGCTTGGGGCGCCTCCAGGGCAAATATGGCTTCCTGAATGACAACATGGTTTCCTGCAAACTTGTACTTGCTGATGGAAGTGTAGTCACCGCGTCCAAGGACTCACATGCGGATTTGTTCTGGGCCATCCGGGGAGCCGGTCATAACTTCGGTATCGCACTTGAAGCCACTTTTCAGGTCTATCCGCAAGCACACAATGGCATACATCATACCTGGGACCTGGAGTACACACTGGATCAATGCGACGAAGTCTTCGAGACACTGAATAGCGTTCACCAGACTATGCCCGCTGAATTGGCAATCTTTGTCCTGTGGATGCGTCAGAGTAGCGGCCGCAAGGTACAACCCATCAATAGCCAAGTTATCTACACAGCTGACAAGTCAGCACATCATCCTTGTCAACCTGGTCTGGTCTGGCCCGGCTACAAGCGCAGACCCCTGGGTGCAACGGTTTGAGTCTCTGAGCCCTGTTCTTAACAGTGGGCGAAAGTCGGTGCCATGGCCAGA
This sequence comes from Periconia macrospinosa, assembly GCA_003073855.1. Lineage (NCBI taxonomy): Eukaryota > Fungi > Ascomycota > Dothideomycetes > Pleosporales > Periconiaceae > Periconia > Periconia macrospinosa. The sequence continues at coordinate 96,955 of KZ805349.1, read as the reverse complement.
GCTGCCTTTCTGCACATACAAGGAGATAAACAAGCTCTATTGTAAGCCCGAGATCTGGCTGCGAGGTCCCAACAAGATCATGGGCGCCGCGTGCGTGGAGAAGTTTGACCTGAAAACAACGCGTGAATTTTTTGAGAGTGTCAAAGCCATGAGCGAGGAATGGGAAGACCGTGGCTGGTTCGGTGCCATGTTCGAGTGCCTACCTGACCATCGCGTTCGCGAACTTTCCAACGATGCGACAGCATTTCCGTGGCGTGGTGGATCAAATCATTTCTTGTAAGTGGCTTTGCTACACCCTAAGGCAAGCAAGTACTAAAAGCAGAATCTCAGGATGTTGAATGCCACACCCAAGAGCATGGAGGATCGTGCTGTTTTTGAGAGTCATCTCGACTACTGGAAGCAACGCTTCATCGACACGTCCGGATACGGCCGCCTGCAGCAGTACGTGAACTACGGAAACACCACATCGTCTTTGAAGGATCCTCTCGAGTCACTATATGGCTATGATCCATGGAGACTGGAGAAACTGCGGAGTCTTAAGCAGAAGTACGATCCTGATAATATGTTTCGGTGGTACCAACCAATTATTGAGTCATAAGATGATGTCTTGTTAGAGTTTACAGTAGAGTCATTAATAAAGATCCCGGCTATAGATGCAAAGATTTCGGAGATAAAAATCTTTCGAAAGTGGAGTGAATAGAAGCTAATCAGGTGACTGAGTCGATCCCAAAGAGGCCCTACACTTTGTGATTTGTGCCCTCGTGAATTTAACGAGGCATTCAACATTGAATCGAACAATTGCGCGTTCGTCAAGATTTGACTGAGAGACTATTATGTGCGTTCCTAAGAATAGCGATGTTGATATTATCTAGTGGTCTCAAGTGCTTTCTGCGTCGAAGATCTGATCACGACTTTGCGAAGCAGCGCAAGACCGCACGCGTACATGTCAGCATAACCTGAGGTGTGCTTTACACAGTACATACACGACACGGGAGACATTTTTCCGTATGCTCATTTCGTATCAAAGTGCGACAAGGTCCAGGGTCGCCCTAGCGCATTACGAGTCATATTACACCTCTTCCTGGCCTCCATCGGACCGTAACTCGGAGCATGATCCCGGCGTTGTCTAAGACCCTGGGACGTACCGAAGCATTTTCCGGAATTCGAAGCCACGGGCCTTTGGTGAGCACTTTACAGGGAGTACATACGCTAAATATGGTCTTCACCCCGTTGGCTATCCCCACTTACAAAAATGATGCTTGATACCACCGTAGTATCTCCAGACTCCCCCACATCGGATTTGTCCGAGACAGTAGTTGACGAAATAACTATTGGTTCTGGAGATGAGGTCGACGACAATCCTACAGGCTACAACGTTACATTGATGCTGCATGTGTTTCCGAAGAAGTCAATTGATAATATATACTGAGACGATTTTTTCCGTTCCTGGATTGTGTCCTACGTGGTCTATCATTCCATGTGCTCAGGACATTGATATCTTACTATGACATGGGGCTAGTGCACAGTCTGTAACAGACAAATTCAATCGAAGCTCAAAGGTCTGAGCGAGGTGTATGGGGTAAGGACAGGGCGCTCGTGTGTATCTTTTGGGCTAGACGAGAGTCTTATCTGACTCGTCTCCGAATAGATGTGCGGCTGTTCTATAGCGCAGTGGAGTAAGTGAGTGATCTACGCGAAAGAAGGGTTGGAGATCTCTCATACCTCGTGTTCGAACGACGAACTGGCATTGGACGCATTACTTCGATGTTTCTGGCCGACCAGAGGCCGTTTCTGAGGGTCCTGTTTGAACGAGTTACGAAATTGCCTCGAGATAGCCACGGATTGATAGTGAGACGGCATGTAGTGTTGACCAATCAAAAAAACTTTGAAGGGAGCCTTTCTTTGGAGGGCATGTGTGACTATCAATAATTCCAACAGACGGGGGCAGCCGATTTCTTCACATATAGATTCTCACCGCGCCGCCTAATACACAGGAAAATTATTTCACATTCCGCAACCTGCAATCATGCCCCTTATCACAGAAACACCCACGAGCAAGCCGATCGCCATCATCGGCATCGCTTTCAGGGGTCCTGGCGACGCTCAGGATCCTGAGGCCTTCTACCGTATGCTCGTTGAGGGCCGTAGTGCACGATCAAAGATCCCCAAAGATCGTTACAACGTCGAGGCTTTCTACCACCCTGACCCAGAGCGACTGGGCAGCATACAACAGAGGTGAGATCAGCATACTGCCATTATTGGCTCATAATTTTGTCAGATCTGACTGGCGGCTGCGGTAGACATGCACACTTTCTGCAACAGGACTTCAAAGTTTTCGATGCTCCATTCTTTAGCGTCACACCCAAAGAAGCCAAGGCGATGGATCCAACGCATCGCATACTGTTGGAAGCTACTTATGAAGGCTTCGAAAATGGTTTGTCCAACCGGTTCCCGGGGAGACAATTTGTACCAGCTTAACTAACTGTTTTATAAAGCCGGGTTGAGTTTGGAAAAGGTTTCCGGCACACAAACATCGTGCTACATCGGCACGTTCACAGCGGACTTTCCCAACCTGCAGGCACGTGACAATGAAGGGCCTTCAATATACCGTAAGTCATGCACAAATCCCAAATCTGGGTCTTGAAGGCACGCGTAAACGGAGATGAGCTGACTTTTACAACAAGATGCAACGGGCATGTCAGCATCGCTGGCATCAAACAGATTATCATGGTTCTACAATCTCAAGGGTCCCTCCTTGACAGTCGATACGGCTTGCTCATCAAGTCTGACTGCATTCCATCTGGCCTGTCAGAGCCTTCGCACAGGAGAGGCTGAGATGGTAGGCTCAGCATTTCTATCCTAGTGTATCTCGCTAACAAGATGGGCACAGAGCGTGGTTGGAGGAGCCAATCTCATGTTTGGACCGGATATGTCAATTCTTCTGGGAGCTGCTAAAATCTTGTCGCCCGATGGCAAGAGCAAAATGTGGGATGCGAACGCAAATGGTTTCGCTCGCGGAGAAGGTTTCGGCGTCACTATTTTGAAGGTTTGTTTCCACGGACCGGGCCGTGTCCTAATGCGGAATCCGATTGACTGACGACATCTTGTAGCCCCTGGATGCAGCATTGCGCGATGGTGACACCATCCGAGCAGTTGTGCTGGCCACAGCTGCTAACGAAGATGGGCGCACTCCTGGCATCTCGCTGCCCAACAGTGAAGCACAACAGGAGTTGATTCAGACAGCATATCGGATGGCTGGTGTCGACCCTGCGGAGACAGGATATGTCGAGGCACATGGAACTGGAACGCAGGCCGGTAAGTGTCATTCGGTGATTTAGTAACACATTGATATGATTTAGTTGATTTGTTACTGACTAGAGGTGCGCAGGTGATCCATTGGAGGCCCGGGCCATTCTGAAGACGGTCGGAGCGGTTGAGGGCCGCGAGTCGGACCTTTACGTTGGGTCCGTAAAAACTAATATCGGCCATCTTGAGGGCGCAGCCGGTGTAGCGGGTATAATTAAGGCTGCGTTAGCAGTGGAGCGAGGAGTGATACCACAGAATCTTTGGTAAGCGAACTAATCAACCTGACCAACGCGCATACTGACAGTATCCAGGTTCGAGAAGCTCAATCCCGAGATCAATCTGCCAGATAACGTCAAGATACCCCTTGAACTGACACCTTGGCCTCACAGTGGACCTCGTCGCGCGAGCATCAACAGCTTCGGGTTTGGTGGAGCTAACGCACATGTCATTCTTGAAGACGCAGCATCTTTTCTTTCACGCCATGATCTAGAGGGACGCCATGCCACAATATCGTGCCATAAGGTCCTAGAAAGTGTGCAAGAACAATACTCTAGTGCAAGTTCAAGCGGCACTTCCAGCTCGCGCGCTGACGAGTCGACCGACGACGAGCTCAGTGAGGCCGCAAGCGATGTGTCAAGTGAGATTCTGCGCGATATCCATGCCACACCAAGATTGATTGTTCTGTCCTCCAACGACCAGGAGGGTGTTAGGCGCAATGCTGAGCGCCTACAGGGATACCTTGCATCGAAGACCTCCACCGCGCCCTCATACCTCAGCGATCTAGCTTTGACGTTGAATTCCAAGAGGACTACACTTCCATGGAAATCATACGCCGTGTCCTCAACCGTCGGCGACCTGCGAGAGAAGCTTTCAAGTCTTTCTCCGGTAACTCGCTCCTCCAGTTCTACTGTACCACGAGTTGCTTTTGTTTTTACCGGTCAGGGTGCGCAATGGCACGCCATGGGCAAGGGTCTTTCCGCTTACACGACATTTGCCAAAAGTATGCAACGTTCTGAGATGTTGCTAAAATCATTTGGCTGCCCATGGAGTCTTGCCGAGGAGTTGAGTCGCACCGAAACTGAGTGCAAACTCCGCGAGACCGACTACAGCCAGCCGGCCTGTACTGCCATCCAAGTCGCGCTTGTGGACCTTTTGAATGACTTTGGCGTACGTCCTGTTGCTGTCTTTGGACATTCCAGCGGAGAGATCGCGGCTGCGTATACTGCAGGCTTCATTGACCAGGAGGCTGCCATCAAGATTGCATGGCTGAGAGGACAGGTTAGCAAGACTGTGTCCAAGAATGGCGGCATGTTGGCCGTTTCCGCCAGTGCTGACGGGATACAACATCACCTCGAGTCGTTGAAGAGCGGAAGGGCTGTCGTTGGGTGTTTCAACTCGACCAAGGCTTGCACAATCACCGGCGATGCGACTGCCATTGAGGAACTCCAAACACTGTTGAAGGACGAGCAGATAGCATGCACCCGACTCCCCATGGATGTTGCATACCATTCTTTCCATATGGAGACTGCACGGGAAAGATACGAGAAAGCCTTGGAAAGTATTCCACACAGCTCGACGTCTATTATCCCCATGTTTTCCTCTGTGACGGGTGAACTCATCACTCCCGAACAAATGAAGCCTTCCTACTGGGTCGACAATCTGGTATCTCCCGTTAACTTTGTCGAGGCAGCTCGCTCCCTTTTACGACACTCTGGAAACCCACGCAAAGCCTTTGCCAAACTTTTTGTCGAGATTGGCCCTCACTCAGCATTACGCAGCTATCTCCTGGACATCTTCAGCGGTGAAGACTTCGCCGCAGATCTTAAATACACAACCGTTCTTCGCCGCAAATTCGACGGCGCTGCTACCGCAATGGAGGCCATGGGTAAGCTTTGGGCTGAAGGATGCACAGTTGACGTCAACAGAGTCAACAACGTGTCGGCTGAGAATGCCAAAATGCTAGTTGACTTGCCTCCATATAGCTGGAACCACAAGCCGTACTGGGACGAGGCGCACCTTAGCCGGCAGTACCGCCTGCGTCAATCGCCACGTACTGACCTCGTTGGATATCGTCTTCCTGGATCCCCGGGTCACACATGGCGGAATTTCTTGCGGTGCAATGAGAACCCTTGGATCCGTGAGCATAAGGTCCAGGGCGACATTCTCTACCCTGGTGCGGGCATGCTTGTAATGGCAATCGAGGCAGTGAATCAATTGGCACAGGAGACGAATGCTGACGAAGTTTATGGCTTTGAACTTCGCGATGTCAGCATTGATACGGCTCTTCGTGTACCTGACACGGAAAAGGGCATTGAGGTTATGACGCAGCTGCACAACCGCCGCACCGGTACCAGAGCGGCGCCGTCGGATACGCTTTACGAGTTCACAGTCTCCTCGTGGAGCGAGGAGATGAGCTCTTGGAGTGCTCATGCTCGTGGTCTAATCTCTGCCACCTTCAAATCCTTTTCTCCGTCTATGGAACTTGAGATGGCATCATCCAATAAAACTTACGTTTCTTCCATCGTTGAAGCCAGGAAAATTTGCCAGAAGCCGGCGCGTAGTTTCCTCTACGACACAGTCGAGACGATTGGCATGAATTATGGGCCTACCTTTCGCAATATGACGGAGCTATTTGCTGGCCAGAATTCTAGTTATGGCGTCATAAAAGTCCCCGATACCACGGCCATCATGCCCAAGGAGTTTGAGTTCCCCTACGTCGTCCACCCTGCAACACTCGACTCAGTCCTTCACCTCGTCTTCCCCAGCATTTCCGGCGAAGAACAGGTGCTCAGTGAGGCAGTTGTTCCTAGGTCCTTCGACCGCGTCTTTGTATCAGCCAATATATCTAAGACGGGAGGCGCAGAGCTACACGGCTGCTCCACGGCAAAGAAGTTGAGCTACACAACGTGGACTTCCAACATTACCATGTCGGATGCAGCCATGGCCGAGCCGGTTGTCATCATGGAGGGCGTTCAACTTGCATCTGTTGGCACAACAGAAAATGCATCTCAGCAGCTGGAAACGCGCGCCTCATGCTTCACGCAGAATTGGCACACGGATGCTGACCTGCTGGAGCCATCTCAGATCAAGGACATCATCTACCAGCGTACCCTGAAGAGTAAAGACGATGATTCGGTGCTAGACAAGCTTGAGTTCGTTTGTCTGGTGTACATTTATCGCATCTTGGCCTGGTTCGAGAGCAAAGAAGGCAAAGCTCATGTGCCACAGGACGGCTTCTGGAAGTCATACGTCGAGTGGATGCACGAATGCGTCAAACAATTCCCTCCATTACCAGAAGATGTTGAGGGCGAGATGAAACGATGCCGGGAACGCATTGTCAAGTCGGAGAGTGGCGATATCACGGTGCAGATGGTGGATCGCATTGGGCAGAATCTTTCCCGCATCTTCACTCACGAGGTTGAGGCTCTTCAGTGCATGACTGAAGGCGATCTCCTCTACTCCTTCTACCGCGGAGCCTTTGGCACAAGTTTCAACACTAATGTGGCCGAGTACGTGGGTTTGATTGCTGACAAGAGTCCTGGACTCCACATCCTGGAGATTGGCGCTGGAACGGGTGGTACCACGTACCATGTCTTGGAACGTTTGCGCAACCCCGATGGCAGCTCCAAGGCTGCGCAGTACTTCTTCACCGACATCTCTCCTGGCTTCCTCGCCAAGGCGGCCGACCGATTCAACAAAGATGGGTCCATCATGCAATTTGGCACGCTCAATATCGAAAATGAACCTACCGAGCAGGGATTTAGCCACGAGTCTTTTGATCTAATCGTGTGTGCCAACGTACTCCACGCTACAAAGAGCATTCAGGAGACGCTGGCGCATTGTAAGTCGCTGCTGAAACCCGGTGGCCGTCTCGTCTTATCCGAAGTCACCATCAAGCGCATCTTTTCAGGCTTTATCATGGGTCCACTGCCCGGTTGGTGGCTAGGAGAGGCAGATGGTAGGAGTGGAGGTCCACTCTTGGACGTTGAAGAGTGGAATACCGCATTGAGCTTGGCTGGATTTTCTGGCGTTGATGTTGACATTCGTGGTGACAGAGATACTTCGAAGGAACCTGTCTCGCTTATAATCTCAACCAAGCCGGAGACAAGAGCCCCTACTTTGCCTCCCTGCCTTGTCATCACCACTGGCTCCGAAGCCTCTAACAAGCTTGCCAAGGCGATTCAAAAGACATTCACTTCCGCTGGGCAACAGACCAGTATCGCTCAATGGAGTGGTGTCACCAAGGCGGATGTGGAGGGAAAATATTGCCTCTGCCTGGCTGAATGGGAAGATGCTGTCCTCGCGGATCTCACCGACGAGAACTGGGACAGATTGCGTGAGGTTGTCCTCTCTTCCGAGGGCACCCTGTGGATCACTGGTGGTGGTGCTTTCGACACGCCTCACCCTATGAAGAGTTTGATGGTTGGACTTGCAAGAGCTATCCGAAACGAAGACGCCGGCGTCCGCCTTGCCTGCCTCGATTTGGAATCTCCAGCGACAATTGACTTCCAAGTGGCATCCCATTCTACTCTCAAGGTCGCCCGAGCGCACATCCGCGGTGATGGCACGGAAGGTGAGTTTGCTGCGCGTGGAGACAAGGTCTACATACCCCGCGTCGAACGGACACTGGAGGTTGACGCATCACTACGCAAGTATGAGGCCAAGGGTGCGCCCGAGATGGTCTCGTTCAAAGACTGCGGACGTCCTCTCAAACTCACAATTAAGACACCTGGTCTACTCGACACGTTCCAGTGGGAAGAGGATGAGACGTACTACACGGCGCTACCCGAGGATTGGATCGAGATTGAGGTCAAGGCCGTTGGTCTGAACTTCAAGGATGTACTTGTTGCGCTGGGCAACTTGGCTGAGAACAAGCTGGGTGTCGACGCCTCTGGTATCGTCACCCGTGTCGGGTCTGCTGTCAAAGATTTCAAGGCTGGCGACAGGGTGATGACTGCATCTTGCGACACTTTTGCCACCTATGTCCGCTTCCCAGCCAAAGGCGCTATAACAGTTCCCTCGGACATGAGCTTTGAAGAAGCCGCCTCGATGCCCCTCATCTTTCTCACTGCTTACTACGCCCTGGTTACGGCTGGTGGTCTCCTTGCTGGCGAGAAGATCCTGATTCATGCAGCTGCCGGTGGTGTTGGGCAAGCTGCCATCATGATTGCGAAATCCAAAGGCGCTGAAATCTTTGCTACGGTTGGTGCAGAAGCCAAGAAGCAGCTGCTCATTGAGCAATATGGCATTCCTGAAGATCACATCTTCAGCAGCCGAGACACCAGCTTTGTCAAGGGGGTACTGCGCGCTACCGGCAGCCAGGGTGTGGACATGGTCCTGAACTCATTAGCCGGCGAAGCCCTGCGTCTATCGTGGACTGATTGTCTGGCAAAGTTCGGGCGTTTCTTGGAGATTGGAAAGGCGGACCTGTTCGCAAACACCGGTCTTGATATGAAGCCTTTGCTCGACAACAAGAGTTATATTGGTGTCAACTTACTGGACTTTGAGAACAACCCAACACCTCGGGCCGTGGCACTCTGGAAAGATACGGCGAAAATGATCCACGACGGAGCGATTAAGCCAATTGCACCACTCCAAATCTTCACCATGGCTGAAGTCGAGAAAGCCTTCCGCCACATGCAGGCTGGCAAGCACATGGGCAAGGTCATTATTCGCGTTGATGATGCAGACTTTGTTCGTGCTGTACCTCGAATTCCTCGTGTGCGCATTCATCCTGACGCCACGTATGTACTGGCTGGATTGGGTGGTATCACTCGTGAGATTGCGCGCTGGTTGGCAGTCAAGGGCGCACAGAACCTGGTTTTCCTCTCTCGCTCTGCAGCGAGCAGCGCAGACAACAAGGTCTTTGCTTCGCAACTCCAGAAGACGTACAATGTCATCCCACTGGCTTATGACTGTGATGTTGGCAACAAGGCCGACCTGCAAAGGGTTCTCGATGACCTCAAGGCCAAAGGCCTACCGCCCATCAAGGGATGTGCGACTGGTGCCATGGTACTCCAGGATCGCCTCTTTGATAAGATGACAGCCGACAGTGTCCGTACAACTGTCGGTCCCAAGGTTCACGGCACCTGGAACCTGCACGAGCTTCTACCGCGCGACATGGACTTCTTTGTCATGCTATCATCGCTAGCCGGCGTCATGGGCCATCGCGGACAGGGAAATTATGGCTGCGGTAACAACTTCCAAGACGAGTTTGCTGCGTTCCGACGTAGTCAAGGCCTACCCGCACTGACTATCGACATTGGCTACCTCTTGTCGGTTGGATTTGTGGCTGAACACGATGAGTATGTCGACCACGTCAAGGCTATGGGCCTTAAGGTTATGCACACATCAGACTTGCATGGTCTGCTTGCAACCGCCATTGAAGGCCCCTCGCACCACCCGGCTCAAGTCATGTGCGGCTTGCCCTTCAATGAGCATGACGACGCCTGGTACTGGATGGCTGATGCCCGCTTTGCAGCCCTGCGAAACCTCGCAGCCGGCTCCTCGGCTGATGCTGGACAGGCAATCTCACTGCGTGAAGAACTGACGAGGTGTGGGACTGTCAATGATGAGGCTGTGCAACTCATCACGGCGGCGATGGTGCAGCGGCTTGCAACTCTGATGATGACTCCCGAAGCCGACATTGACGCTGGTCGGCCGCTGAGTGCCTACGGTGTTGATAGTCTGGTCGCTGTCGAGGTGAGGAATTGGATTGCCCGTGAGATGGCAGTGGAGTGCTCCGTATTCGACGTCATGCAAAACGTGCCTATGACGCAGTTGGCGCAGAATCTGGCAGAGAAGAGTAAGCTGCTTATTGGGCCGGCTTGAAATTGTATACTCGAGGTGGTAATATCGTCATGTTATATAGAGTGCTTTATGGAATGTTATGAATATGAATAGACTTAGAATTCACCTAAATACGCCTAAATCATTTCTTATGGAGGACACTGAAGTTTTAGAAGCATTTATTTTATTCGTAAATCCTTATTTTTAAGTAATACTCGGTTTTTTTGTTGCTAAACAGTTTTGTTCTAGGTTTTTTCAGTCGTATGATATGTCGTTATGTGGGGTGAAAAAATTGTTGTATGGAGCTTGAGAGCTTAGTACCTGTTAGTCCCCAGTCTCGCAATATTTTATTATCGATACATGCGGAAGGTGTCTCTTCACGTGTGAATACTTCCATTGTTATGCAAACATTGAACTTTACTTCTTTACGAACTGAAGCTGGGAGTCTGGGCACTGGTCTCTGTTAGGACTAGCGCTATATCTGCACGTTGTAACTAAACCGCCGTCTTTCCCCGCACGCTCCCCTACTACAACCAGCAGCAATCATGATGTTATCACGCCTTTCAACCTCCACAGCTTTCAGAACGGTTTATTTAAACCGCTTAAGTCCACGTCTTTTCAGTGCGAGAATGTCTTCCGGCACCAACAACATGTACAACAACAAAATCTTCCGCGCCGCCTCCCATTCATCCAATGGCGAGGTCGACAACACAACGCGCTTCTACTACCACCAAGAGGGCGCAATTGTTTGGGCAGAATATTCAGGGGGTCCTGTATCCAGAGGTTCGCTCATTGCCACGGTCAAGGATGACGGAAGCTTGGATATGCGATACCACCATGTCAACATTGATGGCGAATTGATGACAGGCAAATGCATATCTGTCCCTGAGACGCTGGAAGATGGGAGGTTAAGGCTGAAGGAGACGTGGAAATGGACCAGTGGGGATGAGTCTAGCGGGGAGTCAGTGTTGGAGGAAGTGAATTAATGAGTCAGGACAAGCACTTCATCACAACAGCGCTGCTTAGTAAATGTGGACTGTCTTCATGAAGAGCACGAGAACAGAAGATTATTTCTCGATTACTCAGAAGTAAGGTTTGAAAGGCGTAAGACAATGGAATTGGGTTCATTCTGTCTGTTTACCAGGTTTCTGTCCAATTAGTAAGTACATGGGTGTGAACAGCCCTTTTCTTGCTGCTGAAGCAATGCAATCCCCTCCGCCAATCATTTCCTTTGCCATGATGGCCGTCCCCTTTCTTGCAACACCAGTGATCTCAAGGCATTTGATAGCAAAATGAAGTGCGATTCTTCCAAACCGTGTCATCCTTGCCACTCGTCCCCAATCGGCCCATGTGCGTGCATATTCCGTGCTCCCATCACAGACATACCACCAAGGCAAGGGGTCTTCGTGCTCTGCAATGTCTTCTGCGACCTCAAGATCAAACCCACTGTCTTTTATCGCACTTATTGCCTCATCTGAAGTTCGAATGTTCGCAATACCGTTTCCTCTTTCAATGCCCGTGCGTAGAGCAATGTGTTGTTCTACGGAGGGGTCAAATGAGGCTGACTTCATCACCCACTCGTATACTCCAAACCTGCCTCCTGGTTTGAGAACGCGATAAATCTCTGAATAAACAGCTTGAAGTGATGATGCGTGTACCGTTGCCTCAATCGCGTACACGGCATCAAACGTGTTATCTGGGAATGGTATTCTCTGTATCGACGCGTTAGTCTATGTATCGTCATCGCATGCCCGCAGTCGAATACGTGCTTGGTATGAAAAGATGCAGTCACGTACCATGAAGTCTCCAACCACAAAATCTACAACTTCGCTATCAACGCCTTCTTTCCGTGCAATCTCACGCCCTTTCTGGACTTGATAGTCATTATTGTTGAGCCCAACGACTTTGCAGTCGATAAACTTTGCAATTTCCTTCGCGGGCCCGCCAACTCCACAGCCAGCGTCCATAACAGTCATGCCGGATTTGAGCTCTAGACGGTGAGCTAGATAGTGCTCATGGCGTGCCATCGCCCTCGGCATGGGCTCCGGGCCGTGGGGATACCGACAGAAGTGGAAGGATTGACCCCATCCTTCGAGATAGAAATCTGTCGCGTTATCATAGAAGCTAATCTTTGGTTAAACCTATTGTCTCTGCTGTATTTTGATTTAGTCTTACTCGTTGGCAAGTTTGTTGTAGTTCTCATTTCGCCGACCACGTCCTTCGGTGTCGCCAGTATCTCCAGTACCTTTCCAGTGCCTTAGGTAGTCATTCGAATCGGCGCGTTTTTCATTATAATGATCTCGGGGTAAAGTCATACTAAGCGTAGGAAAGCTGTGGAGAATAAAAGAAGGTGTTTGGAGGAGTTAACCCTGAGATGGGGGCAAGCTAAAACCCCCAAGAGAAAACACAGAAGCGCACCGCGCCGCACTGTTTGCCTTCTATCTTGGTATGTGATTTAGAGCGGCGCAGTAGCTACTATACAAACTGGCGGGGGTGTTTATTTGTAAGTGCAAGGTACATACTCGGTTACGCGGTGGTATATTGTTGTAAGCCAAGGAACACGCCGCAACCTGTGCTGACTGCTTGCGGCGCATGCTATTTCCACTTGCTAAAACCGCGGCATGCGTTTGAATGGTCGCATTGGAGGACCCTGTGGCTCCCTGCTCGGATGACGATCAGTGTTGACTTAAAATGCAAAGATGAAATGACTACGGTACGCTGGACAAGAACAACTCACAACTTCAAACTATCACAAGTTAGATTGTTTCTATCTGTTGATGTTTATTTTTTCATAAAAGAGCCGACTTCTGCACACGACGTGGTTTTCTCCAAATCTCAAATGCCATTCTACCTCTCGGTAGCTGTATCTGAAGACCACAGTTCCGCTTGTCCACCACCCATATCTGCTAGTCCGATATTGATGCCATCGGTACATGCAGGCCATACAAAGGCGGAAAGTGTTTGATTCTTTGCAACTTTAGTTCAAGCCCAAGTGTAGGTGTTATAATTGAATATTGGAATATAGAGAACTATTGTATTAGATATGATATAACTAGATACATTTGCTAAAGGAGTGTATGAACGGCAATGACAAAGCCGGCAGTCGAAATTGAGGAGAGAAAAACAGAAACACCAAGAAAGACAAACATGCAATTAGAATGGGGATTACCAAAAAAGAAATATGTGTAGGATTGAATGAAAAAACATAGACAGTTTACCCGGAAAGAGATAAAATGTTTACCAAAGAAAAGGCACTCTCAGAAGCGAACGCTTGCAGAGTTTAATCCTTTTAGCCATTCAGTTATGTTTTGGAGAGTGTTTGTAGACTTCTTCAAAGGCTTCTTTTTCCTTCTTAGTCCATATGTCGGTCGAATAGATAGACTTGGAAGGTATAGGATAAGGGGCCACTGGAGGATGGCATCGGTCAGACACATCGATCCACATGCCCGGGCCGAATTTTGAGTCCATGGCCCTGCTTGGCTCTTCAAAGCCGTGCTTCCTTCTGAAATGTTCCCACGCCACGATAACTATCACCAGGGCGAAAGGTAAATTAATCAGCACAGTACTTTTAATACGTATTCAGTTTAACATGAACAAAGTGGAATACTCACAAGCATGGCAAACTCCTGGATTTTCCATCCAGCAATTCCAAAGATCGCTGGTGTATTTTTCGATTTCATCATTGTCTTCAGCAACGGTGACGGTGACTCCTTTCTCGGAATGGAGGCAATACAGACGCATCCAGGCATCGGACTGGCCATCCCTCTCGTCTGGATTATAAGCGTCTTTGCCCATCCCAATCTTCACTAGCGCCTTCTGTCCTTTAAGCTGAAAAGGGCCTTCGTAAGTGTTGTCAAAGTTGATCCATAAAGCGGCCGCTGCGGATGGGAGTACCAGTAGCTTTTTACGCCACTCCTGCATAACGATGTCGCTGTTGTTTAGCTCTTGTTCTCGCTGCTTAGTATCGTCCACGGATTTCTGCCATTCTCCCACATTCGGCTTCGTGTCGTCAAGTTGATTATTGTCCGTGGCTGGAAGCGTTTTGCTGGGATTATCACTTTGAGGTTTGGTGTCGTCCATGGTGATGGTGTCTGATTTGGGCTTCAATTGATTGACAATCAAGAATGTAATGGTAAAAGGGGGTTTCAGTGTGCGTGAGTGGATGTTGTATGAATGTTTCAACAAAAGACTGGAAATTAGACTCCTATATATACTTGCTCTAAGAATACGTTGAGTCATTCTTTGCATCACCGATTGTCTGCGCAGCCACATCAATGTGAAGTCACAGGTAGGGTCGTCACACGGTATGATGTGACTGGCTCCATCGTGATAGTCTCAGCATAATTTCACATCACAGAAAGTGGGGAGAGTAAGATCAGGTTCACGTTTACCAGCACTGCGATTGAATTATGAAGCACAGAATTCGGAAGAGGACAGGCTGCTGTCACTTAAATGTGGGGCAGTGATTCAACTCATAGGGTCATGGTATCTACAAAAGTCTATTCGGGAAGATCGATTATTGTATTGTATGACTCATTGGCCAATGTAAGATTTTAGATGAGGTCGCGATTGTTTTACAACTAGGAGATTACCAGAGCGCTCAATGTGTGTGGTGACACAAATCAGGTGGAGACACGCATTCCAACTCGTTCGACTGCAAGAGGCATTGAACCAAATTTCAATCAATTATTTTTATGAAGTTCCCTCGTTTGGCTTGCTTCCTCTACTGTTGGTTCTCCGAGTTACCATTTTGCTGCGCAAGAACTTTTGTCGCGCTTCGCGAGTTTCATTCCGAACGCAGCTTGCTTCTTAAACGCAGCAAGTACAACAAGCCTTGATGTTGCCGCGCGGCAACTTCTTGGCTGTAACACTGAGCAAGTCCCGCCTTACGTCTTGGGTGGAGAAATTATGGAGTAAGCTTATGGTCGTGCAGCAGACACAGGTAAGCACCTGGGAACTCCTACATACACATGTACTCACTTTCTTCCTCTTAACCAGATACTTCAGTAAGAAATGATTGTAAGGAGAACCATATGTTGCTAGTCTTTTGATGTTCTGTAGTTTTGCCATTTCCTTCGAAGAATTTGAGGTCCCACCATGCACTGGAGTTCCTAATGGGGAATGATATTGAGTAATAATATGTTTCAGCTACTACTAGAACATGAATTAAATCCAGACGCCATCAATAGGATTCCTGTCACCCATCATCTGAATAGAGCCCTAATCGATGTGACACTTCAAACAAAGTCCATAAGCAGATACAGAGTCTTTCACTCATGTTTTGTCTCCATCGGCTACATGTCCGTCAACGATGTTGTGTGAAAATCAAGTAAAAACTATCAAGTAGCGGATTATCCAACGCACTATAGACATAGACGGTTTATAGTAGTACTCACAAAACGTGTCGAACACAAGTTGGCAACCAATAGAACGTTTGCAAAAACATTTTGGAGGATCTCTTAAATTTTATGGCAGCGTAGGTGTCGTGGACGTGGGTGGTTTGATTCATGAAAAACACGAATTTTATTGGAAAGCAAATCTGTAAATATTGCGTACATCTATGTAGGAATCTAGAATACAGATACAAAAATGTCATGGAATAAGTGCCTACCCATGCTGAACTAGAAATTATGAGAATCAATCACCCTCAGTTTTAGCCGGCTGATTTGGAGTGGTAGGTGCTATCCACCCAGGGGCTTTATCCTCGGCATCTGGAAAACGTGTCAAAAGATGTGACACGTCAAATGAGAGCTGGTCAACGCCGAAAATGGGGTCTTTTACCCAGCTCTTACCCCCATCGGCATTCCGCATATCGATGAAGTCGTTCCAAGCCCTGTGGACTATGTGCAGTAGTTAGCGCATTGGTCAGAGAGTTACATATTCATGTCCTGACAATTAGGGCATGACTTACAATCCTTGCAGAACTCCATCCCGTTATCTTGCATCCATTCACAAAGGCAATAATTTTCATAACGCTCTCTCTGGGTTTTCAGACGGTGTTCTCCATGAACAAACACATGTGGCATTGAATCCAGAAGGTAGAGCTTTCCGAGAATGTCAGATCGCTCGTCAATTTTGACATTATAAACGTAGGCGGGTGTCATAAGCCTAACACGACCACTATAATCATACCTGAAGAAGATTTCAAATGATGTAGCAAGGTAGTACCGACACTTTTTTCCTTCTTCGCACTCTTCTTCGATCCATGGTTCTCGCCCTGGATACATTTCCATGTTCCCGTGGTAGCTCTTGGCAATTAACCATCGACGGAGGACTGCGTTGAGGTCTGCTTGTTGTCCATCTTTATTGGGATTTTCCTTTTCCCAGCCTTCGAGGATCGGCTGTTTCCCGACTAGATTTCTGCAATATCCTGGGACCCACGGGACATCTCTCCAATCTAACCATTCAGGCATGGCGTGAGGAAGCCTGTAAAGTTCCAGAGCGTAGCCAATGTCGGCCCATGCACCAGGGCCAAAGACAGCATCCTTCACCCTTGTCTTTCCTCGAAACCCGGGTTGGCTTCGCTTCTTTACGAAATCATCCCAGGCCGTGATTACTGACTCTCCCAAATATTAGATTAGAAATATAATTTCACGGAGTACTTTTGAAGAATGCAGGGTACAGGGGGGGGGAGACTATCTACTTACACATTCTGGAGAAATCTTGGCCACCATTAACAACCCATTCGTCCTTGTCTTGGGAGTAATATTTTAAATGCCAAGAATTATTGGTGCCGGTTACACTCACTCCTTTGACTGAGTCTAGACAGTACAGAATGGCCTGCATCTGGACCTTGCGGTCGAATGACCACTCCGTATCGAGTTTTGGATCAAAATGATCGGTTGAGCTGAGGTTTATGACAAGCGCTCTCCGACCCAAGAGCTGTCTAGGGCCGTCATAGTTGTCATCAAACTTGACAAAGAACATGCTTGGAGGCTGAACCGCCTTAGAATCATCTGAGACGTCAGTATAATCACCGTTCGCCCTTAGCTTTTGAGGAATGTCTACCTTGATCGCCATCGGCAAGACGCAGTGCGTTGTACCAGAGTCTGACGTTCTGAAGAAATCTTTGTTCTTCTTTGTACTCATCCTTTCTGTTGTCGGCTACTAGTTGCCAGTCTTCCAGCTTCGGCTTTTTTCCAAGATGTTGTGCCTCCCGAGTTGGAGCTTCAGGTTTCGAAAGAACTGGCATGATGCAATTTGTCTTTGGTTTGATGTTTTGAAAGTGAAGGTCGGGATGATGCTGACAGAATTTATGGTTCTGATACAATGAAGAGGTTGAAAAGTAAACCTATAAAGTGAAGTGGAGTTGATTGCGGTATTTGAATGTGAGGAAATGGAAGAGGGGAGTAATAGCATAAACACGACATTTATAGGTTCCTTTGACTCATATGACCAACGACTGCTGCGTCATGAGCGGCTGAGTTCCACAAAGTATAATCGATTACACGGGAGGACACGGACTCGAAGCTCGCACAGTGTTTCTCATGCAACTTTGAGGAAACATGTTTGTGAAGACAATTTTGCTATTGGGTGCCATGATGCTGATGTCAATAAAATGTACCAGAACAAATGTTGAATTGTCAAAGGCGTGTAATCCATGTCTAATCTCAAATGCACGACAAAGGTATAACAAACTGCCGCCAAGAGTGTCCTACAAAATCGGCGAACCATGTAATTTGGATAATGAAACAGACCCATAACAGTTACATCAGTTTGATGAGCGCATGGAAGATAAATTTTTAGGACTGCCGATATTTGCTCTTCATACGTTCCTCAGTATCGCTACTGGATAGCCTTCAATTTTTATTAGTTGCCCTTGCTCTCCTCGGGTGCCATATAAGAAACATCAATTTCAGGTGGGGATTTGTAAACCTACCCTGTTTTTTAAAGCCATATGTAAAAGCCAATGAATCTTTCACCCGTGATGTAAAAGCTACATGTATTCCTAGACAGGTTTCTGAGTCCTACATTACCGTTTTGGCTGGGCTTAGGAAAGGGCGTCAACCGCATTTTCTACTTTGACATATGGTTAAACAGCCTCCTAACGTACCTTTAATATGCTGCTAACACTTAATCCGGATTTTAATTTCTGTTAAGCGTCCATCCTAGGGTGCGTCAAACCCCATGATGTACACAATGGATGTGATCACGTGAGCACAAATACAAAAAAAAAAAAAAAAAAATGGTTTGAATGAGTCTTGTGCAGGCACGTGCGTTGTATCAAAAGTGCACATAAACTCGTTTTCGATACTGGGCGTCTAGTTAGCGATTCCAAGAATCACAACCTGTAGGACAATGGTGAGTACTTGAGCAATATTGAGAGAACTAAGCTAAATTATGTAGTGGGCGCAAATTATGTCCCTCTCCTAACCCGAAGAAAAAAAGAAAGCCAGTTTTTTGAGTATATACGCCTAGAACGCACATGCTTTATCCCCGTTATGTTGATTGGTCGCACTGGAGGTAAACTTGAAAGAAATGGAAAAGAAGTCGGATATCGAATTAAGAACTAAGAAATTTGGGTCCAAGATACAATACAAAGTCGGTCAGTAACAATAAATGAAAACTACAAAAATAAAGCATCAAGCTACAAACACATAGACGCATACAGACCTTTCACAGCTATTACTCCACACTAGCGTCTCCAGGAACCGGATACCGTTCCTGCCCCAATAAACGGCCAATCATTTGGCATCTACCGGGCCCAAAAGTCCTATCTTGCGTGACCGAGGTTCCAGAGTTCACTCGAGTTTGCGCGAAACAGTTCCACGCAATGGCGACTGGTCACATGACGGAAAAGGAACAAGTCAGCACTATCCGTCAAACGCAGAACCCCAGTCGGTGTGGAAGCCAGAGTCTCACTTACAATGATATGAATACTTCAACTTATTATGGCCCTTATCGACCATCTCGACCTTATCAACGTAAGCCATAATCTCTTCCTTGTCTGTCTCACCAATCACGTCCACCCCTCGCTGCGTGTGCAAATAGTAAATTTGCGCGTACACATCAGGATCATCTCCCCAGTTCAGAACCAATCCTGTTGTGTTTTTGAGCCTAGGATCTCCCGCGTAATCGTCGTCGAAGTCGATCCAGAAAGAATCCGGGATGTGGGCTTTGATGAATGTGGTGGTTGTCGGGATGAAGTAGTGATCTTGGGGACAGTCTCCTTGGCCGCAATCGGCTTGAACGCAGCGAGCTTTTCGCCATGTTTTGACAACGTCGTAGATGTTTTGTTGGTGGGATTGTTGGTTGGGTTTCCAGAGCTCGAGTTCGGGCTTTTTTCCCCATTTCGAGATTATGTGGTCTGCTTGTTGCTGTTGCTGTGATTGCTGCTGGAGTTGCTGTGCTTGCTGTTGTTGTAGCAGTGCTTGCTGTCGCTGTAGAACTGCTTGTTGTTGCTGCAGCTGCGCCTGCTGTTGAAGCTGTGCCTGCTGGTTGCTCATGATGCGTTCGTTGCGTTGGGGATCAAGGTCCAGTAGAGATAATGTGTGATTAGAAAGGTTTGCTAAGTGTGTGGGAGAAAGAGAAAGGCGAAGAAGCGACAATCAACGACTTGTTTATAGTGTGCTATTGAGGCACCAAAATAACGACACATAGTACATATGACAGACGAAAGTAGCACGAATGATGTTTTGTGCTTGAATAGGTGACAAAAGTGATAAATTGTTTTCACAAATAAATAAAATGTTCACAGGGAAATCAGGCTTTGGCCTTTCCCTTGTTCTTCCGCTTCCTCTTCTTCCCTCCACCTTCTTTGAGTGTGACTTCTTCTCCTTCAGTGCCGCCCATTTGCACGTCGCCACCGCCCTGTACCTCATCACCGACCAGGACTTCGAATCCACCCTTCGGTCCCTCGGCATCACCAAATGTCTCCTGCCGCCACTGTCGGAGTCTCGCTTTCTTACTGAGATGTTTCTTGTCCTTCTTCTTTTTGGCCGGGTCGCGGAAGGATGCTAGTTTCTTGAGACCGGCGAACTCATTGAGTTGTTTGTCACTTGCGAGGAGAATATCGCGAGCTGTCATACCGAAGCTCGTGGGTGAGGTCTCGCGGTAGCGGAAGCGGGTGGGTGGTGCTTTCTTTGTTGAGGAGGCCATGGCTGCTTCGTACTTTAAACTGTCGTCAACGAGGTTCTCGATTAGACGGCGATCCCGGCGAGCGGCACTTTTAGCTTCTGCGCGTTCGCGTTTCCGCTGCTTAGCAGATTGTTTGCTTTTACCGGATATTTCTTCCTCGTCATCGTTTTCTGCACCGGCTTCAGCATCTTCATCGCCTTCGTCAGCATCATCATCGTCTGATGATAGGGTGAATTCTGGCTTTTCGTCTTCATCATCCTTGAATTCGGGAATGAGATCCTTAATATCGATATCGTCGTCGAATTTTGGCTTCTTCGGTTTTCGTCTCTTCTCGCCATCATTTTCGCTCCCCGAGTCGACCCCGGTATCTTCATAATACGATTCGCCAAAGCGCTTCCGCATCTCTTTATCCCACTGGTCGTCAGACCAATCTCCCTCCAAAACATCTTTCCACTCCGCGACATTGAAGTCTCGGCCCTTTAAGCCGCCGACCTCACGGATCTTGTTGACTTTCTGTTCCATTTCATCAACTTTGAGTTTTCGTAGCCGTGTAAGATCTTCCTCGCGCTGTTTCCTTTCCGCCTCTCGTTTTGCTCTTGCCGCTTCGCGAGCCTTGGCTCGGCCGCTCTGTGCTTCTCGGCGCACAGTAGTCTTTGCCACGGCATCACGGGCATATGTTACAAGCTTTTCGTTGGCATTGGTAGTATCCTCGAAGTAGAGGTTGTATGAATTTTCGTATTCCTCAGCTGCAGCGTCGTCTTCATCATCATCAGACTCGAGAGGTTGAAATCGATTGTCGCCTTTGGGTACCCATGCGCGGGATGCCATATAGTTGGAAAGGAAATTTTCCGGGTCTTTGTCGGCGTTCTCCACATCAGCAGTAGTAATTGTATTCCGCTCTGTTTTGGGAGCTGGCTCAATCCTCGATTTTGCGACCAGGAAGTCATCCTCCTCGTCATCATCTTCCGCCGCCCGAGTTTCCCGAAGCAGGTTTTGGCGTACCTCTTCCTGCTCCTGCGCGTAGGTCTTCGGCGGAGCTTCCTCATCGTCGTCGAATTTGCCCTCCAAAAGGTTCTTAGTGTGGTATTGCTTTAGAGTCATAGAGCTCTCTTTCGGCGCTCCATTTGTAGGTGTAGCATTTTCGTCCTCTTCTTCGCGGAAGAACTTGACGTTTGCGTCGTAAATGCGGGGGTCTTTGGAGCGCAAGGCTTGGAGGGTGGCAGAGATGTCGGCGTCGAGCGCTTCTGTAACGAATTCGCCGGCATCGTCTTCCTCCACGCCGTCTTCTGAATCTTCGGAGTCCTCCTCGTCTTGCAAAGCTCTGCCTTTGCCATATTTCTCCTCCACTGTGGCTTGTTAGTGTCGATTTATTGTTTACTGCATTGGTACCCACGTCTATGCTGCTCCTCGCGCTTCTTGTTATGCTCAAATCGGCGCGCATATTCCTCATTGACTTTGAATGATGCGCCTGCACCATCTCCTTCCTCTTCAGCCTCATCGTCGGTATCATCGAGAAGCTTCGTCTTCTTGCTAGGGCGGTCCGATTGGCCATTGAGGGTGGCGGGCTCCGAGGAGAATTCGCGTTTCACGGCGGTCGATGAACCTTTGTCTTTTGTTCTCGCCATCTTGGAGAGTAGTTAGGGTTTGCGCAGAAGAAAGAAAAATTCCACGTAAATAAATTGCTGCTGAGGCTTGTAGAAGCTACTCAAAAAAATATGGAGCGCCAAGATTTCGGGCGGAGGTCGGAGAAACCCTTGGCCGAAAACAGCAGGGGACGTTGACGTCGCTCGTCAATGCGACGGGGGAGGAGGATAAGCGCGGCGCGGGCAATGGAAGCGTGTCTCCAGTACATATTACATACATAGTCGCTATATGTGCGTACGCATGCCTCCCCTTTCTACCAAGAGCTCACAATCCAGCTTCAGTCGTCTTTTTCCTCGCGTTCTTTGGGCCCTCCAGGCATGTATTGTAGTATCAATGTATAGCTTCGTTTCGTTCATTTCACCCCGTACATAATCTTGCACACGAGTACCGCCTCAGCCCCCCGATAACGCCATGGCTGATGATTCCGCACTTCCCACGGCACTGGAGCCGGTGACCAAGCCATTAGACTTGATGTATGTCTTATTCACATATTCACATCCGCGTATATTTACACTTTCACAGACCAGTCGTGATCAAAGAAGCCGCTCTTGATTCCCCCACTTTCCGCGCCACCGCCGTTCACTTTGGCGACCAGATCGATCTTATAGAACGATGGCTCGATGGCTATATCCGCGCGGTCTCGAGGCTGGCAACCGAAATGAATGCCCTGCAATCGCTTGTAGACAGCTACGTACAGTCGTCGCACCCGCCCCTCCAGTTATCCGAAGCCGTACTCGACCACGATTACACCGTCCTGGCCTTAAAACGATTTGGTGAAGGGGCTCGCGAATTTTGGAACAGCACATTGCGA
Organism: Periconia macrospinosa; assembly: GCA_003073855.1. NCBI lineage: Eukaryota > Fungi > Ascomycota > Dothideomycetes > Pleosporales > Periconiaceae > Periconia > Periconia macrospinosa. The sequence goes on along the minus strand of KZ805349.1, from coordinate 74,328 downwards.
ACTATGAAAAAGGCAGAGTCTAACGTTTGCGATCCCATTCGCGCTTTCTTACAGAATGACTTGCGCATGTTGAGGGATGCTCGCAGAAATCTTGATAATACTCAGAGAGCGTTTGATGGCGCTATCGCGCGCTATGCGGGACAGGTCAAAACAAAGGAACCTTCATCATTGCGAGAAGACGCATTTCAGCTTCACGAGGCAAGGAAAGCGTATCTGAAGGCTAGTATGGATTTCTGCGTCCTTGCACCACAGGTTAGGGTCACATTGGATAAGATCCTGGTGAAAGTCATATCTGAACAATGGCGCGACATGAAAACTGCAAGAGAGAGCTCCACCAAGTCTTTCACTGCTTGGAACTCTGACATTGATCGCGTTCGCGGGTGGAGTAAAGAAATTGAGAATGGCGAGCGCGTGTTCAAGCGAGAGCTCCATCTCGCCCGCCAACAGGTCGAGAACAGTGCTGAGATGAGTGCGCGGCCGTCACGAGATATCGACTCCTATGCGACTTCGACTGTTCCCTACCTCTCCACCCAAGCTGCTTCCTCGGCCAATTTACAGTCCCCTGCAAAGACCGATCCAGCCAACGAAAAGGCAGAGAAACAAGGGTGGCTCTTTCAGCGCACCATTACGGGGAAACCCGCGCGAACATATTGGGTTCGAAGATGGTTTTTTGTCAAGAATGGCATCTTTGGCTGGCTCACCCAGGGTACACGGTCTGGTGCAGTGGAAGAGTCAGAAAAGATCGGTGTCTTGCTCTGCGGCATTAGACCTGCTTTCCAAGAAGAGCGACGTTTCTGTTTTGAAGTCAAAACCAAGGATACGACAATCCTCCTCCAGGCTGACACTCAAACTGATCTTACTGAATGGATTTCTTCTTTCGAAGTAGCTAAGCGAAAGGCGTTGGAAGACTCGAAAGACGCTGGAGCGCCTGGCTCCGTTGATGCCGCCTTTTCTATTAGTCCACCTGTCGCCCCTGAATTCGCCGCAAAGACATCGGAAGGCCATGGATCTCAGCTAAGCGAAGATATCAGCGCGTTGGATCGTGCCGAAACGCTCGCTCTCCCTCAGCACGATGGCTTAATAGCACGTGGGAGCTTCGATGTGAGTCGCCGAAGCACGGGTTTCGAGATGGGCGAAGGCGGCAGGCGCGATCACGCTACAAGAATCATGGAGAAGTTGGATTTGACACGCAAATCTACGCTTGGACCCCAGCTCAGCGGAAACAATCCGTCTTCTGCTTCGGGCGGCATAGCTAGCCTGATATCAGCCAGTCTGGCCTCCGCAAGTCATAATATCGTACAAGTTGGTCAAATTACTGCGCCTGCGCCTGGTCTGCCCGACACCCGCTTAGTACTGGGTCAGACCTTACCGTTCAGTAGTTTGTCTCCCTCTACACTCGCCAATCCGCCTGCTCCCACGAATCTCAGTAAAGCGGCTGTTGCTGTCAGTGGTGAACGGGGATTGGGAATAGGCAAGTCAGGCAACATGCCGGGTGGCCTCATGGCAAATCTTTGGGGCTCTGTGAATTGGGGCTACATTAATCTTCTCGGAAGAGATGATGAGAACGTTGGCCGCGATCGAAGCGTTACTGATCCTGTCAGCCCAACTATACGGACATCACCCCTTGATCTTTTCGAAGCGAGCGAAGCATCTTCAAGAGACCCTTCACCCGGACCTCCGGCGTCTGGGAACCCCTCTCATCGCAAGACGATGAGTTTAGGCGCATCGTCAATCGCTCCGAGGCCTAACATTTCCACGGAAGAGTTCCCAAACTACTATCCATTGGTTCTTCGAATGCAGGATGCACAATTTCGGATATTGTTTCCTACGGTGCCTCGCTCTGAGAAGGTGGTGCTTGTGTTTCGCGCTGTATGGAATCCTACTGATCAACAGGAATTCCCTGGACGCGTCTATGTCACTGCAAAGGACATGTATCTTTTTAGTAACCACCTTGGCCTGGTTCTTATCACTGGTGTCAGTTTGGCGACCATTGACGAAGTCACTGCCGCTCCTGGAAAAGACTGTGATTTCCTTTTCCTTCACTTCAAAACCAACAGGAAAGAAGATGGCGCCACACGAATCACAATAAAAACTTTCCTTGAACCATTGAAACTCCTTCAGCGCCGTCTGAATTTTCTAGCCCGCAATGCTACCACGGGGGAGCTTGGTTTGGAAGAGGTCGTCAAAACACTGATCAAAATGGAATCTAATGAGGCCGAACAGGCATCTGATGCCGATGGTTGGGAAGATGTATCCTTACACACGCCCATGGATCCGGGATATGGGGGCAAGGATCTCAAGAGGGGCCTACGGATTGACGGCAATTTGTTTGGCCCTCAAGGTGGCGCTTCCAGAGATGTTCCTAAATTCAAGCTACCGTCTCATCCGGTCATTTTCACTCCGAAGGATATGACCGAGGTAGCGGTCGAGAAAGACTACGATATAAGTGCCAAAGGGCTCTTCCACATTCTGTTTGGTGACAAGAGCGCAGTATTCCAGATGCTTTACCGGGAGCGATGGGCACAGAGTATAGTGCAAGGGCCTTGGAAGGCGAACGACAAAGGGAAACAACGTCGGGATATTGAATATGAGATTGCTCAGCCGGGGCAATCTGGTGCGATTGTCATTAATGACTATCAGATTATTGAAGTCTTGAACGACCATTTATGCTACGTAGTGGCAGATCGTAAAACACCCTGGTACCTGCCCGGACACGATCGCTTCGTACTCTTAACTAAAATTGTCGTCACTCATGTACACAAATCCCGCTGCAAATTGACCATTTACAGCAAAGTCGACTGGTCACGAAATCCGCGATTTGCTAAAAAGCTCATTGAACGCCAAAGTCTCCAAGATATGGAACTGGAAGCCGAGGACCTTATCGACGTAGTAAATGACCAAGTCGCCAGGCTTGGTCACAACCGGAGCACTGGAAAAGTCCTCAACATCTTCGGTCAAATTGGCACCATGACCAAAGCAGCACAATTCGCCGCGCAGGACATCCCTCCACCTAACCGTCCCCGCAAATTCAAGTTACGACCTCAAACCACAGGCAACTTCATTGCTCAATTGATCGGAAATATCATCGTCAGCATCTTTTCTACCCTCATGAGCTGGATCCTTGCCGTTTTCGCAGGCCTCGGAAACGTGATATCCACGCACAAAGTCCTCGTCATCCTCCTGGTCCTTAGCGGCGGCGCAAATTTCTTCTACACATCCCGCGAATCATGGCTCTGGTGGCATGAGCGGAACGCTGCGAAGTTCATGTCTAGGTTAGGCGTTGGACCTTCCCCCTCTATGAGCCGAGCAATCTACCTTCACGACATTGAAGACACGTTCCTCAATCACAACATCACTATTGAAACCACTTCCTCTTTGTCTCCCGATAGCAGCACGAATAGATGGTATGTTCCCTTTTCCCTTCTTGCGAATACCTCTTTCCCTAGAGGGTCTACCAGCTAACATTTCTAATAGCCAACAAACCTTTACATCTCTCCTCACAAACCCACCAGCACACTCCCCTCCTTCCTCCCCCCTCTCCTCAACATCAACCACCCAACGCTCCTCGGCCATGCGTCTCCACCGCACGCGCCAAAACCTCGCGCACCACCGTCACGACCTCCTCGTTGCACTGCGCGTCGTGAATCGCATTGAGAAAGAAGTCGTAGATGGCGAATATGAGAGTTGGCTTGGCGACGAAGTGGGGCGGTGTGAGAGGGTTGGTGTTTTGTTAGGCGCTAGCGACGAAGGGAAAGGAGGGAAGAAGGGGAAGAAGGAAGGTGAGGTTGGAGAGTGGGTTGAGGCGTATTGTGGGGATTGCGTGAGTGCGCTTGAGGGGGTTAGAAGGGCTGGTGATGAGGGAAAGCTCAAGGGTTTGATGTAAGGTCTACAATCAAACCCTGGTTCGGTGAGCCTACTTTTTGGGGCGGGGGGAGTCGAGCGATCAAGCCAACGAGATGTAGCTGCAACAACTGGTATGCGTACGGGAGTATATACGGTTGTACTGTTGAAGTCTGTTTCAGGAGTACATCTTTATGTACTTCCGCGCACGACCTAAGGCTCGGACTGGAAGAACCAACTTCAGGGTTAGGTAGATGAGCCATTGCCGAGTGATTGGGCACTTGGGTCGCGAAGTGACACTGAGCCGAAGTTTGACTGGGAAACGTCGACGACCTTGAAAGGTGTCCTCTCAATCAGCACCAAGGAAGCAAACTTTGGTATTGGGAACCGCTCATTGGTCGGGGCCCTTTTTGTTCTACTCTTCTTTGTATAAAACGAATGTACATGTGTTATGTCAAAGCGATTGCGAAGTTGTTAGTCTGTGCTGTGCTAGGGTCGTCGGCAGTGATAAATAAATACCATGTTTGTTCAACCAATCCTACAGCTTTATCATGTTCTTCGGCCTATTTTGACGAATCACTGTATCGAGATTTTTAAAGGTGTGGGGGGAAAGTTACGTTTCACGGGTATGACTTGCATCACCCGGTATGCAGGTATGTAACTCGGAAGCCGCACAAACCAGGTCTCCGGGTGTGGTTTGGCGTACAAGGGGACAGGTATCGAGTCAGTGCAAGGGTGTATGTCGTGTTAGGTAGCCATAGAATGTTATTGTGTATAGTGACAAAAGAAATCCTGGAATTTGGGGTATGACGGGTGGGGGCTAATCATTGGTTCGTGGAAGTGATATGTAGCGGGGGTAAGTAACGCTTGTCACCCCTCACTACAATGAAGGCAAATTAGAACATGAAGTATCTTCAATCGGTGCGAATGGTCTGTATTGGAAATTCTATTGTACGCTGCACCATGGCAACATCAATACGTACCGTGACTTCAGCACTGCGTTACATACATACTCATCACAATTTCTCGATGAATTGGGCACAGGAGTACTATTTGTGTTTCACTTTATAAGGAAGTTCGACATTGAGTATGTCTATGGCGTGGGTCTGGTGAATTCGTAAGCTTCAATAGGAGGCTTACACTTGACCTGGTCTACGGCCAAGCTCAAATTCGATACTGTTGTATACCAGGACTATATTGAATGCAACATTGCGCCTTAGATAATGTCCCTAGAGTTGTGACAAAAGGAATCAATGCTTTGGAGCTTGTGAGAAGCTGAAGATTTCGACGGTGATGCATAATCCCTATATATTACACGCGTCTGCTCTTGTATCCAAAAGCATTCACTGGTGTAACATCACCTTTAGCGTACAGGCAACGCTTGGACTCCGGGTGTAGCACAGTCAATACCCTGGGATTTAGAGCATATGCGATATCAGCTATCCACTCCAATTTCGAGACTCGTGGCTTGGTATAAAAGCTTAAAATGAGATACACAAACAATATTGACCAAACGCAGTTACATGGATGGTGTAAAGATATAAAGGCTTGCAGTCCAGCTATCCCTGTACGCTTCAAAAAATCTTCCGTATCCTTTATCGAGCAGTACCGATAAAATCGTCCCGACAAGAAATCCCAAAGAGATATTACCTTCAAAGCCCATATTCAAGCTTTTCAGCCAGCACTGTTTAATGGCTGAATCACCAGCCTCTGCAGACGCGCTCTGCCCGGACGAGCCCTTCAAGAATCAGGAGTACACAGACCGACTCTCCCCATCCGAGGCTAACAAGTATAAGAACTTTCTTTTGGTCGCATCAACCTGGGCCGAAACTTCCTACCACCCGGAAGACTTGAGCAAAGGATTCTGCAGAAATTATGTGATAAACATTGGAGATCGACCTATAGGCCCCAACGGACCAAACGCTAACCATGCCGTCATTGGCGGTGTTCAGGGCAAATGGAGGCGAACCGGCGAGGGCCATATGAACTTTGCTAGACTTTTCTTACTTCAAGTATTACAAGAGATGTATCCTAAAAGGTTGAGAATTCAACGCATCTCAGAGCGGGAATTTGTGAAGTTTCATAATGAGCCCAATAGTACGTGGGATGGGAGAATGAAGATGAATGAACGCGGTAAGTTCTTACAATTGTTTCCATCTGGAGGCTATGTACTAAAACACTAGATCATAGCCAAGATACTGCTCGAGGAGATACGGGACTATATTTTGAACCCTGCCAATAACGTCAAATTGGAGCGAAAGGACAGAGTGTGGGATATCTTTGAGCGAAGACCAAAAAAAGACTACTTGCCGAAGCAAATCAACGAAGAACTGGATATTGACATGAAACCCTTTCTTCTCTACGGTTGGGACAAGTACGAAGGTTCCTCCCCCCATGAAAATTTCTTGAAGGCTGCTGCCACTTGGGCGGCCTCAGTAAGAAGCGCAGATGAAAACGAACACGACCAGCCGTGCGAAAACTACGCCTTGATCATCGGAAAAGATAACGGAGAGTCAATCGAGACAACCGAAGATCCTTGTGTCCTCGGTGTCAGTCAAAATTTTGCTCAGACTGGCAAGGGTCAGATGAACTTTGCTCGAGCATACGTTATCATGATAGTGCAAATGATATACTCAGGACTTCTGAGCATCCGTCCACTTTCCCAAAAAGAGTTTGAAAAGATACAAGGGCATGATGAGTGGCACTCCAAAGCAAATATGCATGTTTCCAGTAAGTTCCAATTGAACTTGAGCAACAGTGATCTGACGTGCTGACATGTTGTTACTAAAGGCATACAAAGACTTGAAGTATTTAAGATGCTGGTGTTAGGAGACGGGAACATAAGGAAAAAGTTGAAGGGAAAGATGGCGATCATAAATCAAGGCGGGAAGGCGGCAGCAGAGAAGGGAGCGGATGAAGAGCTGGTTATTGACATGATACCTTTCCTTCTTGATGGATGGGACAAGGTAGAAGAATCTTGCACCATTTGATCAACAATCTTTCTTTCTCTATTTAAGTTTCCTATATTTGTGTATATGACACCCTTTCTACTATTATTTGCTGCATTCATCAACTCTATGTCCTTTCAGATCTCTATTACATCTACTTATTGGTACCATCACATTCAAAATTCCCTCTTTTCTCATATGCTTTTTTTTTGCCGGCCTTTACAATGCATGTAAACGAATAATCGCTAACTGAATTTTTGCATATATACGAATCAAACCAGTGCGATTATTGATTGATCAATTTTTGCATCTCTTACACTGAATTCTCTTTATGTCGCTTCGTGATATACGGAAGACGCTGTTTCAGAATCGAGGCACCTGCGGCGATGCGAAGTCGTGGGCCCGATTTAGTAGGCAACACTAGACTAGAATCTGGAGGGAAGTGTTCCGCAAAGTCAAAAAGTACATACTTGAGTATATTATTACTCGGTTCCTTCCTGAGTCCGATGTTGGAGCTGGCAGCGAACCAACCCCATTATATTGATAAGCTCTAGTACGTACATATGAATAACCGGGAAATAAGCGAGGAGCTTCAGTTTACTACGTCTCGCATCATCACCTTAATTGCGTCTAAAAGTACCTTTTTATTAGTAAAATAGCAGCTTTAAACATACAATTTACTACTTACTATGTAAAAATGTGCTATTTTGTATAGGAAATCGTTTTGTTTTGCATTTTGGGTGGTTTAGGTTTTGTGTTTATTTCCCGGTTATTCGTACGCACGAGAGATAAGCAAGCAGGGAAACATCACCAACATTTTGTAGGTAAGCGACTTTCCTATCTAGGCATATTATGGCTGACATTGCATAAATACTGCGTGTTGGGGCAACGCCGCACGCGTGGCCCCTACTGAGCTCGATTCATCCCACGGTTCAGCGCAGCTGCAACCGTGCCGTCCTCGCCCATCATGCCATTCACCACCGGAGAGACGAAGCTGTTGCAGCTAGACAGCCAAAGATTTGACTTTAATCTCGAGTTTGAGCAGCTTTTCTTCTCCATTCTGCCCTCGGCGCTCTTCATCATTGCGGCCTCATGGCATACTCTTTCACAGGTACGCAAGCCGAAGATTGTGCATGCACCGACGTTCCTATACATTAAGCTGGTATGTATAATGTCCTATATCTTAGGGAATCTTCATTGACATGCTAGGGCGCGATCGCCATCTATGTTTGTCTGGAGCTCGCCCTTTTCCTGCTCGCCGTGGTCAATTATGGGCGCATATCAAGGATGTTCATTGGAGCGGTTGTCCTCAGACTCATTGCAGCCTGCGTAATGATGGTGCTCAGCGCCATCGATCACAGCAGAAATCCGCGGCCTTCTTCACTGCTTACCGCCTACCTGTGTTTGACTCTTCTTTTGGATGCGACTCAGGCGAGAACGCTATTTCTATCCTCGACTAGCCATTGGGACCGCGCATACAGCGGTGCTTTTTGTGCCTCTATAGCCTTAAAGGCTGGTATCTTGGTGCTGGAAGCTCGGCATAAAGCCAAATGGGTGCGCTGGTGCGACGATGAGAAAGAGCATAGTCCGGAGGAGACAAGCGGTGTCTTCTCCCTTGGTGTCTTCTTCTGGCTGAACAAATTATTCCTTGCTGGTTACCGCTCAATCCTCACCATTGAAACGTTGTTTCCCCTGGATCGTTCTCTTGACACCGAAGCACTCCACGACAAATTCGCTCGGAACATGGACTACGCCAAACTCAAGGGTGATAGATTTGGTCTTGTCAAAGTTCTGATGCGGACCCTCAAAGTTCCGCTCCTGCTTCCTATCGCCCCTCGGCTTGCACTACTTGGCTTCACCTTTAGCCAACCTTTCTTCGTCGAGGCTCTGTTGGACTATCTAGCCAAACCTGAACTCAATCCCAACGTTGGATACGGCCTTATCGGCGCGAGCTTTCTGATCTATACTGGCATCGCTACATCCATGGCATTCACTTGGTACTTCCATCATCGTTTGCGCATAATGATACAGTCCATATTAGTCCCTGAGATTTTCATGAAGGCCACCAAAGCACGTATCGGATCGACGGGGGACAGCACCGCGTTAACGCTAATGAGCACTGATCTAGAGCGCATACGGATGGGCTTTAGGACTCTGCATGAACTGTGGGCATGCCCAATTCAAGTTGCACTAGCTGCCTGGATGCTCTATAGGCGGTTGGGTATTATCTTTGTCGCACCTATTGGTATAGTCATCGTCTGTTTCGTCTGCCTCGGCGTACTAATCAACTTCACTGGGGATGCTCAGAGATCCTGGATGGCCCGTGTGCAGACCCGTGTTGGTATGACAGCCACCGTCATTGCGAGCATGAAGAATCTCAAGATATCCGGGCTCTCGGTTGCCGTTGGTGATTTTATACAGAGGCTCCGGGTTGAGGAGCTTGCAGCAGGGGCCCACTTCCGCTCTATATTCATCGCTGCTGCGCTCTTCGGCTTCATTCCGCTCCTCATCAGTCCACCCCTAGTATTTGCCTTCGCACAACGCTCATTGGACACTTCAAGGGTCTTCACCAGCCTAGCTTTCCTGACGCTGATGACAATTCCGCTATCGCAGGTCTTCCAGGCCGTCCCAGAGGTCGTTTCCGGTTTTGCCTGTCTGGGACGCATTCAGGATTTCTTGGAATGCGAAACACGCGAAGATATTCGTGAGATTCTTGAAAATCCCGAATCAACGACTGAAATTGAGGTGGCCGTCAAGGACGCTAAGTTTGGTTGGGAGGCCGGCAAGCTTGTCCTTCGAAACATGAACTTCTCACTCATTCGAAGCTCGTTGACAATGGTCATTGGACCTGTTGGATCGGGGAAGTCCACACTTTGCAGAGCCCTACTGGGCGAGATGCCGTTTAGTGAAGGTCGCATGATGTTCCGAACGCATCATAGCCACGTCGGGTACTGCGATCAGACGACATTTCTTTTCAACGGTTCGGTGAGGGAAAATATTGTGGCTTATTCGGCATTTGATCCTGGGAGATACGCAGAAGTTATTAACGCGACTGCGCTCAGCTACGATTTTGCGTTACTCCCGCAAGGAGATGGGACAAAAGTTGGATCGGACGGAATCACGCTGTCTGGGGGACAGAAGCAACGCGTTTCGCTTGCGCGAGCGTTATATCTCCAGGCTGATTTGCTTATCCTTGACGATGTTTTCAGCGGCTTGGATGCCGAGACTGAGGAGCACGTCTTTAGTCATGTTTTCGGGTCACAGGGTCTGCTTCGACGACGAGGGGCTACTGTTATGCTATGTACTCATAGCGTACGGCACTTGCCCGCCGCAGACCACATCATCAAACTTGGAGACGGCACCATATCCGCGCAAGGAAGCTTCGATCAGCTGAAAGATTATCAAGGTCTTCATCAGGTTACTCCATCGCAAAAACTGACATCCGCTTCATCCACCAAGCTGCAGCCAAAATCGCAGCAGCTAATTTCCGCGGCACCGCCCATAAACAGCCCAACATCGCCGACGCCGACGCCTGTTACAGATGCTGCGCGGAAAGTCGGCGATCGGATGGTATATAAGCACTATATCAAAAGTATGGGTTGGGGGTTAGCAATTTGTTGCGGCTTCTTTGCGGCGTTTTGGGGTTTCTTTACCAATTTCCCGACCATTTGGCTCACGTTCTGGACTGACGCTATCAATTCAACACACCAACAACACTCGAATGGCTACTATGTTGGCATTTATGGTTTACTTCAGACCTCCGCCATCGTATCACTACTGCTCTTAGGTGTAGCTATCTTTATTAACTCTGTAAAGAGAACTGGTGCTAATATACACCACGAGGCTTTAAACACACTTATCCGGGCACCACTTACCTTCTTCACCAAAACAGATACTGGCGTCATCACAAACTTGTTCTCGCAGGATTTAAATCTCATTGATACCGAGCTGCCAGAAGCGACAATCAACACACTCGTTACACTCGCCCAGGCGGTTGGACAGATCGCTGTCATGCTCACTTCATCGGCATACCTTGCAATAAGCTATCCTTTCCTTGGCGTAGTGCTGTATGTCGTTCAAAGGTTTTACCTTCGCACTTCCAGGCAGCTACGACTGCTCGATCTTGAGGCTAAGAGTCCATTGTACACGCACTTTCTGGACACGGTCAAGGGCATCACGACGCTGAGAGCATTCGGATTCATTCCTAGCGATCATCAAAAAAATGCCCGTCTGATTGCTTCGAGCCAACGGCCAGCCTATTTGCTGATCATGATTCAAGAGTGGTTGAATTTGGTGCTCAATGTTGTTGTTATGGTCATGGCTGTTTTAGTTACAACGTTTTCTGTGCAGCTTCATTCCAAGTCCGGTTTCGCTGGCGCTTCTCTCTACAGTCTCCTGACTCTTGGTGAGAGCCTCTCAGGTATTGTCATCTACTGGACTAAATTGGAGACATCCCTAGGGGCAATAGCCCGGCTAAAATCTTTTCAAGAAACTGTCAAACCCGAGGACACGAATGAGGAACTTATTATTCCTTCTGAACAATGGCCTCAACAAGGTGTTGTAGATCTCAAGGGTGTCTCTGCAAGCTACGAAGAGAAGATTGATGGCACAAGTTCACCCAAGCTCGCCCTCCGTGATATCCATCTTACTATATCTTCTGGCGAAAAGTTCGCCATCTGCGGGCGCACCGGCAGTGGAAAGTCCAGTCTTATCGCTTTGCTTCTGAAACTTTTCAACCCGTTACCCGAGACCGCAGGCAATATTACAATCGACGACGTACCGCTCTGTCAGCTCGACCGACAGGCGCTGCGCGAGCGGATAATCGCCGTCCCACAGGACGCGGTTTTCCTACCCGATGGCTGCACATTTCAGAGGAATTTGGACCCTCACAGTGTTTCAACGGCTACCGAGTGCGAGACGGTGCTAGCGGCGGTCGGCATGTGGAAGTTCGTTTCCGAGCGCGGAGGCTTGGAAGCAGGCATGGATGCGAGCACTCTAAGCGCTGGGCAGAGGCAGCTACTATCGATTGGGCGCGCGGTACTTAGACAGCGTCTTCGGGCGTGGCAGCAGGCAGATGGCGGGATACTGCTCCTCGACGAAGTGAGCTCGGGCGTAGATCTCGAGACAGAACGTGTCATGCAGGATATCATCAGGAATGAATTTAAGAAGTATACAGTCATAGCTGTGAGCCACCGGCTGGACATGATTATGGATTTTGACAGGGTCATTGTTATGGATGCAGGCGAGATTGTGGAGATTGGGAGACCCGTCGACTTGGTTGGAGTGGTGGGAAGTAAGTTTGGTGATCTGGTGAGGGCAGCAAGGAAGGAGACGTCGGAAATCTGATGGGATGTCGCGGGAATAAACCCACATTGCGGAGGTGCATTTTAAGAGTCGTGTCTAAGGAGGGTTTAGGGTTAGTTTGACTTTTGAATATTCATAGTTAATACTTCGTTACTCATGCAAATATTTACAAAGGGAAATAAATTATGCATATCCGCGCCACTCGCCTTGACAAACTAGGCGAGTGGCGCGGGTAGTTTGAGTTGGATGGTTTACTTAGGTGTCCAATATCGGGCTCGTGTCACCTGAGAGACACAGTTGTACGCGTTGCATGTTACACAAGACACGAAAGCGAAACAAACCCACCGCAAATTTTTCTGGCTCCTCTTTCCCTCCAAAACTCCAATTTACAAAGCTCTCTTGTACATAGTACATAGCTTTGGCGTTCTCTTGCACCCCGCACCTGGCAATCGGATTACCGCCGAGGACATACTTTGCACACAGGACAACCCCAGAAGAGTCTCTTCAACCATGACGGCTGCCAAGCTCGAATCACTGCCTTCTATTGCCCTGGATTTTATCTGCGAATATCTTGATTCTACGAACCCTCACCAACGGCACATATTCAACTTCTCTCTTGTCAGCAGGAGTTGCTTTGCCGTGGCTCACAGGCACCGATGCCGGCAAGTTTGTATCCGAATGAACAGTGCGGAAACAATCAAAGAAGATTTGGAAATGTGGAAGAGAGTTCTAGGTAAAGACGGCAAGAGACATGTGCGACATGTTAAACTGACCACAGGGCTGGCACCCCGGGGACGACCAATCAGAGAGACCCTTGAATTCCGGAAAGTGCCAACGAGAGACTATATATTTACCGGCGATAGACACCCCGCGTTCGAAAAGATGAATCTCGAAGCAAAGATGCACGCAAAGGACGATGTATTCCTGGAGCCACCTTATATTTGGAGCAAATCAGGCAGATTGTTACGGTCCATAGTGTTCAACTGGATGAACGGTTATTATACAGCCCCAGATGAGAAAAAGGCTGTGCAGCAGGAGTTACCTGGGTTTCTTTCGTCGTTACCTGGACTCAAGATTCTCGTCTGGAGCTGTCTCGGTCAGATCCCATCTTGCATTATGGATATTCTGAACACGGGCAATATTCAACTGCGAAACTATAATCTCGTTCTCCCTAGCGTATGCACACAATCAAAATTCTACCAGACGACAAAGGATCTCGATGAGTGCCGAGTTGCTTTGTATGAAAATACGACACATCTATCGACTATTTTCCGGCAATTTTCGGATAACCTTTCTCGAAATAATGAAGTAAGTGTTTCATGGAGACTCAGATGCACACTACTTAAATATGCCTCATCCTTGCCTAGAGTACTTTTTGCAGCTTAACTAATGGACTGTGTCTTCTCTAGTTTGGATTTGAGCCTGAAGCGCTGATCCAAGTTCTGTCGGCTTCCTCTAAATTGACGGATGTACGCCTATCTTCAATTTGTGAAGAAGGTCACGTTACATCGCGTGGCGGAGATCTAAGTCTTCTTTCTGATGGATCGGTATTCACCAAACCTAAACTTCGCCTCTTGAATTTCGAGCTACATGGATTAGTATGTGCTGCATGCTTGACGAATGGAGCCAGTTCACGGATTTCGAAGAACTGCGGAGCTTTTCGATTCAAGTAGAACCAGAAGAAGGGCTTCAGAAGATGCTAGGCATGGCTTCAAAGGGGGCTTTCACAAGCCTCAAGAGCTTGGATATTGTCCTCGTGGATTGGTACGAAGGGTTTGAAGGTGTTGAAAATGGACTGAAAAGCCTCAATCTTCTCCTCACCAAAATAGCTGCCCTTGGAAGCTTCCGCCTCAGAATCCGTAGCGGATCGACTGCCCGCCCCCCAATTTTATCGTTTCAAGTCCTGCCTAGCCTGACAAGATTTAGCATGACAAAACTCTTGGTTGGACAGTTCAAGCCAAACCACCAGGATATCATCAAACTAGCCCAAAGCCTGCCCAACTTGCGACATCTTGAGCTGTGCATGCATCGATCACACGGCGACAGTCACGAGACGGATTGCTACAGGGCCCTGGGTAGTTTTACACGGCTAGAGAATTTGGATGTTCATTTGGTCTTCGATAACACTGTTGAGGAGACCAAGAACATGGTATACTTCAACAACAGAGCGGAAATGCTTGAAGCCATCGAGAATATTCGACTAAGGTTGATAAATTACGCTATCGATGATTTTCTGGCGTGCCAGATTTTCCGCGTGATCTCCAGGTCTCAGGCTGCTACGAAGTCTAGCGGGATACCTTCATTGGGCTCACTTCGGCTAATTCCAAGTATTCACCGCCGACCTGATGGCGAGGATGCGGAGTCTGATATTGATGTTCTACATGATAAGTTCACTCTGTTCTTCCGGCTGCTTGCACGCACTCTGGTATGTACTAGCCACCAGATCGATACAAAGGGTGCACAAGGAGTGCATGTGAAAGAATTATTCAGCCGGACCGAGGAGAACGGTTTGCGTAACTGCATCTCGAAGATGGAAGATGGAATAGGGGTCAGGTTTCTGAATGTGGCATGGTTGGAGCTTTGGCCTGAGGCTACAGGCGATATGTGGTTTAAGAATTGGCACAGCTTTCCTCTGGAGGAATGTGAGTGAGTACAGTTTGGCTGAATGGATCTTGGCTGGTATAGGGATCAAAAAATGACTTTTCGATCAGTTAAAAGCATTGAAAGATAAACGGCAATGCAGTAATGATCGATCCGCATTTCTGGGCATGGAAACGGTTGCTGAACTGGAAAATCGTACAGTCGATATAATTTGTTTTTGAATTCACTAGTGCTACATAATGATAGTCCCACTATGCTCCAAAAAGATTTCCGTTGTCCCATCTTTATTCCTTCGTCAACTGCATGGTGCGCTGCAGGAAAGCGAGATTCTAGTTGAAATTGACTGACATTGACCCCAGCATACTGTATCAATTTAAACTCAGCTAACCGTTTATCAAGATCAGCATGACATCAGAACCTGGAAAAGAGCGTGGTAAAAACAGAATCTTGATGTTAATAAAACGCTACGTCCTTACTAACGCAATGACCCCGACTCCTTTCACTACAGTGAATGACGCAAAAAGGCCTGCGAATAAGATCAGGTCTATGATTCAATTCCTGGTCACTTTTAAAGCAAGATTCACAGATAAAGCTGGAAAAATCAAAAGTGTAGTAAGGATAATGTAATTTGCAACGTTAGCAACTCTGGTGGATTTTCCACTCATACGCAGCACCTCCGTTACCGCCTCCAGACTGGTAGTTGGTAAAAGCTGGGCCACGAGCAATATGGTCAAAGCGCTTACCAAGACCAAATTCACATTATGAAGAAATGTGAAGGATTCCATATGATTTCAGTGTTGCTTCGCAGCTTCTATGACATTGCGCGTGAATGAGCGTATGGTGATTGCACTGTCGGATCCTTCCACACACACTATTGCTCAGTAGTTTGTTTGGTTTTTAACGCGTGGTTTTTCATTAGACTCATGTTTTTTTTTTTTTTTGAAGTAGGGCACGATTTTCAGTGACGCAGATAGCCACATGTTTGAAGTAGTCGGGATACGTTGTGCGCCTTCATGCCCAGATTCTAGGCTCTATGTTGAAGAATTCCATTCATTGTTCATAATTCCGACAGCAATTAAAATTCAATTGCAATTCACCCTCCCGTGATGTGTCACTGTCACCTGAAGCAAAAGATAATTAAGAGAATACGTGCAAATCATGCCACACTCATGGTTATAAACTTGGGCATAGTCGATCGCTTTTTGCTTCAAGTCGCTCACGCAAAACTGATACACAACAACGTTACATATCAGCTCCCACAACGTCCCACATCTCATTCCACCTACTCAATGACACAAAGGAAAGGCAAAGGCAATACTGGCGGCTGGTCCGCCAACGTCTCTGCCATGCAAAATAACAACGCAATGAATAACCAAAAGATAATCCAAGAGGCCAGAAGGAAGGAAGCAGAGGTTAGAAAAAAAGAAGAAGAGGCGAGAAGAAAGGAACAGGAGAACAGAAGAAAGCAAGAGGCCGAAAAACAAAAGAGACTCGATAAAGAGAGGAAAGATATTGAGAGGAGAGTTCAAGCGGCCGAGAAAAAGGAGAGGGAGAAGGAGACGAGGGAGTCAGAGAAGACTGATAACAGAAGATGCCTCTTAGATCTTAAAGAGCAGGAGAAGGCAAAAATAAAGCACGATAAAGAGGTAGAGGCTGCGAGAAGGAAGCAGGAGAAAGACGAAGAGTCAGCCAAAAAGAGGCGGGAGAAAGATATCGAGGTCGCCAGAATGAAGCACGAGAAGGAGATAGAGATTAATAGGAAGAATCAGGAGAAGGAGAAAGAAATGGCGAGGAAAAGGCAGGAAAAAGAAGCAGATGCGGCTAGAAAGCAACAGGAGAAAGAGACAAACATGGCTCAGAAGAAGCAAGGGAAAGAAATAGAGACGAACAGAAAGAATCAAGAAAACGAAATCAAAAAGGCTAAAGAAAAGCGAGAAAGGGAGGACAAGGAGGAGAGAGAAAGGATATCTAAGCAGAAAGAGAGGGCAGACAAGACAGAGATCGATGAGATGTCTAAAAGCTGCCAAAAACATGCAAGCAACGATAGAGATCAAAATATATCTATGGTAGAGAGGCAAGACCATAAGTAACGATCAAAAGAGGAGAAAAAAACGGAAAAGGAGATATTAAAAGAGCAAAAGAGGAGATTGAAGGAGACGTTGAAAGAGGAAAAGAAAAAAGAAAGGGAGATATTGAAAGAGGACGAGAAAAAGGAAAAAGAGTCTCAGAAAGGGAACAGCAGAGACACACACGACCAGCATATGTCACGTTCCCGTTCCACAATTTCTCCCCCATCTAACAAGTCACATAATCCATTCTCTTCTTTCCCTCATACTCCAACAGGTCGTTCATCGCTTTTCTCTTCATATAAAACCACTAGTATTGCTTCAGTGCATTCACTTGATACAACTCAACTTCAGCGGGAACCAAAACGATCGAAATCCCTCTTTTCTAAACACACATTGCCGGATGAGGATACGCTAGCACCCATCTCGCCTCCGTCAATCGCCACGGCTCATACAACGCAGACGCCAGTGAACCATGCTCTTCTTCGTTCAAGCACTGTCCATGCTGCCGTTGTCACACACCCTTCAGCGCTTTCCCGCTCTGAGGAAATAGATAAGGGTAAGAAATCAGTTTTCTCGTCTCTCGTGCGACATGGTTCTCTTGTAGGCTCCAAAGACATTAAAGCTACTTCACAAAACAAACGAAGGGAGAGAACTTTCAAATCCGATTCACCGGTTCTTCGAGGCCAGAATCAAGAAAACGAGCAAACCAGAAATACGGGCCTGGGAGGACAGGTAGATAAGAATAATAATGGTGGGAACAGAGAACAAAGGGCCAAGCGAAAAGAAGGCAAGGAAAACAATGCCGCGGGGAGTACAATCCACAGCCAGAGCGATATCGACAACTTACCGAATGTAGACCCGCTTGAATCCACAAAGGCACAGGGGCAAGCAATTCCCAATAATGGCAAACGCAAAGGCGACAAAGTGTCCCTCAAGAAGAATCTTATAAGGGGAAATATGCAGAATTTGAACGACTTGAACGAAATGGCGAACTTCGATTACCTCCAGGCCTCTAACGATGGGGAATCAAGATCGCGTTTTAGATCGAGATCTCAAAAGAGCAAAAAAGATAACCATTCTTCTGTCGAAAACCACACTCCCCGAGAGAAGACTCAAGATTTCAACGACTTTAGTGACGTCCACAATCTCCATTACCTTTCCGCTATACCAAGAGGTAGCTCTGACGAGGCAAGTCAAGTGGGAAAGCTAGAGCAAGACGAGAAGTTAAAATCAAAGTCTGGACCTGGATGGATATCGAAATCACGAAAGATTGGAAATGAAAACAAGAGTAAGACTCGAGAGGAAAATACCTTTCGCAGTATACATGATTTCATGGATATACCGAACCTCGACCATCTCAACATCGAGTCGAGAAGGAACGTCGATGATGCGGGTCAGGCTGCAAGCGAAGCAAAAGACCATAATTCCAAATCCAAACCATTATCAAGATGGAGGTCAGAACCACGGAATGAGAAGAAGGATAATAACACTGGCCTCGGAGAAAGTGTTATCAGCGGTAGGATTAAAAATATTAGTGAAGTGCCGCACCTCGACCACCTCGAGGCGATGGCCAACACCAACACCAACGGGAAAAAGCCTCTGCATCACAGGGAAGGTGATCAAGTGAAACCAAAACCAAGAATGATATCGATGTCAAAATTCTGGGAAGATAAGCAAAACAACAAACCTACCCCCAGAAAGGAAACTGTCAGTGCGAGCATTCACGACTTGAGTGACATGCCGCATCTCGACCACCTGGCAGCGTTAGCCAATGAAGATGCAAACAAGCATCAGCTGAAAAAGAAAGAAAAGGATAAAAACTTGCAATCTAATATGATGCCCAGATTAAGAAAGTATGGAAACGAGAGAGACGCATCTGACAAGAAAGATGCTACAATGAACACTATCCAAGATTTTGACATCCCTAACCTCGCTTATCTTGAAGCTTCGTTGAGGAAGCGAGACTCGGGCAATGCAGCTCACCCATCTCACAGAAACAGAGATGATCCAAAGTCAAAACAAGAATCAACAGAAAAGCCAATATCGCAGAAACCTAGACAGGGTAAGACAACACCTCACGAGAGTGCTGCAAGCGGTACCATCCAAGACTTTAACGATTTCAACAACATCCTGAACATCGAATATCTCGAAGCATTTTGGAAGAAGGATAATCTGGCTAAAAGAGACCAAAAGTCGAAAAAGGAGGGAAAAAACGAGAAAACAGTGTCTAAAAAGCCGCCACGCCTCCAGGAAAAGAACGGTAATGTTAGTGATAACATCCGAGATACAAGTGACACAACAAACATTGATTTCTTTGAGATTCAATCGGCAAAAGGTATCACAAATGATCCCAGCCAACCAAACGCGCAATCGAAGAAGTCAAGGTCCAAGCGTGTACAGAAAGGGGCGGCAAATGCTCAAATGAATGGGGGGATTAGTGACCGGAGGATTAGAGCGCAAAACTCCGATGAAGACGCGGGTGCAAACAAGAAAGACTGGGCGAATAAGCAGAAAAAGCAAGATCACACCAAGCCCCCAAATAGCTCGCTGAACAATAGGCATCCGAACAACGATGCTCCGGGACATGGTACTCCCGCTAATAACCCGCCTAATAACGGTGTACCGAGGGATGAGTCCTCAAGCAACGGTGCTTTGACTAAAAATCCTCCCAACAGCAGCCATCTGGGCAATGGGTCTCCGAGCAATGAGCCTCTAAATAACGGCCCTTCAAGTATCAAAGCCACAAACGAGAACTCACTAAACACGAAAGCGGCGGAAAAACAACCAACTTCCGCGGCTGGGAAGATAGCGCAAAGATTCGGCAAGTTCTCCAAGCTCGTAGGAAAGAAAGCCAAAAATTACAACAAGGACGGAGACAAGCAGGGAGCTGGGCTCAAGATCGAAGGAGATATACAAGGATCTGGGGCAAACGTGAATGCGAGCAGTAGACCCAATGGTAAGAATCAAGACCAAGAGCAACAAGGGGAAGCAGTCACATCCCTATCCCCAGAACAAATCCAAGAACAACGTAGACAACGACAAGCCGCCAAAGCAGCAGGCAAAAGAGCCGCCAAAAAGGAGCAAGAAAAATCCCAAAACAACAACGACAAACTCCCCCAATCCTCCATCCCTCCCTGGCACAACAACCCCGACCTTCACCTCTCCGAAGAAGCCTACAACCATCTCTCCAACCGACGCGCCGCCATCGCAGACGAGCACTCCTCGCACCTCGAACGCACCTACGCCAACGAAGAAGCAAAACGCGCACACCACCGCACCCTCTCAGAACAAGACTACCAACACCAAACTGCGCGCCGCGCCGCCGAAGCCGAGACCACCGCCACCCTCAACGAAACCCGCCGCTCAGAAAAAGAAGCACGACGCCAATACGAGCAGACCCGCGACCAAAAAGACGTCCAACACCGCATCACCCAACACGCCGCCGAATCCGAAGCTCGACTCGAACACTCGGAACGCCAACGCGCCAACGAAGAATCACGCCGCCAATTCCAACACACGCAGATTCTACAAGACCTCCAATCCCGAACCGACCGCGAAACCCACATCTCCGAAGCCGAAGCCGCAAGACGCGACCGCAAGAGAGACGCTCAAGCCGCACAGCGACAATACGAACAGCAGCGCGCGTCCGACGAACTTCAAGCGTGGCAGGAGCGACGAGACATCAAAGATCATGTACGTGCCGAGGAGATGGAACGGAGAAGACTAGAAGAGACTGCGATTAGCGAACACCACAGGGACCAACAACTCAACGACCTCCAGACCCGCACCGAAATTCAGCGTATCCTCGCCGAGGAAAAAACCACAGAAAGCGATCGTCGCCGCGAACACGAACGCGCACGCATGGAGATGAGGGCAGAGGATGTAGTTCGGGAACGCGAGACGCGCGTACGCGTGGTTGAGCAGATGGAACGGGAGAGGAGAAGGGAAGTAGATGAGGATAATCGTGAGCGGAAGTTAGCGCGTGCGAGGACGAAAGTTGAAGAGAGTGAGATTAAAATGCAGGAGGAGGACGTGCAGCGGGTGCGGAAACAGCGGCGGGAGCAGGACGAGATGGAGACGGCGAGGGTGAAGCGGGAGTGGGAGAGGGAGGAGAAGGTGAGACGGTGGGAGGATGAGGATGCGGAGAGGGTGAGGAAACGCGAAAGGGAGCGTGAGGAGAGGGCTTTCGAAGAGGAGAGGATGGCTGCTGGCGCGCGGGTGGTGATGAAGAACCCCCATTCTCCTCCTCCTCCTCCTCCTCCTGAGGATCAATATTATGCTAATCAAGAACACTACTACCACGACGACGACGACGGCGATGATAATGACTTCACACATCGAGATTTTCCTCGGAGCGATGGAGGGGATTATCTGGGTCCAGAAGGGCGGTGGTACATGGACGAATCCGATGAGTATGGGGATCCTTCATATGCCGACGACGACGACGACGATATAGTAGGGTCACCTAATGGATACCACCACCCTCTCGAACATCCAGCAGAAGAATACGAAGACTACAGCGACGAATACAGCAACGAAGAAGAATACGGCGATTACCCACCACCACGACCACCACCAGCAGGAGGGTTGTATGATGCAGTGAGTCTTGACCCCAATGGAATGCATTCTATTCCCTTCATCCCGCCGTTGCCATTAGATAAACACGACGACGACAACGCTGACGACGACAACGTGATCCCATCGACTGTACATAGCACCCCCACTACGATTCCGCGTCCAGTCCCGCCGTTTATATATAAAAAGGCTCCTAATAATAATAATAATAATACGCAAGATTCTACACTCCCGCCACCACCACCACCACCACACCAACAACAACAACAACGTTTGACAAGAACATCCACAGCGGACGTTGGGGCGAATGCGACGACGACTTCGATTCCTAGAAATTTAAAAAACAACAACAACAACTTGTTAAACTCTACTATAAACTACTTACACAACACCCAACAACAACACCACGACGACGATGCTATTATTGCCTCTTTTCCCGACATGCAAAGCTCATCAGATTCTGAAGATAGTAGCGACGACGAAGACGATGATGATGTCGTGTCTGAGCGTTCTACTTACTATTAATAAGCACGACTTGGAATTCGAGGAAGACGCACGCGGGGTTAAAAGAGAAAAGATTTTGATGTGTGGGCTTGAGGGGGGGGATGTACGAGGAGCACTAGCGGAAGTAGAAGATATGATGGGTGATGGAGATAGTTTGATGTACCACGTTGATGCATTATATGTTGATGGTGATGTCGATGGAGGATGTGAGGAGTTTCGGGATGGGGGGGATGAGGGGGATGAGGAAGACAGTCAGCACTGAGGACGAGGAGATGGGGATCTGAGGATGAACGACTATGCAAAGCGAGGATTCATGAATAACAAGAATATGTATGTGCATGTTGTTTTACGAACACACGTGACATCTAACACTGTCCAGCTCCATCAAAAATAGATATCTACATATCTATATCGCGTGATAGTTGTTTAACCCTGACATTACATTCTTTCTACAAATCTTCTCTTTATGATCAAAAGAACACGTAACTAACTTCCCTAATACTTTATATTACAGTTCTTCCCACTCCTCTTTTTTTCCCAGCCCCCCGCTAAACCCCGACACAGTAACACAAAACACGAACGCACTAACGCACGCTGCTGCACGCAAGACCCAAAACAGCTTACCATACATACACATATACAGTTACATACATCCTGCAAAGGCTGAGCTGAGCCTGAGCTGCAGGCGTAACACGCAACGCAACACGCAAAGGAATACGCAAAGCAGGTCAAACAAACATTGCGCCGCCGTATAACAACAACTCTTAACCCAATTTCTACTTTAAAAACAGCGTGTGAGGGGAGAAAAAACGAACGAACGAAAAAAGCCCAACCAAAGCGGCGGACCGACACGTTAGTTAGGTAACATGTATGTACGTACGTACGTCAAGGCCACTCGCTGGCTAACTGACTTGACTCGTTTAAAGGTGTTAAAACCACGACACGACCTACGTACCTACCTTGTCAAATCGTCGTCATGATCAGCGCATAGTGCTACCTGTTAGGGTTTTATTATAAGGCCGAAAGCATTGATTGATATTTCAGATTTCGCAGCGATTTGAGATTGGCGAGAAGAAAGATTGGGGAGGGGGTGCTTGTGTAGGTTGGGTTGGGTTGGGTAGGGTTGGGTTGAGATGGATGGATGGATGAGATTGTTTGTTTGTTGTTGTTAAGGGGTTGGGTTGGGTTGTTGTGGCGTTTGAGGAGAAGGACGGGAGGACGGGAAGGACGGGAAGACCCTGCTGACAGGACAAGGGTTATCGATATCGAATATCGAAATCGACGATGAGTAAGCGAAACTAAGGACTAGTTTGAGATTGAGATGGCGCTAAGGCTGTATCGGGGAGTTCCCCGCTTTCTAAGGGTCTTGGGAGATAGATGAGATATTGATGGATGTGGATATGGATGGATTGGAGTTTGTGGAGGGAAGGGATGTTGAAGGTTTTTTGCTTCTAAAGGTTTGTGTGTTAGGAACGAAAAAAGGAAAACGTATATTTAGAAACTCTATCAAAGTTGAGAATACGAACTGAATTGACCTCGGCATGTTCGGGCGTTTGGACATGTCACAAAGCAAAAGAAGCAAAGAAAAAAACGATAAAAATAAAAACACCCACACGAGGCGGGGAAAGTACATACACAAGGAAAAAAAAGACGCAAATATTTGCTGTTCGCAATGCAGAAAAAGAAAAGAAGAGAGCAAACTAAGTTAAGAGAGATCGATGGATCGGGGGGGGAGGGCGGTTAAGCAGGGGGGTAAGCCGCCCACCCCTCGGCCATGGATCCGATCCACCCATTTTTACATTTACGACTCGACACTTTTTCAGCCCTCGCTTCGTCCTATTCTCAAACTATTGACTTGTGCTACAGTAAGTTAACCAACTACTAAGTATAAACTATAGATGGTGGCTCGGATGGCTGGCATCTGTCTCTCTCCTTTTATCAACAAGATCGATCGCTAAACATCAATCAATACCTACATTAATCATATAACTTACCCCCCAGCATTTCCCACGCTCAGAGTGATAACCTTCTCAACAATTATTATTCAAAGTTTGGTGACACGGCGCGTCAATGGATCCAGGTAATTAACTATTTTCATCATGTTATCCTCGATATACATACATCCCCAGGTGTCGTCACCTGCTAATCATCGGTGGCTCAACACCAAAAAGCCGCCCCACCCCCTCCACCTCCACCTCCACCTCCACCACCACTACCGCCAGCATCAACATCAACATCAACATCAACTGCTTCCTTCTCCGTGGACCCGCAACCAGCCCAGCCAAAGCCGCCTCGACGGTCGCGCAAACGCAATGGCGGCGGCCCTCCCCAGCTGCAGTTTCTCACCGCCACCGACCCCTCGCAATTCAAAGATGAAAAAGCAAAGAGGAGCGTGCGCTCCCAAGCCATGATCCAGTACCGCTACAAGTCCTCGGAGCAGAAACGAAAAAACAAATCATCTGCCAAAGACAAAGACACTGCCACCACCCACCACCACCCGCCTCCGGAACTGGAACCAACCCCCAACTCAATCCTGGCCAAGGTCCCGAGGCAACAACAACCCTCAACTGCCCCGACAGGCAAATCCAAGACGCAGCAATGGTGGGAGGACGACCACGATCGCGACCTCTACAACACCACCCTGGAAGCATGGCAAAGTACGAACCCCTCAGGCCCGGCCACCATCACAGCGGGCTCAGCGGATGCCACCTCGCGGCCAACCGCCCTCAACCTTCCCTTCCGGCCCCATCGCTACTTCCGAGCCCGCACTTCCATCCCCTCGACCTCGCACACAAACTCCAATCCCGTCCTCGACTACGAGCGCTCGCCCGAACACGACCAGAAGCTGCTCGACATTGCCCTCCGGGTGGCGCGCGTCGGCAACGGCGTGGATCCTTTCCTAGTCCTCCCCAAATTCGCCAGCATGGAGCTGGACTCGTTCAAGCTGGTCCGCACGTGCAACCGAACTTTTTCGACCGCCTCGACCTTGCAAAAATGGCTGCCAGCGATGCTGTCGCACCCGCACATCCTGCTGAGCTCCACCATTGTCGCATCCACGTGGATGGACATGCACGCCGGCGTCCGAGGCGAAAGCCGCCGCACGGGTGTCGTCAAGGGCGAGATCTTGTCGTGGATCAGGGACCGCCTCAACACGGCCGAGTTGCAGACGCACGACTCGACCATCATTGTCATAGTCCACATGCTGGCGGGCGAGATGTGGAGCTGCAACGAGCAGACGCTGCGCTGGCACGAAATGGGCGTCGCCAAACTCGTCACCCACCGCGGCGGCATGGATCAACTCGCTACTCAGGGCCCCGTGGGCGGAACCGCCGCGTGCGTCTGCTACCACAACGACATCATCTGCGAGGCCGCCCCTCTCCCTGAATTCGCCCATTGGAACCCCCCTCCCGTCCCTGAAGACGACGTGGATGCGCTACCGGAATCGCCATTGTTTTACCGCACCCCGGAGATGGTACCCGTTCTCAACGACCCTGCCTGCAACATGTACACGTACGAGATCATCTGCGACATGCGCGACCTGACCGATCTCTTCATCTCGCACAACGCCGCCGGACTATCCACCATCCTAGACGTCGAAGCCGACGCAGAGCCCTCGTCTCCCAACACAGCCTCCTACGACGCAAAAGTCTCCGAGATACGCACCAAGCTCGCCATGCTCCCTTCAGCCTTTGTCCCGAACCTCCCCACGTCCGGCGACTTCGTCTACGAAGCGTGCCGCCTGACCGCCATCATCTACACGTCCGCTATCATCACACGCGTGCCGCTCTCCGTGGCCGCCGAGCCCGCGCGCAACGCGGTCCTCCTGGACCCGGCGTCGGTCCAGCCGCCCGAAGTCTTCATGAAGCGCCTGACGCAATCCCTCTACGAGATCCTCGAGCGCACCAACGTCGGCGACATCTGGGGCGACATGGCCGGCGTCTTTTACTGGGTCACGGCCGTGGGAGCCGCCGCGGCAAGGACGTCTGTTACCACGGACATGTATCAAGACCCGACGAGTCTCAGTGAGGAGTACACGACGTGGGTTCGCCGTTGCTTGATCATGTTTGCCACGCGTGCGCTGATTATTCTGGTGTTTAAGCATCCTATTCCTACGGCCGCGACGGAGAAGAGGCTGCTTAAGGTGCAGGAACTGCTGGGCTCTGGAAGGCTTCGGAAATCTGTCTAAGTAAGCGTGGTGTGTACCTCCACTGCTAGGCTCTGGGAGGGCGGAAATCCGTCCAAGTAAGCAAGTTACCTTCACTGCTCGCGTTCGGTTGTAAGGTAATTCCGAAGCTCCGCAAAACGATCATCGTTGTTCAGCTATTCACGATTGGATTGATGTGTGGTTGCGGGAGCATGTGATGAAAAGCCTAGCAAATTTTGCAAGATCACCAAAACTATCATCACCAGACTGCACGGAAGAAGGCGGATGTAGAAAAGGCAGAAGACACTTTAGGGGTTTGGGCGGGGGGAGGTGGTGGAAGAGGTGGAAGTCTCGGGCGAGAGAGCAGCAAAAGGATTGCCCGTGTCGGCCATATCGGTATCTTCACACACAGTTCGACACACGTGGGACATTTCAGCCAGCTACAAGACATCATAAACAGTTGCTTTCGGTTGTAAGGTATTTCCGAAACGCCGCAAGATAATCCTCGTTTTTCAGCTATTCACAATGGGAATAATGTGTCGCTGCTGAAGCGATTGCAAGATCACCACAACCATTATCACCAGACTGCGCGGAAGTAGGCGGGTTCAAAATCACGTGCGGACGTGGGGGAGAGCACACTTGAGTTGACCGGTCGAGTCGGATCGGGAATGACAAAGAAAGGGGATTGGGCGGGGGGAGGAGGCGGAAGTGATGCAAGACGTATCCGAGAGGTGGAAGAGGAAGAACGCCTCAAAAAAAAAGGTCTGGATCCGGCACCAGCAAATCCGCAACCCGGAGACTTCCCTGTGATTCAGAACCGAGTCTAGTCGCAGAACAAAACAAGTCGGAAGTGCTGTTGCAAGTGCCCTAGCTCCTTCGAGATGGAGGAGAGTTGAGAGTTGGATGCCTTACATACGGCACCGAGTTGGCATCGTTAGTAATTGTCTCAGAGCGGGAGAACCGGAAACTACACACATCGAAAAGCGCAAGAGGGGAATACACAGCATGAATCAGCACCTTCGTATAGAATTTTTGCCTTTGTTGGTTTTTCACTGGCTTATCGATTCTGAGCGTGCATTGTTGGGGAGGGGGGACATAGACCAGCTACAAGACATCACAAACAATATCACGTACACACACAGTACACAAACAAACAACTCTTGTCGCGCGCGCTGCATTTCCCGACCATCCGCCAGTCCTCTAACAATCGGCCCTTCAGCCACACCCCCCCCCCCCCCCCCCCCCCCCCCCCCCCCCCCCCCCCCCCCCCCCCCCCCCCCCCCCCCCCCCCCCCCCCCCCACCCCCCCCCCCCCCCCCCCCCCCCCCCCCCCCCCCCCATCTTCCTTTCCTTCCACCGGCGCGCGCCGCGCCACACCGTCATCGTACATTATTACATCACCGTCAGCAATTACACATCAACAACCTTTCTTTTTGCGCCAATTTTCGCATCGCACGCGCTCGAAAGACGCCCCGCCCCCACACTACAGCTTATGATGCTTACTTATCTACCGGGGATTGGGTGGGTGGGGAGGAGGTGGAAGAGATGTAAGAGGTATTAGGGAGGTGGAAGAGGTGGAGGAGGCACTCCAAAATGTCCGATCGCAGGTCATCATGGCTGCACGTCATGCCGACAGGGAACAAGGTCAGGTCAGAAAGGAGAAGGAGGAATTGCTGGGTTACCATGAAAAAAGGTAATTATGTTGGGCATGCCCTCGACCCCCTCTCAGGGAACAGGTAAGAAAAGAAAGAGGAATGCCCTGTCGGCCATGTCACAAAGCCACAACGTTGGTGGGGACACAGAGCCTACTAAGCCCGGTTTTTATTTGCAGCGCAACGGCGGTTCCTGGTCTTCCGGTTGGTGGTTAGTCCCTGCAGCCCCATCGTTCGCCGCCCATCCGCCTACTATAGAGGCATTATTATTCGAAGAGACACAACAAACCCGGACGGCGGTCTGTCGCATCTGCTTAGGGTGGGCAATACTTTATAAGTTGCAGCACCCCCTTTTGCCCAACCCAAGTGTGACTCAAGAGCGCTGCGATATTTTTTGTCTTGCTGCTGCATATAATCATACTTGACCTGTCGGCTCGCATCCTTCTGGTGCTTGGTTCGTCTTGGCTTTTGCTTGTCGGATCTTGTTTTACGTCGACGTTCCTGCAGCAGCCGTCATGGTCGTTCTTGTGGCGCGACAGCGGCTGTCTTGGTTGCAGCAGCCGCGCAAGATTATCGATGAAGAGGAGGAGAGTGTGGATGGGCGTTGCAGCACCAGCAGCGACGAGCGAAGAAGTGTGGAGCCGCGCTTGGACAACAACATCAACGCGAACCAGAATTCGACCCTCGACAGCATCATCGTCAACGGCGAAAGACATCCCAAAAATGCGGAGAAGAATGCGAATGGTCGTGTGTGGCCGCGGTTATTTGCGTCCAAGAAGAGAGACGCTGGGAGCGGCGGTGACTGGGTTCCTTCAGTGTCGGGCGTCATCAAAGCCGGCGACGAGGGCATATACACATCGGCTATATTCTACCAACTCCACCAACAAAACCCATCCGACGAGCTCTACCTCGATGCGTTATATGAACTCTTCGCAAACCAACTCCGCAACCGGCCTCTCCTCGAACGAACCGCCTACCCCTCGGAAATTTCCAAATTCCTCGCCTCATCCAAGAAAGTCCAGCGGTCAAAGTCGATGCATGTATCTAGGGAAGCACGACGACCCACCATTGCACCTCCCAGCAAAGGAACGCGTTCCTCACTCGATTTATCCGAAGTAACGTCATCATTGACTCGTTCACTCTCCAAGAAATCCTCATCGGCGAGCGACTCCACCATAACCCCCATCCCCGCCCACTCCTCCACCCCCAAACACGCCCTCTGGACCAAAGACCTCCAGCAAATCCCCTCGACCTCCACCCTCGCCTCTCTCAAACTCACCTCCTCCGAACTCGCCGCTCTCTCCCTCATCCTAGGCAGTCCCACCTCCCCAGCATCCACGCACCGCAAGGCTTTCCGCAAAGGCGCTTACGGCCTCACCCTCTCCCACACCCCCTTACCAGACGGCACGCACCACACGGTAACTCTCCACGCGCACCCCCTCAGTATCCCGCAGCGTCCAGCGCCGCATGCAGCTATAACTTCGACGCTGCACGCGAAACACATGGCGTGTAACTGTCTCCCGCTCTCCCCATCATCC
Source organism: Periconia macrospinosa (assembly GCA_003073855.1). Classification (NCBI taxonomy): domain Eukaryota; kingdom Fungi; phylum Ascomycota; class Dothideomycetes; order Pleosporales; family Periconiaceae; genus Periconia; species Periconia macrospinosa. The sequence continues at coordinate 45,154 of KZ805349.1, read as the reverse complement.
CCCTCTCCAACAACAACATCAACACCGACCTTACTCCTCACACCCGCAACCCTCACCGCGCTCCTCACAAAATCCCCCCTCCCACCACCCCCACCTTCAACCTCGCCGTCGAAATCGTACCTCGAGACGCTCCCGCACGCCCGCACGCCAACCTTCCCCGCATACACCCTCCCAGACCTGCTCCGCAGCATCGCCGCGTTGCCCTTCGCTTCGTCCTCGTCCTCCTCATCCTCCGCCGCAGCAGGTCTCCCGCCCCTCGCAGGCGCCACACTCATCGACACCGTCCTCCTCGTCGCGAGCGGCGGGAAGCCCCCTGGCAAGCTGGCACAGAGGCTCGAGGCGCTCGTCGATAAAGTATCGCGTTTCTGCGGCGCGGACGGCGCGGCGGATGCGTATGGACCCATGTATGAGGCGAGGAACGTGGGGTTGTTGTTTCGGGAGCGGGAGAGGTTGGGGCGTTTAGAAGGCGTAGAAGAGGAAGAAGAAGAATTAGTGGGTAGGACCGCGAGGGTGGGGAGGTGGGTTGGGATGCTGGCACGGCTTGTTGCCATGTTGGATTCGTCGAGTCCGACATCGCCTGTGTTTTTTGCGGGGGGAGGCGGGGAGGGGAAAGGGAGAGAGAAGGTGGTGGGGAAGGTGGTGGAAGAGACGTTTCATGACCTGCTTGACGCTTATACTGCTCTTTGCCTCGTCCCCTCCTCGTCTTCTTCTGCGTCATCGTCGTCACACTCTTCACCTTCACCATCTACCACTACCTCGTCGTCTTCCTTGACATCTACTTCACAACAACAACAACAACAACAACAACGAACCCCACAACAACCACAAAAAACACTCCCCCCTTCACCACCCCTCACCCCGACGAAACTCACACTTACTTCCCCTCCTTCTTCCACCACCACCAAAAAACCTCCCCGCAAACCCTCCTCCTCTACCCACCAACCCGACCAACCCCAACAAAAACAAACCACTTTAGCAAAAGACATCGAATCCCTCCTCCAATCCCCCTTACCCTTTTCAACCAGACAAGTTGCGCGTCTCGCTCGGTGTGTGCTTGTTGCGTGGGCGGTTTGTGGCGGGGTCGAGAGGGTTAGTTGGGACGACGAGCCGGCGGGCAAGGGAGAGGAAGAGGAAGAGGAAGAGGGAGAGGGACGGCGGGGGGTTAGGTTGGTTTGACGGTTGGGTTGGTGTTGGTGTTGATGGGGTGTTTTTTTTAGGGGGGAACGTGTGTGTGTGTGTGTGAAGATGATGATGATGTAAACGAACGAATATATCAATGCACATATATATGTTATGTATGTACGTACGTAACGAGGGAAATCGGAAGGGTAGTTAGTTAGTTAAGCTAGTTCGTTGTTATTATTATCTCTCTTTTTTCTCATTTATCTTTTCTCATTTATCTTTTCTATTTATCTTTCTGTCTATTTTTCTTTTTCTGTTTCCCTAGTAAAGGAAAGGAGTATGTAAGGATATAAAGAATTCAAGGATAGATAAGAGGCGATGTAAATATGGATAAGGATAGATAAGGATTATATACAAATACATGCGTGCGAGGGCGAAGGGCGGGTTAGGTGGGTTAGGTGGGTTAGGTGAAATATAGTTTACTTTTACTCCCTACCTACCTCACACTTTCTCTCTATATATAGTTACACGAGATATATAAGTGTATGTATAGACACAGCACAACACACACATACATCAACACACATACATCAACACACATACATCAACACCCAACATACAACACTTTTTAAACCCTCACTCACTCACTATAAGCTCAGCTCCATCAGTCAACTACCACCAAAAAAAGGGGGGGGGCGAGGCGAGCTGATTGTACATATCTACCTAACCTTTTTTTTATGTACATAGGTACTTACATAACATAAGAAAGAAAGACTTTGAGTGACTAGGTACATGTACGCTTAATATCAATCAATCCTCAAGGTTTAAATACATCCACTCCGCTCTCTCGTCCGGGGAATCTATGTGATGTTTTTAATGGATTTAGTTATTGCATTGCATTGCATTCCTTTTTATTCACCGCCCCACCCTCCCCCCTCGAAAGAAAAAAAAAAGAAGTTGTCATATCATCATCATCAAGTCATTTCATTTCATTACATTTCATTAACCCTTAGGGCCTAAACCCTTCCCACCACTACCTTCCCCATCCATCCATCCATCCCCGCAACTACAAAGGCCCCATAACCTCCAACCCCCTACAAACACCCGTCCACCCACTCTCCAAGCCCTCCCAAACAGCTCGGACTCTATCTTCTTCCAAAACCCCACCACCATCACCGTCATTATCACCATTACCATCATCGCTATCCGTTTCCCTTTCTACTTCAGCACCCGTACCAACACCAACACCAGCAACAGCCCCAACACCCATCCTCTCAACACTTTTCCGCTGTGCCGCACCTGCACCACGCGAAGGCAACGACGAAGTCTTCCCACCTTTCACGGTGTCAAACTCACCCTTGACTTGCCACCCGCGCCGCACGGGACCCGCGAGCGTGGCGGGCGTGATGTACGTCGAGTCGATGAGCGAGTGCCAGCGCGAGAGGTACATTCCGGGACCGTGGTGGGTGTTGCCTTGCGAGGGAGATGCGTTTGCAGAGTTGTTGGGGTTGGGTTTGTTTGGGGAAAGAGGTGGTGGTGGTGAAGGGTGTGTGGAGGCGATGACGGCGTTGAGACGTTGGTGCGAGGTTTGCTTGAGGGATTGGAGGCGTTGTTCGTGCTGGTCGAGGAGGGGTCTGAGTTCGTCTTGTTTGGGAGACGGGAGGGTCGAGAAGAGGGATTGGAGCGGGAGCGACATGCTGCCTGCGCCGTGCTCGGTGGGTTGGGCGAGGGCGGCGCTGTCGGTCACGCGGAGCTCGTCGAGGATGGCGCGCGCGTACGTGCGGTACTCGTTGGCGAGGTCCGGGGCATTGCTGCAGACTTGGTGGAGGAACTTGTGTGCTGATGGCATGTGCGTGCGGAGGAGGTTGACGTAGTCTTCTACGGTGGGGACCCGGATGTTGCTGTTGGAGGAGGCGTCGAGGGCGCTGGCGGGGGTAGTAAAGTCGTTTTCCTTGGGAGACGGGTCGCGGCTGGTTTCGCGCGAGCCTGCGCGGCTGCCGACGGTGCTGAGTTTCTTGGGCTTGGAGACCTTGATGAGGTCGTTTAGGAAGTTTTGGGCGTCGCTGACGGTGTCGCTGAGGTCGACGGCCTTGTGGCACTGCCGTATGACGGGCTCAAAGGCGGAGACCAGGTCTTTCATGGCCACCGTGAGGACATCGGGTTGCAGTTTGCAGAGGATCTTGGTGATTTCCTCGCGGTCGCGGATCGAGAGGTAGTTGCTGTAGAACTCCATGGCGATCGCGTGCTGGTCTTCGCTGAGTGACGTGGTGGAGATGGGCGGGCTAGCATTTTCGAGGATGACGGCAATGATGGACTTGTTTTCGGCGAGAGATATGCTCCGCACAGCATCATGTTTGTCGCGCGAGGCATATACGTGGGCCTTGATGGCCTTGAAAACCTCCTTCTTGGGCGCTTCTCGGCACGATTCGAGCTTGCCGGCCTTCTTCTGGAACTCGGCCGTGTCCCACGCAGCCACCGTCGAGATGATCTGCTGCAGTAAATTCATGCCATCGTTGCTGTTATTCGTCAAGCCAATAAAATTGGTAATGGCCGTAACGGAGAGCTTTGTGAGGACCAGTCGCACCATGGCGTTAATCATGGTAGCCGCATTGCCGTAACGTAGCGTCTGGCGGATCATGCCGTAGGGGATGAGACGGTGGATGTTTTCGAGGAGACGGAGGAGGTACTGTCCATCAGGCGACATGATAAAAATGTGATGAAGAAAAGACGCCAGGTTCAACAGAATATACTCGTGCGCCGCTTGTACCAGGCTCGAGTGGTCGCTCAGTTTGTCCGAGGCAGCCGCCTTATCGAATAATTCATCCAGCAAATCCCCATAAATCAACTGCCTCATGCCGTCGTCCCACGCCTGCAAAATATCTTCCGGTTTATTCCTGTCGTACTCCTTCTTCCCGCTCTTTTCCTCTCCCGTGCCACCCTCTTTATCTTTCTCCTCCACCTGCTTCACCGGATACCCGCCCAACATGCCCCTAGCTACATATTCCAGCAGACTACTAATCGCCGTCGCAAGCGCCTTCCTAGACCCGATAGCGCCCTTGTCATAACTCTCGCTCAACTCTGCCTCTGCCAACTTCGCGACCAAGACACTGACCTTGTCCTGCCAGAAGGAAGCAGTGTCGAGGTTGGACACGCCAGGCAGACGCAGCACAAACTTGTTAAGCAAGGACTGTAGCAGCGGAGACGTGGTTTGCTGGCCATCTGCCTTGGCAAATGGGTATCCATATCGCTCGATGGCGGTGGAATATTTGAAGGCTTCGATTTCGGCGTAGAGTTGGTGGTGGATTAGGATATCGAAGAGGGCGTGGGTTTGGCCGGGTGACAATGGCGGCGGGGAAGTGGAGGAGGGCATGGTGGCGGTTGTGGTGATGGCGGTGGTGAGTTTATGGATGTGTTATTATGTTTTCTATTCACATGCTTCGGTAGTTCTGGGAACAAGTGGGAGGGAAAGAAAAGAAAAGGGTATCAGAGGAGAGGAATGCATAGGGAAAGAAAGAAAGAGTGGATGGATGATTGAGGTGGTGCGTTTGCTTTCGGATACCGGCGCGAGTGTACGCGTAGCGCAGCCGAACGTCATTGTGGCTGATGTCGATTCCAGCCACAGTCATATGGCGGTGCGGGGCTCTACCTAGTAAGGATTCCAGCACGTGCTGGGTCCATGTGAGCACTTGTCGAGTACACTCACTCAAATGACTCCCTGAAACTGAAAATATATAACAGACTAGCATAGTTAAGAACCTAGTTATCCATTCATGTTACATCAGAACCGGTACTTCCATGCCTACAGCTCGGTCACGCCGCATCGCCACCATCACTCCCCCTTCCCAGCTGAAAGCCCTAGCTTAGCATCAACTGCCCAGCTTCCTGACAGGCACAGGGCGACGAGGAATTCTTTTCGTCGCTTCTTCCCTTGTCCCGTGATGTGGCCCTTCTCCCCTCGCTGCCAACGCAGAGGGTGGCACACCTAGCAAAGGCTGATTGAACCCTATTGGTAGATCCTTGTTGGCACGCTGTACATTGTGGTGAGATTTAGAATCCGTTTTCGGATCGAGTTTCGCATAGATGCTAGGATTCGGGGGGCATTTTGGAGGGAGAAGAGGGGTGGATGTGCATGACTTGTACGGTGCTGGTGGTTTTGTCTTCGCCGTGATGAGACCCGTTTTGTCATTGAAATGTCGGTTGGGACTGTTGGAGTGCATGGCCACCGCTGAACTCGAGGTCTTTCCTGCAGTTATACTGGGTTGAATCTCGCCATTCCCTCTTCCTCTGCCCAAAGTCCCAGTGGCTTTACATTTCCCATCGCGCTCCTCACTCCCCATCGCCATCGCGCACCCATCCCTAACCAACTCTTGAACATCAACCCCCAAAACCTCTCCCAGCTTCCCATCCCTATTGCTCTTGATCGTAGGCACACCCATGACCCTCAACTCCCTCTCAGCCTTCCTCTCTTCAGCCCTGCGTTCCAAAAACTCTTTCTTCATTTCCCTCCTCCACCTCCGTCTCGCAATTTCCCCGCGAACCATCTCCCTCAACTCTTCAAATCCCTCCTCCTCGAGCGCCATCAGAACTTCTTCATTGACCTCCCCGTTCAGCCCATCTCCCGCACCTAATCCCTCGTATAAGATCCAGCAAACCAATGCGTCTCCTACAGGCGTCTGCCGTAGCACTTGCCCGTACTTCGACCAGATGGTATCCATGTCATCCATCGTCAGCCCCTTCGCTGAGTGAGCAATCATCTCGTACACGAGGACCCTCTGCAGTCTCGTCGCATCGGCTTCAAGTCCAAACAAACGTAGCGCGCGGATCGTATCGATGGTAGTGCCTATGGAAGCGGGCACGTGGATTTCATAGAGTGGTTGTGTGCCTTTGATGCTCGGGCTCGAACTTCGTCGCATATAGCGTACGATACGTTGGATTGCGCATGGTCTTGCTTTTTGGAGGGGGATTAGCAGGTCGGTTGTGATTGCGTCGGGGGTGGTTGGAGTCTCGGGGGTTGACGGGGTAGATGGTGAGGAAGGGGATTGCGGGGAGTCAGGAGGGAGGATGAATTTGTCTATCAGACGGCGTATGTTGGATCTGCCGCAGTAGTAGTTTAGCATTGCCTCTGGGATGTTAGATAGGTAGGGTGAAGAGGTGACGCTGGTGCGAATGGTGATGTTCCGACGGGGTGTTTTCTTGTGGAGGCTGTGAAGGACCTGTCTTGGTGAGGCGCGTGTCGTGTCCAAAAGTGTTGAAGAAGCAGATTCCGTGGTGTTTTTATCCCAGGCTGGTAACTCAGCGTGGTTTTGCGGTGAGCTTGATGGGGAAAACGCAGGTGTGTCGGCTGCGTTCCTGCTTCCACGTGAGGATTTTGAGGAAATATCACTGTATTTCCCTAGCGCAGATTGTGGGCGAATACGTTGAGGTACGATCATAGAGCGCGATGATGGCTGAGATGCGCCTGCCTCATCATCTCCGTACTTCTCGTCGCTCACTGCCATGTCGGAGGCGCTATCCTCAGATTCCACAGACCCATACGAGCTATATCCTTCTTCATCGGATTCAGAGTCCGGCATTTCTTCGTCGCTTTCACCTTTTTCGTAAAGTGATGCCTCATTGATTTCATCATTTTCGACCTTGTCCGTGTCCGCGCCGTCATTGAGGCCATCGTTCTTACCTTTCTTGCTGCATCCCCAGTAGGGACGTGCATGACAGGCGACCTGCGCACGAGAAGCGCTCGTTTCCGATAACACTGATGCATCTTCCATCGTATACGCTCTGATTTCGTCTAATACGAGTAGCATTCTATCCTGACGCATTGTATAAGCCATTCTGTTGGGAAGTGTTGACGCAATAGTCTTCTCTCGCAAATACTGTAAAATCCTGTTCATTTCCCTGCAAGTCAAAAATATAAATCATCACCACTTCCCGGTTCCCTCATTACTGTCAACGTGTTGTAATTTATCGATGCGCGATCTTAATGTCAGTCAATGTTGCACCGTGAATTGTATCTGTAGACATGGATAGACATCACTTTTCACATGTGAAGGGGGAGTGGTGGGTATTAGAATGTGAATGGGCAAAGCGGTTTAGAAAATCCAGGCTGGTGTTTACATCGCACGTGCTGGAGATGTCGTATGTACTTACACAATGCTGTGCTGGCTAGATCGTCAGAGTAAGAAAATCACGCACCATCGCACTTGCACATGCCGGTATTAAGCTACTTCCGCATCTTCACCCTCTTGCAAAACCTGGATCATCGTATGTCATAGACTCCTCACCTCAGACAGGTCTGACCCGGAATAATACATGCATCGCTGGCAATTGTCTCAGCACAGTTGATGCAGAAATGGTTCAATTCGCAGATTTGGTTTTAGAGATTACATTTTATTTTCTTTCGTTCACGAATAGAGCAAATTATCTTGCACCGTATTTACATACTGTGATAGGTCGTTGTACATTGTTCGGTACGCGCCGTAGTGGATTCCCATGGGCCATTGCAGGGCAAACGAAACAGCAGCTACGAGCCAAACGACTTACCGCGACTAACCAAATGCACCGCAAATTGGATCAGTCGCGACTGCTCAGAAACGGTTGAGAGTGCCTTTGCGCAAACAGCCTACATACATAGACTATGGTTGTGCAAACTCTCGCGACTTCACTGTACCCACAAACAATACATTGTTACTCATTCTGTTAATGATTTATTCATTTACAATTCTCTAGCAATCTTTCGCTTTTATACCTTCTCTTCTCTCTCTCTCTCTGTCTCTCCGCAGTTCACCCAGTTGAGACCTCAACACCATGGAAACCTCACAACAACCCTCCCGCTACGCGGATCGCATGACCCAGCCCACTCAAGAGCAGGAGAATCTCCAAAGCAAATATTCCAACGAGAGCACCCCTGTGGTTGAGTGCAAAGCTGCAGGACCTACACTTGTAGATGGCGCTCAAAAAGTATACACGGCATTCCGAACATCCACGTTTTACTCCAGCGAACGAGCAGTGACATTCGCATCACACTCGGCAGCGGACGCGAGCGAAAAAAGCTTCTACAAATTTCAGATCAAGAACCCCCCTCAAAAGAAGTTTCTCTCTTTCTACCTCACCGAGCCTGGTCTACAACGACTTCTTGCTAAGCGCCATGACCAACTGGAAGTCGTCCTCCTACCCCCATTGAGCTGCGAAGTCGAAGGCCTTGCGGCCGTCATTGCGTGGATGCAGGATGCCGTTCACATGTCCTTCTCGCGTCGCAATGGCATCAAATTCCCGAGTAGCAGCGTCCTCAAGGCATGCTACATCGAACGCGCGCTTAGGGCGCTTGGCCTCACAACCGATGCGGATGACTTTCGCCAAAAGATCATTCTTGATTACTTTTTCGATCAAGATCTCTCCGTCTCAGACATGCGGAAAATCTGGACCAATCTCCCTTACGATTCGTTCTGGGTGAAGTACATGCGGCAAGCGGCGATTCGTCTGATTAAGGCTCATCACCATGGACCACCCCCACCCCAAGAGCAATTCCGGGAGCTGCTGAAATTCATCGCGGGATCCACTTCGTTTCAATCGTACCTCGAGATCTGCGTAGGTAGACGCCTGTCACCAAAATTCAAACGCGATCCGACAATCGAGCGCTGGGTGATGCAGGCAGCTGACCGCGAAGTGGTCAACGACGAGAACGTCGAGTATGAAACCATCAAGCTTGAGGGGTATATGAAACCATTCTCGTTCGAGTGGGTAGAGCGTGACGGGAAGGTTGGAGGAGGAGTCTTCATCCAATCTGGCATCAAGTGGAAAGATCGCGAACTTTTCCCTATGGTTCATAGACGCCGCATACGCTACGAGACTTCTGTGGGGCGGGAATGGCTTGAATCGCGGCGGCGGAATGCGGATGAGGATGACTAGACCCTTTTTCGATTTTTCCATGTCTTTTTTTTCGCGAGATGTCTGGGAGTAGAGTAGTGCAGAGGATACTACGTTTAGGGATTCATGAGCGGTTGCATTAGTTAGCGTTGAGAGAAGACCGACGCGGGAGAATTTCTCTCTCAAGCGAGGCAGAGTAATGATTTCAAAAAGTACAAGTAAGAAAAAAAATCCCTTTCGTGATAACGCCCGTGATACAAAAAACACCTTCACAGAATTGTAAGATCCTCCCAAGTCGGACTTTCGTCGAACACCTCCCCGGACATGACTCCATCTAAATAACACATCCCTATAAGTTTGTAGCCTCCCTGGTGCTCTCGGAGAATGGCAGGTAGATTGCAGCCTTTAAGAATCGCAATATTGTCTCCATCTTTCAAATCCTTCGTTGCAAGTCCTATTCTGCCGTCTGCAGTGGTAAATAGTTTCAATTGATCTACACCTGTTATCGCTTTGTAGGCAGGTTTAAGTCCCCAATTCATTATATCATCTTGCTCTGGGTACAAATATTGCAAGCCTCTGCCCTCGACCATGAAATTCGAGTGCAACTCCCAGAACTCATTAATTCCCATGCAGAGAACTGTAGTATAAATAGAGATGTATAAGTGTTTACATCACGTAACCCCTCATTTACCTGTGTGTACGCTCCTTGCCATGGGCCTTTCTGAGTGATATTGCACCCTGTGTCGATACCGTGAGTAATTATCAATCCATGCGATGGATAACCAAATATTATAAATGTTTTATAAGCAATAGAGCACTATTGTCGATCAAGAAAACGCTGTTATCCGTCTTGTGCACTATACTGCGCAAAGGTACTTCGAGCGCATCAGTGATACACGGGATGCAGCCGCTGTTACGGGTGCCGTACGTTTTTTTATTACGTTTACGCTCAGTCCGTACTGGTACGAGGCAAAAGTGCTATAACCGCCCGGATCTTAATTCAATCCACCTGTCCCTCGCCGGCCTAGGGACTGGCATCCTGTTCATAACTCACAGGGAAGCATACATAGAAACACAGCTTCCGGTCCACGTTGCACTTCTACCCGTTGGTAATACTACACTATATGCGCTTCTTTCCGCTCTGCTATTTCCTCAACACTTTCCGCTGCCCTAGCCGACACCGAAATTTTGACCTCGGTTGTAGTCGTGATCCCTCTTCTCTCCTCAAGTCCCTCTGCCTGATCCTTCAACCGCACAGTGCTCTCTCCACTGATTTTTCCTGAGCTCTCACTCCGCACGCCATTTGGACTAACATTCTGCTCGTTACCAGCACTAATCCTAACCATCATATGCGCTTCTTTAGCACCATAAGGTCGAAAGGCTTCTTCTTCTTGCACCCGAATAGAACCAAGCGAGGTATAGTTCTGGGAAGATTTGTGATTGGAACCCGCACCGAACGGTCGTGTAAGGGATTTAGGCGATGTGTTGTTGTGGGAGCCGCGACCGTATGTCGAACCCAGGGAACTTCGGAAAAGTGGCCTCAAACATGACAGATTTCCTGCGATGATACCAGTGCGAGTTTCCACGATTGCCCATATTAGGAGGTTGCACACGTCCCATAACCAGTCGCCCGTCTGGCCGAGATATGGGAGGTAGCTCATCTTAACGATTGCTGCGGCGGTGGCACTAGCATTGTCAATGTCTATATGTGGGATGGATCAGAGTTAGTCTCACAATAATCCTAGCCCAAGAATTGCAAGAATAATACCCTTTTGTCGGCGTTTCATTTGCGCCTTCCACAGCATAGGAACCTGTGCTCTTATTAGTGGAGGGAGCACATACCGTGTGAACACTTACTGGTATGAACACCGCAAATAAAAGATCAGTCATAATGTTTGCCGCTAGGAAACGATTAGACTCTTGTGCAAATTTGTCAGAGCTCCGAAACATCTTACACGAAAAGGCGTAGGCGGTAGCTTTCACTATTTTTGGATCCCAGCATGTGCCTTTTGCTTCATGATCCCATAGAAGGGCGAGATTCGTGCATTGCAGTAGGAGGGGCTAATCACAGGTCGTTAGTATAGGGCTATAATTGTCATATAACCTGCTGACATACCATAATAGCAGCTACCGTGTAGAGGATCATGAAAACTACAACATGTTAACGAGAGTGATTGAATCATCAGAAAGTCACCAACCCATAATAGAAATGATCGTGCGCCGGTAAAAGGGAGTATTTGCAATTCGCAGAAGGAAGAATCCGACCGATTCCTTGACCAACATAACCGAAAACAGATAGAGCGGCTGGGTGACGAAGTTCAACTTGAACGCTTCTTTAATTCCTTCCGGCGATATCTGATCGATATGTTTTCCAGCACCAAAGTGAACTTCACGTATTATCAAGGCTTGTTCAGCAATGCACTACAAATGAATTAAAAAACAACTCCGAGAAAACATGCATCATGGACTGACCACAACCATAGCGGCGATCATGAAATAGTCCTGGGGTATGGTAAGCTTACTGAGTTCCATTGAAGTTTTAGAACCATACTCACATCCCAGCCGACATTACGGATCATCTTCACCCTCACGTATAGGCGGACGATCAACGTTATCAAAGCTACGATGGTTACTGTAATGGTGGCTCCGAGGACGGCAGGACCATAATTTTCCTGGGGATACTTGTGAACCATGGCCATGGTAAACACTCATGGAGTATGTTTAAATTGCAAGGACAATTTCAGCAGTGACAACAACCGTGATCGAGGGAGAAAAATTATGGTAAAGAAAAATTTTGGTGAGTGTAAGTGATGCTTCAGGGTCCTTCAAATTGTGGAAAAGGGGGGTTCCTGTATCCCGGAGAAGACCGCTAGCGCTGAATATAACATCAAGAACGTTCAAATGCTGGAAGGGCTGTACCAACTAAAGACGGAAGGGAGTGAATCAAGGAACAGGGATGGCGCGACACGTTAATTACAGAGAGTTCTCTAGCGCAATGGAAACGAAGGTAGGCTCTGCGCCGGGACAGAGCGCTTTGACTATGTGTATATTTCCTCTGATCAGCTTACGTGGATGCACCGATGATCAGTAGCAACAGAAGAAGCCGCGTGGTACGATTCAGGACGATGGGCGCATGTCAGTGCCGCTGCTGCACATATGACAGCCCCGCGGGTTCTTCCAGGAGCGCGAGCAAAGTGCGAAAACTGGAAACGGTGCCCACATGGTTTTTTCCAAAATGCTTATGATCTACCTCAAAATCCGAGCAATCCCGCCCTTCCTTCTTGCCGGAAGTGTCTGAACAACAGTCTTCCCCTTTGACTAAGTGTTTACATGTAGAACATGTCGAAAGTGGGTATATATTCAATCTTGATTAGTGAATTGTTGATCGGTCACTTTTCACTTTTGACAGAAAATCAAAGCTCAGCGAGTGGGCTAAGGGATATAATGGCGGCTGGCATACCCACCTGGCAATTTCCTTCACTCAAAAGAGCCGTTTCTTTCAACTGAAGAGTATTTTACACCGTAGCATGCAGTTCCAATCTGGAGCTTATTAAGACTCAACAACGGCCCTGGACAGAATGATAGCTGCAGCAAGAACCTTCTGCCACTATACCGGGCTGTTCCCAACTCCACGGCCCTGGGCCTAAAGTGCCACCGTACATTAGTACCTCCGGGGCTGCGTGAAGTCTGTCAATCCGATGCACCCTGCACTCGCCCAACGGAATCGGGGGAATATTCATCCCCCGGCAACTCATCCAATATCGGGTCAATCTAGATGAAATTCAGCGGATCTTACTCGACCAAGTCCCTAGTATTTGATGCTAGTCACGCATTTAACTTATTGCTATCACCAATATTGCGAGCGAGCCTCGCGAGACGCATGTATTCCGCAGTTGAACCAACTTCTTGCATAATATCTGAAAACTGGGGCCTCTCTGCTAGACCCGCTTCATCTCGTGTATGCTGATCCTTAGCTGCTTGGAAGGCGCTCTTTGTAATCAACCGGAGGTCCACAAGATGAGCTTTCTGACGTCGCTGAGGGTCTGCAATAGGGTCTAGCTCTGGCGATTCTAGCGGCCAAATCCGCCGAATGGTAATCAAGTACGCTTCTTGTTCACCCGTGAAAATTATGTGGCTTTGTGGCGGAGAACACGGCACATTTTATGTGCTTCAAATACGGATCAATCACAGTGCATCTGTAGGTTGGTCGGCCAATGGCTTTTGCATTTCTTACAATATGTTCCGTCGTCGAGTCGGAATCTCCTGATGTTCAAATATCTGCCGTTGGGACGACCAAGCACTTCAAGTTTGCGGGCAACGGTCAGTCAGTGCAGGAGCACTGAACCTGTTGTACTAGCCGAATTGAATCAAGATCAGCAAGCTATCAGCCACGTTTTGATGTCCCTGCAGAATTTTATAGGGACTCTGCAGATGTAGAGAAGGTTAAAGCGCGCATGGGGTCAGGGTCACGGGTACGGACGGTCTAACGGTCCTACGGGAAACTTTCCTCACAGAGACCGATCGAGAAACTGCAATGGCTAGTGAGCTGACAAATTCGGTTTAGTTAACAAATGGGAATAAAGAATATAAAGGATTGCAGTTTGACAGGTACACTGTTCCCTGCACAGTCTAAAGGTGGTGTGTATACAAATAGCTTTATCAATGACCCTAAAACATGGTTTTCTAGACCCGAAACCCAGTGGCCAACTTCGGCAGCGATAGTGAGTCAGAAAGCTTTTTGTTAATTACTTGTAGTGACAAGGACTTTAAGGCTGCGAGCACTGCTTCGCTGACGCAAAAAGCCACGACATTTTGGCGCGCGTAGCTGAAACGTTAGGTGGAGTCTAGAGAATTCTAGGTTGTGTTAAGGAGAAATGTTTTTTGGTGTAGTGTTAGGTTAACTGGGAGGTGCAGTTAAGTACATGCAAATATAATGTTAACGCCACTCAGAATTCCCCAGGCGCCACACTATCACAGCTACAACCCAAAGTATTTTAGCGTACCACAGTACTAGCAAATAGGATATAAACCCGGGGAGCCACGTGCTCACGATTACGAACGAGTTATTTTGCTCTCAGCTGTATAGACCCCTCGAATTGTTGTGACACTTGGTGGCGGCTACCAGCCGCAAAGCGGGGTTGTGATTGTCATGCCTATGGCATAGTCAGGCACGGAATCTAGCCTAGACAAGCTATGAGTCGGCGGCTTGGAAGCCGCACAAGTCGCGAAATCTCAATGTCAGCAGTATCGAGTTCTGATGCCAATTGTGGAAGGTTCGGGTAGGGCGAGTTGAGAGAGGTTCCCTTGTAGCGCCTGCTCAAAGTCGAAGGGTCATGCTACTAGATACACAGATGTGGTCTTAACCGTGCTCACCAGTGATGATTTACTATTCTCTGGAATGGGAATGGGGTGATGGATGTGTTCGTAAAATGTCGTTTGCAGATGATAGGCCTAAATATTCGTGTGGCCATGATATGCTTTGGATTGGAGCTAAGCTTGGACGAGAACCTTCACGAGCCATTCCTGGGATGCGGGATTTCTCCCGAAGCCCTGACGCTACCTTTGTAGAGATTGGTTAATGAGGTAGACCACTGGTTGCTGATCATGTTCTGCGGCAAGCTCCAACATCTTGGTGCAGCGCGGGTCACCGTTCCCCGTTCCCCGGCAAATTGTAACTACTCAGGCGCCAGGCGCGCAAGTTCCCCCACACATTCTTCTTCCTTTCCACATGCACGTCAATCACAGCATCTTAATAAGGGAACTTTCTCAATCGGAAGGGTTGGATCAGCAGATACGTCCGACAATATCTAGGCATACTGCTCGCTTTGAAGACGGGGTGCCATGAGCTAAGAGACGTGAGGCGTTCATGGCGTTTTAACAGGCATGCCACATAGTTACACCATATACACATGGTTATGGGTATACACAGTTTTTACCGCGACTGACGTGGATGACAGCATTGCTTTTTGTAGACATTTCTGTGTCGCCCTCCTTGTGGAATACGGATTCAGTATCCGACAGCACTTGCATATATAAGAACAACAACGGATTCGATTTCGCTTTCAGCACGATATATTGACTTGTGTTTACATTTGCTTCACTTTTGCAATTTTCAAAATTGCCCTGTCCGGAAAATAACCATCTCTGCCGATATGCTTGCGCTATCCTATGAACTAGCCACGACGGAGGGCAAAATCCTGTCGCCTCGTCATACTCACCAGCTTATCCCTACCCGAGTGATCGTATCTACTACCATCTTCTTCATTATCGCCCTTAGCTTCTGCACCTTCAGAATATATGTTCGGCTTCGATACTTCTCTTTCAGCTGGGACGACGGATTCATACTGGCAGCAATGGTAGGGACTACGTTTTTCTATATAATGGTACATGCATTAACATTTGCCTAGATTTTCGGGGTTGGTGTATACATTAGTGGCATGATATCCATTGCCCACGGGCTTGGAAACCACTCAAATACCCTTCCGACTTGGGAACGTAGCAAGATTGCCTGTATCACGCTCTTCGAAACTCAATTATATGTCTGGGCTGTCACGAGCATTAAGATATCCATCGCACTTTTGCTTCTACGCATCCGTGAATGGTCGAGATCCTGGAAGCGAGGCCTTACTGCATTAATGATATTCATGGCATCACTTGCCGTTTCATGTTTCGTGGTAGCCTTTTCAACATGCCGTCCGGTCCACGCCATTTGGGATTCCTCGTTCCCTCGTTGGAAATGCTACTCGCCTAAATTCCAAAGGGTTTGGGGGACAACAATGTCAGGTTGGTTATTTATCCCTTATTATACTGATCTTCAGCTTCGTTTCCATTTGCTAACATGGCGCCATTAAAGTCCTTTTCTTAATCACCGATGCGATCCTTGCCTTACTTCCCGCGTTCTTTATCCGAAGTATCCAATGTCCAAGGCGAGAAAAACTGGTCATCTGTTTGCTTATGGGCCTTGGTCTCTTATGCGCCGCTACGATTATACCCAAACTTCTTCAATGGGCAAGTCACGGTAACAGACGGGTTGATTTTGTGTACACAGGAGCCCGCATCTATATGTGGTCGGCACTAGAGGTATATTGGGGAATTATTGCTGCATGCGCACCATCATTGAAGAGTGTATCTGAGGCCGCGCTGAGGAGAGTTGGGCTGTTGGGGAGGACGACTGAGTTGAATACCAGCCTCGGCCGTATTTGTCCGGGGATGCGTGCTACGCTTACGGACGGTAACGATCATCCGCGCGGCTTAAAGGGGAATTGCACCGTTTTGTCTCGCCCGTTGGCGGCGGCGAAGAAGGACAACCTCTCTTGGGTTGCACTTGAAGAGACGGAGAGTCGAGATTCGCCAACGCGGGGTGGGTCTGGATCAGGATCACAGTATAGTAATATTGCACTTGAGGCGGTATGAGATTATGACGAGATGTAGAGGTCGTCATAAAGATTGAGGGTTTTTAGCAAAGCTCCATTGATGCGACACGATAGAAAATGCGGTAGACTGTAACAGATCCCACTCTTTTTTCCACTAAGTCGCGATCCTTGGCTGCCACCGGCTCGTGACAAGTCAAGGTGGCGCAGCAGGCGGGATGGTTGCCTGATTGAATACCCTGTCACGCAGCGCTACGGTGGTCAGCCTTCCAGCTTATCAATGCTAGAGGTCTTCTGCACCTTAATAGAGAAAATCGCCTCGGGCATTCGGGCAGGACTGGCGAGCCTTGGAACCATCAATACGCTGCTTGTCAGCTCACCTTTCGGGCAATAAATCAATGCGCAGGCTTATCTTCCTCTTTCAATGTGTACCGTATTGTCAATTTGGCCCTCAATATTACTGCAGGAAAGCTATTTTAAAGCTGCCAAAAACGAAGCCAAACGCAACCGGAAATAGGTCTCATATCGTGGTACCTCTTTCGTCGCAGCTGGCGAAACATGGATAAGGTATTGGGGGGCGATTTGGCACTTTCAGTAGTATACTTGGCAAAAGACTATGCGAATATTTGTTGAAGATTCAACAACCTCGTCAAATTCCTCCTACTTTCTTTTCCCACCAAAAATAGATTGCTTCCATCCTGCTCCGTGTTTTTCTTCTGGGCTCTCACCATCCTTTTCCACAAACACAAAGCCCTCCTTCACTTCCCTTTCATCTTCATTGATCACGCTGTTACCAGCATAAAGCGTCTCTGCATACGTTTTGGCGCACACACTAGGCTCGTCTTCCATATCTGACAGCGACTGCATACCAAAGTCGTCGTCTGCCGTAGTGGAAGTTCGTGCAAACGTCTGTTGCTGATCCTGGCTTTCAGTAGTCGCCTGATTCAGCTCAGACTCATCGTCCTCCGAATTAACTAGCCTATCGATCTTCTGTTCACGGGCCGAGGCGAACGCTAAGGGGGATATAATGTCCAAACTTGAATGAACCTGGCGGGGAAGTGGAGGGCTTGTCTTTTCGTAGTGCCTTGACGGGCCATGTGTCGACGACTCGGGTTTCGGGGCACCCTTTCGTGCTTTTGGTAAACTGGCCGTTGGGGCTAGCTGATCATCATGGGAGGATGTTGCAAAGGGATGCGGAGTCTTTTCATCTAACACTGGGTCTTTGACAGATGAAAGAGTGCTTAAAATCAAGTCGATGTCGGCTCTGTTAAATGACTCAAACTTGTTCCCGTTTGGCAAAGGGGATTTTCCTCTGCCCTGGCTGCGGAAGCGGTGGTTGTTGTTCTGTTGTGGCATTTCGGTGAGATTAGTAAGACTGAATATGAAGATTTTTTCTCCAGTAAACTCTTTAGATGTGTAGGAAGATGTAGTAAGCGAAGTTGTGCTTGGCAATTGAAAGTAATTATACATCAGCAAAGCCATGGTGAATATTTTCGGTACTGGAATTGAAGGGTTCCGATCGAATCAGAAATAACTCAAACAACAGTAGTTGAAATATTGGGCCAGTACCCTTCAATGTACAGTTGAGAACCAAATCAACACCTTGTTGTCAAAGAAACAGCAAAAATTCATAAGGTTTAGTAAGCAGGTTCAAGGGGAAGCATCTCACAGACTATTCAGCAAAAGAGTAGAGTGATACGAGAAATCAGCAATTGAAGTGCAATGTCTAGTTCCGATGTCGTTTCCACAAAATTTTCTTGACATCCGCGCTCAGTGCTAGGGGAGTGAAGGTGGTGCTCAAACTGAAAAGCAACACCACAGGCGTGTGTGTTATTGCCAGTCACGATCGAAGAATAAGCACATCAATATGGTTGGATGTTGCCTAGAAAAATGCCCCCGAGTGTGAATAGAATCGCCAAAATCAATAATTTGCATAGTAGAACGATCTTTCCCAGATCGCTGACGTAATAGCAGACAACAACCTCAACTGGCTAAATACAGTTATTAGCCTCACGCGACGTTTGAACAATGTGTGTGTTAACAACGGCTTTGAAGAAGGCTATCCAAAAGCGAGCCCGAGATCCGAAATTCATCCTCTTGTCTCCCTCATCGCTGTTCAACACCACATACGGCGTACTAGTGAACGTGTCACCATCCCAATACCACATACAGGGCCATGAGACGGGTCAGAACTAGGGAAATTAAAGGACACACCTTGTTTTGGACTCAACAAGATTTCCACCATTAATTTAATTGCTGATTAGAGGCACCAAGCGGGATAGAACAAGAGCTCTAACTGATAGGCTTAGGCATCAATGATACAATTACAAGACGAATGTGTTTAAGCAGCACTGTATGCAAGGTAACCAACACACTCCTCAAAAGGGACTAAACTACCTCTTCTTATTGAGACTATGCATATTATGACTCATACTGTTGCGGGGTATAAGCCACGAACTCCGTGTGCCATGCCGGGTGCCTGCATACATACGTACGTGTATTCATGGACGGATCAATACTTAGGTAGGTATATAAGATAAAGTCAATCGCCCCACATCAGCCGAAGAGTCGAGAATCACAACTTGATGTCCTCTCGCATAGAATTTGAGATCAATTCCAGTCTCACCTCGGCAGCTTTATCCACAACTACTAGTGCAAACCCCTGAAGACAACAATCACGTGACTGTTCCTTGGCAGTGGTGTTTATAAAGCTCAAGCTTTCTGCCCCCATGACGAACACTCGACAACTCACAACCGAGCTGTGTTCCCGCATTCGCAAACTTCAACTCTGCAAGGTCTTCTCCTCTGTTATCAGCTCAACCGATGCGGGCATATTGATAATCAACTCCTCTGACATCTCAAGTGCTCGTACCCTTGATTCCTGTATTCCCAAATTGGAAGGCGATATGGAGCGCCCAGCTAGAGAAGAAGACATTGGGATAATCTTGAAAGACGAAATATTCAACAGCGAAAAAGCGTGCACAAACTCGCAATCAGCTTCCCAGGCATCAACACACCTAAGACCAGCGTCGTCGTACAAAGATTTTGGTAATGGCGACAGATTTCCGGAAAACATATCATTACCCATAATGAACACACACTATAATCGTCCTTACGACGGATCAATCACAGCTGATCCTCCCCGTCGTGACATTACCGAAGTCTCGGCAGCTTATTCGTCTTACTGGTCGCAGATGATGGTGTGGAATGATTGGCATCATCGTCGCGGGCAAGCAATTCTGGCGGGCTGTGATGTTAGTTCTTGGAAGATTCCAGATATCCCCGCACAGAGCAGGCAAAACTACTGGGCCGTTCAATATGACATTCACGGTGCACACACACGGCCCTATGGAGCTGTTAGAGATTCACAGAATTACTACATGAGTGACAACTCCCAGGAACCGTCGGTCGCAGAACTTGAAATGGGAAACAACCTCAATCTTGAAAAAGAGCTCGAGCAGACCCGCAGTTCTCTCAGCCTTCATTCAATGTTGTCGTATCGAAGCCACACACGTCTCAACAATGCGCTGCAGGGAATGACGCTGGATGTTGTTGAGGAGGGAACAGGCATAAAATTGGCCCAAGAAGTCCCCAAGAAGATGCTGGTACTATTCTGTGGCCGCCAGAACGTCTCGAGATTTCTACGAACACTTGAACGCGAAGACAACGAAAACTGGGTCGGACTTCCGGTCAAGCAAGAAATGGTGATCCCACAAGAAAAAGCAAATGCAGTCGGCTTCACAATACTCATCTCGTGGATGCGGCGAGCCTGTTCAAGTGAGTCTCGAGGCCGTATGGCGCCGATTCACATACCCCACAATCTTTTCGCGGCTATTTCTTTGGTTCGCGTCCTAAATCTTCTTGGACTGGATTCGGACGCGGCTCGAGTAGACATGAAGGTCAGGCACGTACATTTTGCACGACCATTGTCTATCGATGACGTTCGATCAGTTTGGAAAGGATACCCAAAGCGTAGCAAATACGTTAATCGCTTGATCATCGAAATTAGAAACAGGTTGGCTCTGGACCCTGAGCGCCGAAGGCAAATGCTTCGTGGGGTCGAAGAAATAGAAGCATATGTTGAGGAGGTACCGGAACTATTCTCTCGCGTTTATGACCAAGACAACGATGGTGTTCATTTAAGCCTACTTCCACTCACCACCAGTTGCGAGGAAGGACATGTAAGCGAGGAAGAGAGGAACGTGGCATCAAACGATAAAGCCCGTAAAGCGAAAATTCTGCGGATCTTACCTGAAAATGAAGGTTGAGGGCGGAAACTTCAAGGGACAATGGATGATTGAACATTATGTAATAGCGTTTTCAGAAACTCTTGTTTGTTATCAGGACGTGGTTATGCTGTCTTTGAATTGGTAGCAACAATAGATAGCACTTGAGGCCGAGATTCTTCGATGGGAATGCTCACAAAGTAGAATTTCCCATCTTGATTCATTTGCTGGGTTTTGAACAGCGTGTTCTTACATTGTATGTCTACTTTGTGTGCATTGATCCAGCCAATAGTTCCCAAGATAGAATTTCGTCCCAAATAGGTTAAAGCACCACGTGACCCATGCATAGGTAATTTGCTGTACTTACACATGGGCATGTATGTATCTGATGCTTACGCATTTCATCTCATCATTGAACCCTGGAAATGCATTATATTTTTCAAATGTATATTTAGAAGTTTCATTATATCCGATGCAGCATTATTCATCTTGCATACATATGTACCTTTGAAAGCGTCCTGCGAAAGCCACGTCTACAGTTCGAATCTTACGAGAGACAATCAATCCGCAATTCATTTTTCAACATATGTGGTACAACAACCAACGTGATCATCCGCTCCCCTTTGTGCTTCTATATCGTACCCCCAGAATCCCATATGATTTCCACGGCAACAATTTTGTCCGTCTTTGATTTTCATATCCGTTTCGGCCTCGGGCGGAATTACAGCCGAGATCACGTCATCAATGTTTATAAATCGACATCCACCGCGATAACGGAAAACGTTTCCTAACAGCCTCATCCTTCACACTCCAACACCACTGCAATGGCATCGCAACGCAGTGTTGAAGCAACCCGGAGTGAGGACGAGCGCTCACCTCTCCTAGCAAATGGCACATTGCCGCAATACACCACCGAATCCTCGCAAGACGACGACGCGTCATTGAAATCGCAAGAGCGGGGGCAAGATCGAGACCAAGAGCAAGGAGAAAGCAGATATCGTTATTTCTGGTGGGCACTATGCTATGTTCTCGGTGCTGGAATTCTCGCAGTCTTCATCGTGGGCTGGATCGACGCTGATGACGTGGAGTTCGATTTTGCAGGGGCCCTGAAGCGCGCCTTGGGTGGCGGGTTAAGCGGTGCAGCAGCCATGGTCCTCCAAGTACTGCTGTTGATGCCCATCCGGACGATCATGAACTACCAATATCGCCATGGAAAGGGTTTTCGAGTCGCGACCAAGACACTGTACGAAGATGGAGGGCTGCGAAGGTACTATCAAGGTTTGGGGGCAGCGCTTATTCAAGGCCCCGTCGCAAGGTTCGGGGACACTGCCGCAAACGCTGGGATTCTGGCTTTACTACACTCGAACACGTATCTTGCGAAACTCCCGTCACCCATTCAAACGATCTTCGTTTCCGCTTGCGCAGCCTCGTTCCGCATGATTTTGACACCCATAGATACTCTTAAGACGACGCTCCAGGCTCAAGGAGCGCGGGGGACAACCTTGCTAAAGGAACGAATCAAAACCGATGGTATTGGGAGTTTGTGGTGGGGAGCTTTTGCAACAGCTGCCGCGACGTTTGTAGGAAACTATCCATGGTTCGCTACCTATAACTGGTTGTCAGAAGCGTTGCGCGAGCCTTCCAAGCAAAACGAATTACTGTTGTGGTTGTTGCGGGCTGCTTTCATTGGATTTTGCGCATCTCTCATCTCGGATTCCGTGTCCAATTCTCTCCGCGTCATCAAAACCTACCGACAGGTCAACGATACAAAAGTGTCGTATTCCGAAGCTGCTAGACGTGTTATCCGAGAAGACGGCAAATTGGGACTGTTTGGACGCGGTCTCAAGACTAGGATTCTTGCGAACGGACTGCAAGGGATCTTGTTCTCGATTTTGTGGAAACTTTTCCTCGGCCTATGGGAGAAAGAAACTGGAGGCCGGAAAAATGTGTGATTTTCCCGTGTCCGACATTTTCAATACTTTGAATTCTTGCGATATTGTTCAGCTGTTCCTAAGGACCTGCGGAATTCGAAATAGACTGTTTTATCAGAGATTAGACCTTGGATCTGGCATGACAACGACGGAAGAATAGATCGGTTTCTTCGTTTTCCAAATTTTCATCATAACACAGGCCCCACTTGCTTTATTGGTGACACTTTCGTATTCGTTAGACAAGGATAATGCCCCTCGAGCTGTGCGAAGCAGGCCTAGGTGGCGCAGCACAGATCATTACGCCAGTTGTGCAGCCTGAATCGGTCTGTCGTCTGTAAAGCAGCCCGGTGAGAAATTCAGCCTTGCGAGGGCTGCGAAAACCCCGCATCTCCGGTGTTTTTGATATTTGCCAACTTCGCCGCCGAACAGTCATGTTTAGCAAGCCTTGCACCCTTTTCTTTCTCATCCCTATGCACATATCTGAACCGAAGTAGAAGTGGAGAAAACGAAATTCGCTTCCATGTGACCATGCTGGACCCATTGAGTGCACTCGGGCCTGTTGCAAATGTGTTCCAGTTCATGGACTTTCCCATCAAGATATTTACAGCAGTCACAACATGTATCACTTAATGACCCTCGTAGAGCATGACGACTTGAACACGGTAACCAACGATGTTCGGATCTTTCCAAAAAGTTACAACATTCACTTGATATATCTGCTAAAAACGCTAGCCTCACGACGGATGAGCAGGCTCTTTTGGACCTCTGCAGAGGTTGCGTGGAGGTAGCTCGAGAGCTCACAAAAGCGCTGGAAAACCTTCGAAGCAAAACTAAGCCAGGAAGGTTCCGAAGTTTCCAAAAAGCCCTGAAAACTGCCTGGACTAAAGACGAGCTTAACAGCTTTGAAAAAAGACTAAGGATGTACAAGGAGGAGCTGAAAGTTCGCATCGTTGTGGGGCTCCGTTCAAAAATCGACATCCTTGCGGTTCAGCAGTCGGACAGCTTCACGGCCCTTGACGAGGATACGAAACGCATAATTCAATCACTCGTTAACATCGACAACCGCGTGCAGCAAGACTTTGACGAGCAAACTACAACGCTCACGACTCTACATGCGCGCACGGAAACGACTATCAAGGTCCACGCTGGACAGACCATTACCGAATTTTCAAATCTTTCTCGACAGGCTCACAGGCAGTTAGAGCAGATCTTGGATAGTCAGACCATTACCAGAGGGGCCGTACAGTTATCAATCGACCGAAATCTCGAAGAGCATAACAGGACACGGGAAGAGATGAGGTGTCTAAAGGAGGAAGCCGGGCGACAAGTTCAGGTTCTTACTGAAGAGATTCGAGAACTGAAGGTTGGTCTGGAAGAGAGCATGAAAACGATTATGAAGGCTTCCAAGAAAGAGCCAAAAACACCCAAGGAAATCAACAATGCAAACTTCAACCTGTGGGTCGCAAAGGAGCTCATGCTTGAAAAATTAAAGGCTGGTACATCCTACCGCATGAGTTTTCATGTACATATGGTGCCAGCAATACGGCACAATTGTGTCACTTCGTATGTGGCCACTACTCGGCTGGAGCTTTAGGCTTTCTATAGCAACCTAATATCTAGTTAGAGCTTTATAGAAGTGGCCTGTTTCGGAGAGGGAGAAGGTCGTTGTAGCAGCGCTGCTATGTATGATACTGCTAGTGATTGCGGAAGTAAAAATATCTCATGCACAAGCCACCACATACAGGCACCATGCCAGCCATCGTCCAGTAATTGATAATTCTAGGAAGGTGGTTTAACATGCGCCACAAGCCAATAGTTAGCAGATGCCATGGCACCGAGCGAGATGGAACGTAATTGGGTTCAAATGGGCCGGAGACCTAGTTCTACGTCTGCTGCCTCTTCATGCATCGCGGTATTGGGCTTAGATATGACTCTTGTCAGTTTAATTCCTATTTTAGAATTAGAATAGTGTCATGCTAACGTCAATCTACATTCAAGATCCGGTCTTGTTTTGTATGGTCATTGAGCTCTCGGGTCTTCTTTACATAAGAAGCACATATGTTGAGAGCCGTACACAAGGCATTGGCCGACTGTAGTGTTTGACATGCACCTGTGCTTATGAACAATACAAACCAGAAGTTGAATGCGCAAAAACGCGGTGTGTCGATTATATCCGTCGTCTCAGAATCATGGAACAGCATTCTTTAGTGTCTTGAGCCGTAGAATGACAAGCACCAGGGGCACGATCTCAAATCATAGTCACCTTGCGTGAGACGACAGAGAATAGCGAGCCGTGTAAAATTCATTAGTAGAGTAAGCTACATCTCGTTCATAGTTAGCAGAGCTGTTGAATCGCCGAGTTTCCCAGCTTTCACGCCTTCGATCAGTTCGCCAACGTCCCTTGTCAAATTTATGTAACGGCCATTTAACGCCTTCGCTTCAGATTCACTCATGTCCGCCAACGCGACCAAACCATTTGCACTCAGCTCTGGCATATCCTCCTGAAATTCGCTCTTCATATCGAGCATCCACTTCATACTGCTATTCGTAGCTAATTCCTCCTGATTGATGATTTGATCCCCGGCAAAACCAGTGGCCACTGTTCCTGGATGGATGGCGTAGACGCGTATGCCCTTAGAGGCAACCTCCCAAGAAAGAACTTCGGTGAGCTTGATGACAGCAGATTTGGACGACGAATAAGCCGTCGCAAATGGGATGCCGATGATGCCTGAATCAGACGCTATGTTGAAAATGATGCCCTCGCCGCGCGTGAACATGATCGGTAGGGTAGCATGGATCATGTCGGCTACAGCGCGGACATTAAGTTCGAATACGCCCCACCATTTGGACATGTCGTCGGCTGCAAGTGTGGAGAAACGAGCAGCGCCTGCGTTGTTGATAAGAATATCAATGCCCCCCAACTTTTGGACACATTCCGCAACGGCTCGATTGACGAATGTGGAGTCCGTGATATCCCCAGAAATTGCAATGCATTTTCTTCCTTTGGCTTCGATTTCAGATGCAGTCGCCAAGAGAGGTTGCTGAGAGCGACCGAGAATAGCAATATCGGCTCCAGCGCTTGCAAAGGCTAAAGCCATGGCCTTCCCCAACCCCTGGCCTCCACCAGTAACAACAACTGTCTTTCCGACATGAGCTCTCGCATATTTTGACGGATCGATGAACGGATAGGTGTCGTTATGCTTGGTCAAGCTTGAGGAGGGCAGGCGGAAGCGGAAGTCGAGGTCAGTCATTCTGCAATTTTCTGGGTTGGTTATAGCAGGTAAATACTCTTAACAAGAGAAAAGTGAAATGTGATTTTTTGCGTTTTGGAGACGGGACTCTGATGAAGAATTCTCGCTCTTTCCTCATGTACCTATATATAAACACTAAGAAACTTAAATGTGTTTATGTCCTAATTCCGGCGTTCACTTTAGTCCGTGGATATCACAGATCAATGTGTAAAGTTTTGACCATATCTCCTTGTTTTTCTAATGTCATTTCGTCCGTGTTCAGCGACCCAGCAGCGGATCAACAATCGCAAAGATGCATCACCTACACAGTAGGCTAGATTACTTCCGCATTTCGTCCGTTCATATAATGCGACAATACTAGAAACCGTTGCATTTTCGCCCGCTATTAGCTACAAATTCTAGCCTGTCCGTTGCGAGTTGTACTTCACTTTGCCTCAACTGGCTCAGGTCGAACAACAAACTGGTGCGACAGAATTGGGTTGTATCAATCGAAGGCGGATGTAGCCTTGTCATAGCAGCGCGTGCGAGTGAGCTAGAGGGTAGGTTAGTAATGAGGCTGGTGCACTCTACTGTATGGCAGTATCATTCATCCATAGCGCCGTCAACTGCCCAAAAGCGCCGTCAACTGCCCGAAAGCGCTTGAGCTACGCAAACCACAAGCCAAGTTATGATCCCGCTTCTTTTAGGCCGTGACTCCGGAGGAGCCGTAACTCTATCACCTTACAATTAGCCTGCTAAATGGTTATAGGTTAGGTTATAGTTAGGTCACGTGACGTGAAGCTATAACTATAACCTAGACCTAACCCAAAAAAAAAATCCTTAGCAGCGGGTTGAAGCCAAGGGAATCACTACCCGCTCTCGATATTGGCAGAGTAAGCTGGCGAACATTCTTTACGCGCAAGAGTTCGCCCGGCAGTATCCCCGAATCAAGGTGGCTGCTGTGCATCCCGGCATGGTCAAGACGAACCTGGCAACGAATCGGCTAGCAAGAGCGTTCTTGTGAGAATTGCTTTCACCCTTGTTCGGGGAACCATCGGCGTCGCCGTCGCCACGGGAGCGCGAAACCAGCTCTGGGCGTCAACCGGGAATGGTGTTAAGACTGGTGAGTACTATGAGCCCATCGGGGTTAAAAATCGCGGTAGCAAGTGGGCCAAGGATCGAGTGTTGGCAAACGAGCTTTGGAAATGGACGGAGAAAGAGATTGAGGGTTACAATGCAGCAGAGGAATAATGTGCGTAAGGCTGCGACGTTTTGTTGTACGACCAACCCGACATAACCTCAATTATGGAGAGCTAATACGTAACCCACCAATTTGCACTCGTAGGAGGCCAGAAATTAAATTGTTCTTATACTTAACTCGGCCAAATCTGTTCTGGCCCTCGTGTCCTAGCTTTCATATCGTGCTGGTCATCTTTTTGTCAGATCCACAGCAATCAGAATGGCGCAGTTCCTTGCTTGCCGTGTCATGAATATTGTTATTTAATAAATCGAACTTCAGTGTATTATAAATACAGGAAGACGCATGGTGGAAGTTGTCGAAAAATGAAGGGTCATATAGTGGCCTCGAATTACGCTTCGCCTAAGTAAAAGACGTTTCCTATGATTGCCCAATCGCGTAGTTCATAAGACATGAGCTTGGTATCTAGATAACCTCTTTGGACGAAGTTGCCTTCTTATATGTGCGCATACAGGAAAACCTGAATAAAAGCCATGCGTGTCGCACGCCTTTCGTTGAGATTCTGGCTAGCGTACTTAGCGCATATAACATAGCGAACCCACCAAACCCAGCAAATGAATGAACGGGTTGGCTGTTCATTGCGCTCTGACACCTGTTAATCTTCCTACCTATGTAGCTATAAACACTAACTTCTTTCTTGATATCACCTCTGTGATAAAAACGTCTGAGGGAGAACTAAAATGTAATTTGAATTTTAGACCCCTAACAATGTATAACTTCAGTTAAATGAAGCACTCTTTTAATTGTCTACACTAAGAAAACCAGCCGTTTGTTAACCCAACTGATATTCAACATGTACCGAAAATCGACGAAGCTTTGTACCCCGGAATCCAGGCTATCCTATCCAGAAGCCCTTTCGTCGGTAGTGTCGGTGGTTTCTCGAACGAAAGGCTCACGGCACACTGGGCAGTTGCAGGCATTGCCGTTTCCAACATCTACCCACTTCAACAAACAGCTGCGCCCAAATACATGGCCGCAAGCCAGGCGTACTGGAGGATGCTCACCATCGTAGTCGCAATCGCAGAAGCAACTCTCCGACTGGGATTCTTTGTCCGCTTCGGCAGTAGCGACCGGTAGCTGTTCTAGGAATGCTCGAGCTTTTCTGGACTCCTCGGGAGACACCAAGGTGGGATCCACTTCCAGAGTTGAAGCATTGTCTCGGAATCCTTCACCCGTCACAGCATAGTTTCGAACAATAGCTGCCGTGTCTTGAGGATTCAGAGGGTGTAGATTTTCTGCCTCGAGGTCCAAGAGTGCGTCTATCATTGATTCCATGGCGAAGAGTGGATCTAAAGCTGTGCCGCCGAAGAGTCTTGAAGCGACGGCTTCAGCGTCCAAGGATTGCCGATATTCTGACATGAATGCTTCGTTAGTGGGGTACGAAGCCAGGTCTAGCCGTCCAAAAGTGCGCTCAAAAATCTCGTTGAACAGATTTTGCTGTTCGCTGTTGTCATCCCCATCGACTTGCTCTCCTGTATCAGTGGAGTGGTCCTGCATGTCTTGCATATTTGGAGGTTCTGATTGATTGGTTTCGAGTTGGTTGTCATCCTTCGATACATTGTTTTGTCCAGTAGCATTGGGAACTTGGGTCGAGTCTTCTTCCATGTTAAAGGTAGTGGTCGAGGAGATGTAAAGTGGTTGGATGTTTGACTCGGTAGTGTGGGTTGTTTTGAACGGTTGACCTTGTCCAGGTGGTTGAGGAAATCTCAAGAGATAATGCCAGAGCAGTTATAATTTTATAGAATACTAGTTGAGCGCATCGTAAGACTAGTCTTGGCAAAGGGGAGTTGTAGTCGTCAGATGGAAATGATCCCAACAACATACTAACTTTGTTTGAAGCCGTGCGCTAGTCTTCTTCTGTTTCAGGTGCTAAGGGGTATATATCACGTCAACAAGATCCAGGGCCCGTGTTTTGGGTTGCGATTGGTCGTAGCGCTGTTGTCATATTGCTAAGAATTCCCACTGGACAAACACCACCGACCACTAGGGCTTCCAAGAGTTTTGAGGAAACACCGCGCCCTTCAAGTTTAGGCCTCCATTGATACCAATGATTGGTCTATTGGGAATATAACTACTCAGAAATAGAAAAAAGCGGTTCCCCCAGTAGATCTACATTGATTGCCCCGTATCCGTTCCCAGGCAGTGATGAAGGAGTTATACGACCGTTTGACTGCACGCGGGGAACTTCAGCTATTAATGGCTCCGTCCATTCGGCAAAACAATCAACAGCCCCCAGTCGCTCGGGGCGTGTGGAGACGGCTAGCTGAAGGTTTTGCGTGGTTGTCAAAGCACCTCCCCAGGTATCGTCAATGTTAACATTCATCTCTAGTGCTACGGCTGTATCGCGCAGAATGCGGGCCTTAGTGATACCTCCTACTCGGGATAATTTGATGTTTACTCCCGTGATACCAGCTGCGTGAGCCGTCACTAGATCTGCCATGGTGATGATAGACTCGTCGAGGATGACTGGAAGCGCAGTAAGACGGGCCACTTGCGCGCAATCGGAAATGGACCGACATGGTTGTTCGAATGGAATAGTAGAATCCTGCCCAAGGGATCGAGCAAAAATGAGTGCTTGTGACAGATTCCAGCTAGCATTCGCGTCGGCGAAAAGATACACCTTTTCTGGGAGGGCCTCGCGGATGGCTTTTACTCGTCGAGCATCCTCCAGTGGATTATTTCCGACCTTGAGCTGCATAAATGTCACGCCTTTTTCATATTCAACTTTCGCTTTCTTGACAGCTTCCGAGGTTTCTAAAAAGCCAATGGACGACCAGGCAGATGGCTCGCTAGCGAGCTGTCCACCAAGCAATACATGCGTAGGCAAACCAACTGCTTTGCCCAAAATGTCCCAACATGCAATGTCGATGACTGATTTGGCCGCCATGCCTGACATCAGGGCTCGATCGAGTTTTGCGCTGATGGCGGCAGGGCTGCGTGGATCCAAGCCGAGAATTTGGGGGCCGAGTTCTTTGAGCGCGGCGATTTCGCCAGTGAAGAAACTAGGCAAATAATCGCTTCCCAAGGGCGCGCTCTCAGCCCAGCCTACAATATCTGTATCCGTACGAATTCGAATAACAATTGATGGCTGTCCAGTGCTGGTCCGGCCACTGGAGAGGGTGAAGACGCCATGGCTGTAGTTGGCCTTATAACTAAAAATGGTGATGTCCGTGATTCGCATTTTATCTGCATCATCTCATCAATCACTCATACAATTGCTCGGTAAGGGAAATGACCTACTTGTAAATTTGAACCTCGTTGTTATTTCTTGTCCGAGGGTCCGCTTTCGTAGCGCGTCTTAGGGTGAGGTATCAGAGTCCTTAAGTATATTTGAGACCTACCCGCTAAAAAAACTGGTTTCATTCCGCAGCTACAGTATCAATGTGGGCCATTACCTAGATGAGGTCACAACATACTACACTTTGTCGCGCGAAAGAGATAAAAATACCTTATCTGGACGTTTAGTGCGTAGTAGTTGGGAAAATCTTTGAATTACTAATTAGCGATTATTAATGAAGAGCGTGGGAGAAATGTAATTAGTAACCATGATCTGTAACCAATTCCGGGTCTTGGTTGATCATTCATGGGGTAGCAAATGCTATTATGCCGACGGAATGAAATATGCGGAGTAACTGGCAGGGTGGAGACCGCTATTTAGGCCCCGGAGAATTTATTGATCAAAACATTGAAGTCACGAAAAATTCCTTATCGTGAAAACTTAGCAAGCTGCACTCTCCACAAAACTGTTCTGGCAGCGACAGCGATTAATTCATCCGTTTTCGCGGAAGAAACATGCGGGTTGCCGCTACAGAATAAAAATGATTTGGCATGGCTAACCATTGTTGTGTATAGCATGGGCATCACGCGACGTCTTTTTGTCATCAAAGTCATTGTTATAGATACTGTTGTAAGTTAGGGTTGAACTCCGTCCACCTTTTACACAACATGCAAGCTTTGCTTCACTCTATGCTAAGCATGCATTACAGGTACCGCAACACGACCTCGTGCATGCTGTACACAATGGCAGGACTATAGACAGAGCTTTAGACAATGCGTAGATCTATTGTTATACACCTTACAAAATCATTGTTTATATACAATGGAAGAGACAGCAATCACATATATACATGCGAGACTTAAGACCTTCCCGATTCAGGCAGAATTGCATAAGTCGACGGGCTCGACTGCAGGTAAGTTTCGCTTCTAACATTCTTATCTTTTCTACTTCATATATTATTTCATTATTATTATGAGCTACCGCATTCTGTCTGATGCATCGCTCAACCGAGACGGCGCTGGTCGCCAAAGCATGGAATATCGCATCAGGGCCTCAAACATTTACAATGAAGAGGCTGCCGCGCCTGGTGGAGGCGTTCGTCTGACACCTTTCCGTGCCTTTCTCGGAGAAGAGAATATCAACACTGACGGTTACGACGCTGACGACGAGGA
Organism: Periconia macrospinosa; assembly: GCA_003073855.1. Lineage (NCBI taxonomy): Eukaryota > Fungi > Ascomycota > Dothideomycetes > Pleosporales > Periconiaceae > Periconia > Periconia macrospinosa. Next base: position 13,708 of record KZ805349.1, on the reverse strand, counting down.
AGATGAAGAACATGAGGATGACGAGTATGACGAGTATGAAGAGCTGGATGTGGCTGTTGAGATGGCCAACTCAGTGCTCGACACAGCGTTGGAAGAAGTACGAGAGTGGTTGAGGCAGCGGCCACCGGTAGGTCCAACGAATTTGGATTCCGACGCGCGCACCTTTTCAGCCTTGGACTTTGACGATCTAACTACCGACACCGAGTCTACCACAAGCGAATATGAATTCGAGGATACCCTTGATGATGCCGTCCTCTTGGAATCTGACCCCGACTTCAGCTCCACGTCTTCCTCGCCATCCAATTTGGACTCAGAAGATCGACGCGACTTGTGTACACGCTTTTTATCTAGACTTCCAGTCGCCAATCGATCGGTCGACGGGGCCTACGAAGATTGCTTCTGTGGTGAGGCATATGGCTCTCTTTGCCACGCTCCTTTAGTTCTCCCGTGTCATCATGTGTTTGGACGGAAGTGCTTGAGAGAGTGGATTAAATCTGGAAATCAGAATTCTAACACATGTCCCATGTGTAGGAGGGAGCTGTTTGAACGGCCTGCGCGAGTTCAGGACTTTTGATCAGAGCTTGACTCTAGTGTTTCTGTTATGCCAGGACTATAAGCATGAGTTGTTTTCTTCTCACGTCAGGAATTATAGTGCTTAATTCTAAGTAGCTGGGCGCGCGTTGTAGCGAAACAATTTCATATATAAAAACATATTTGAAAACCTAGTCTTTTGGACATGAAATCTCGTGGGAACTTATATGTTTAAGAATAGAGCATGATGACTAAAGAAAATCTAACCTGTTTTCTTTTACGTGTATTTGAGGAATTGTGATAGAGATGATATATTCACGTGCTAGTTAAATTCATTCGCCCAATATCATACCGCGGACGCCATTTGCCAACTTCGGACGACGCCCTGTTGGCCTTCCGCCAACATTTGCAGTGAGGAAAGTGATACGCCATCATTCCTCCTACAAGATACAAACTCGACTAACGTGCTTCCACCTGTAACGGAACAACCACTGTAGCGGAACAATGTCACGTACCTTGGGAGCTTATAGGCTTCCACGCCATTAAATTGACAAATAAATACTTTTCTACTTCTCTTCAGCTAGGTATACGCCTAACACAAGGTTATTATAAGAAAATTACAGTAGCTATAGCATGCAATAAGATCAACCCACTGGTGGTAATTATTCGCGACTTCGCTATTGACCCTGCTCTACTATGTATTTGTGTGTTTTCCTTAAATCCGGTGCGATAGGAAGATGGTCTGACAAAAAATGTATTCATTTGTAGGCTTTGACAAGGTCTCACACTTAGGGTTTGGAAAACCGAGAGTTTCTCCGTGAAGAAAGAGTCACTGCCTATTAAGCGTCTAGCCTAGAACTCCAGTAAAACATTGCATAGTGAGTCCAGATACATAAAGAGGCAATAAGTCCTTCCAACTTTATCAAATTCCAGTTGTTAATCGAGCGTAGTAGGGTGGTAAATGGGTTGGGGTAGGGTTGGGGTAGGGCCTTACATAAGCTAACCCTACCCTAACCTCAGCCTCAACCCATTATAAATGCGCTAGTAATGGGTTGAGGTTGGGGTTAGGTCGCACGGGCCGTGGGTATAGGTTGGGTCGCACAGACCTAGGTTGCTGTAGGTTAAGGTATAAATCTAACCTATAAAATAAATTAGAGGAAAAATCTAACCAATAGATAGCTAGGTAATAATTCTAACCCATTTGAACCTATTAACCCACCCTAACCCAAGCTCCTACCACCCAACCCAACCATACCACTAGGTTGAGGCAACCCATTTACCACCCTAGAGCGAAGCCAAATACTTAAAAGGCCCGGACGTGCTAAACAGCATCAATGGGTGTTATATCTATATCCCAAGAATCCTGACTCTTCAGCTGCCTCGTAATCGTCCTCTCTGGCATTTTGAGAGACCTCTCGCTAGTCAACCCCGCCGGCTTCAACGATATATTCTCTTTATTTTTCCTGTCGCCAATGCTTTCCTGCCTCGTAGACCGGTACCACTTGCGGCTTAGGGTATTCATCTGGAAGTGTTCGCTAGAATGATCTTCGCATCCTGCTACAAAGCTAGGAATCGTGGCAGGACGAGACTGCAGGAGGCCGAAGCGAGTTAAGGTACGTTCGAAAGCAGCTTTCAAGCATGGTAGGCTTCCAGCAATGATGCCGAGCTGCTGCTCTAGGAAGCTCAATATCACAAAGTCCATAGTAACCCACAGCAAATCGGGTTTATTGCGGTATTTCTTAAGGAGGACTGTCTTTGCAATACCTGCCCCACTTGCTACTAATCCAAGGCCCATAAGGAAGCAGAGAATGATCTTTTCACGTAGAGGCCGATGAAGCTGCCGGATGAACGTAATTGGCAGGACTGATAATATAAAATCAGTTACAATAACGAAGATACTGGCGACGGAGACTTGGATCTGTCTGTGCTTAGGGTCCCAACATTTGGCGCCTACTATCTTCGGGTCCCACATAATAGCGAGCGGTCGGCATTGGAGGAGCGAAATGAAACAGATCGCAATAGTACCGGCGAGTAGAACCAAGATTAATGAGTATAGGAATAACTTCCACCTTCTTTCTTGCTTAAATCGAAGCAACATAATCGCGACACTAATTTTGCACATTCCAACGCTTATTACCCACAAGACGCCGCTGATGATCTGGAAGTGTATTGCTTTCTTCCTATTTGGAGGCGAAACATAGGAGGTTTGACGGCCAAGACCGTTCTCTACTCGTCCAATTAAGAGTCCCATTTGGGTAGTTAACGTCAGCTATCAAAAGGGTTAGCATGCTCTTCTCTAGACCATCAGCTAGGGCTTGCAAGTACTAACAAATGCCACTGTCATGGTAACATCTTCCCATCTAATATACCAAATTGACCGAAGTGGCCTTAAGCGGGTGTAGATACGGATCCCGTAGACTGCCACAACCACAAAGTATAGCGTCCATACGACGGCCAGGGCTCTGAAGACCCTAGACTCGTCTAGCCCAGAAGGCGAAGATCGGGGTTGCATTGCGCTCACACTGTTGACCTAGGTTTGCAGAGTTTAGGGTTTCGAAAATTGGAGGCAATGACTTGTCTGAAGAAGATCTTGTATTTTTGCAGAGAGTAGCGTCCCGGAGAGCGAGCAGCAGAGCGCATGAAGCATACCGGAATGACTGTCATCGCATTGTCTTTTTAAGCTTGAATAATTGCTTTTTTGTCTGTCACTGTGAGAGGTCGGGTGTAGAATTACGCCAAGAACCGGCTCTGCTATGTATGATGCTGCTAGTGATTGCGGAAGTGAAAATATCTTACCCGCAAGCCACCACATGCAAACGCTATGCAAGCCATCTTTTAGTAATTATTAATTCTAGGAAGGTGGTTTAACATGCGCTATAAGCTATTTTCTAGTAGGCGCCATAGCACCGAGCAAGAGGGAACGTAATTAGGTTTAAGTAGGGGGTGCGACACAGATAGGGGCGTCTGTACGCCACTCGCCGCTGTCCAGGCCTTCTAACAAATGCCTCAACTGTGTCAAAGCATTTACTCAAACTAGCACCCAGAATCAGCCAATCGGATCCGATCCGAAAGCCCGTACCAGGATCGTCGATGAACCTGTATACCTACAGAGGGGTGACACGCCGGGTCGTGACAGGTCGGGTAGATAGTGTACCAAGCGATATTCACAAATGAAACATAGCGGATAGAAGTTGCAGAACCTTTAATTCGTAGAAACTGTTAGTCCTCCCGAAACGTCACGACCCGGCGTGTCACCCCTCTATACATACAAAGGGCTAGCATAGCGGGATATAACATATCGAGCCGGTAGTATAGTATAAGAAAGTCTTAAAGAAACAGAGCAGATTCTACCTATCTAATTAATTGAACTACCTTTAGTACACTACTAGCCTGGTATGTCACAAGCCCGCTGTGTCACCCCTCTGTACCGTATGCGGAAAAGTTGCCATGTTTTCTTGGATTGCTGGTGCATGTGAAAAGTGATGGGAACTGAATGGAATTTTTCTAGAAAATTGCACGCTTGAGAAGTTACGTGATCAGCGACTGCATTTATTTGCTAATCGTGTTCCGCAGGCAGCTCTCTGCCTAACCGCTCATGGATGGACCCGGCGACGTCCTGGCCTGACCCTGACGTGCGCATGGCTTCCTCGTACGCTCCTCACCTTCCTTAGATGCTTTGCATGCCGTTTCACAGAAGCCCCGCAATTCCGACTTAGCGCAAGGGGTCCAGGGCCCCGACGCCAAGTCGGTGGTTCCCCGCAAATTCTAGATACCCACCAATATTAGTAGCGAGCAAGCCGACGAACGCTGAGGTTTATCAGCCCACAAAATGTTCGTTTATGTATCAGCATGAATTCAGAGTTCTATTATGCGAAGCCGACGCTTCAGGGCTTTGGGGTTCCTCACAGCAGCCTACCCAACTTGTAGAGATTCCCTTCGCACTTGACGAACGTTAATGCCTGCCTGATCGCACTAGTCACCTTGAAAGTGCTTGCTTGCTGTGCCATCAGAGTCATGGCCAGTCCCAATGTAGCCAACGCCAAAAGGGTGGTGGTGGGCTTATAGCGCAAGGTCCCTTATTTACGAGATTCTACGGTATCTTCCATAGGAAATACGCATCAACGTATCGTGTTGCTAGATTTGTAAGCACTGAGGAAACCAAGCCCCGCAACACGCTAAAATTGGGAAGTGGCCACGAAGAACATCTCCCGCATCGTCCCCGAATGACATGTTCAACGCCTGAGATGCCTAGCTCCAATTTTCTCTTTATCGAAGTCCAACAAACAGGGAAAGTGCCACCACGAAGGGATGTACGCACTGCAATCCAGAAGCATGTTATGCGAGACATTGGGGTTGCACGGCGCGGGCAACCTCGGCCTCAAAGACAACTTGAGAACGTTAGGGATTGCAAAAAACACGACGCCTCATTATTCAGGAACATTGCCCCCAAAACTCACCCTGAGAAGCATCCGATCCGGAAAGTGCATACCAAAGCTATAACATCTGCGCAAGAGCTAGCCTACACAGGGCCCAGTGCGAAGGTGCCCTGGTTAGTCTCAGGTGGATGTAGAACAGATCCTTTCGCGTGTTTTCCAATACATATGACTTCGGAGACATCTTTCCTGATTGACTACTGTGAGTATACCGGCTCACCTTTCATATATATCTAGCTCACTGAACATTTCGTGTAGTATTAGTCTCATCAGAACCCCGACTCCAACCAATCAAAGAGACATGGCTGCCCATGAGCCTCTCAGATCCCGCGCTGTTCTATGAGATATTATCACACATTTCGCGCGACATCACGGCGTCCTTTCCTGGGTACGCAAAGGAGAAACAAGCTTTCGCACTCCATTCCCAAGCTCTGCAGTCGGTCAACAAGCGCCTTTCGGATCCAGTTGAAAGTGTTAGTGATGGAATCATCGCAACAATCCTGGGCTTCGCGTGCTTCAGTGTAAGCTGCTTACTTAGTTTCCGAGATTGCTATGCTAATGAAATGCAGCTTTTCGACAGAGACTGGACAAGCTATGACATGCACATAGAAGGCCTCCGCACTATCATCACACTAAAAGGAGGAGTCCATGCTATCGATCACGACAGAATTCTTAGACTGTTGCTGTCAGGGTATGACTGAAGTCTCCTTTTCAACCATTCTTATGACTCAACTCAATCTTACGGCTCATTCGAAACTAGTATCGACGTTTCCGCATCCTGCTTCACCGGCCAACCTCCGAAGTTCCCACTCCCAATCAGCACCCTGTCCGAGCTCCGGGACGATGAGCAAGAGATACCCTGGTGGTTCCCCCATCCTTCTGTTAACGAATCAAGCATCTGGTCAATCACGTTTCCTCATGACCCTACATTAGCAGAAATATTCAAAGATTTGAGTATCACTTCCATGGCAATCAAAAGCGAGTTGAAAAAGAGGTTGCTATGGCAAGATCAGTCATTTTTAAAGACTTGGGTCGATCCTTTGACCCACCGTTTGTTGGATGGTGGCGTAGAGTTAAAAGACATCGACGAGACAAACTTTGTGAATGAGTCTTGTCGCCTAGGAGCATTGATCCTACTAAGTAAGATTAGAAGACGCTTCGGAGCACGCCTCGTCTTTACTGAAGTGGAGACTGAGCGATTGAGAACGTTATTGGAAATTAATGGTGAAGGATGGACAAGTTTCAAGAAGATGTTGCTTTGGACAGCCATCCTGGCAGCACTCGAGACAGACAACGAAGACAGACTGTGGTTCTGCGACATCATCGGGAACACTGCAAAAGCCATGGATCTGCAAGGATGGGACGAAATCATCGTGCACGCTTCAAATTTACTTTGGGTAGGTGATGTTTTGGACAAGGAGTGTGATAATCTGAGGCCACTCGTGCACATGGAGTAAGCGATCTCTTACCTACGAGAACGCTCAAAAACCACAACGGCCACTACAATTATGACTGCGAAGGCATTGGAAAGTCCCTAACCAGCTTATCCTCACCCCGTTTCAGATCCTCGAAAAATTTCCTCACCGCTTCTTCCAACGTCGCCGGCTTGAACGAAAACTTGTCGTTGTCCCACGGTTTTAGCACACTCACCACGTTGATATCACCAATGATGGACTTGACCGCGAAGGCCAATTCTCCATCCACGTCACCCTTCTCCGCGCACGCCTTCTGCGCATCAATCGCGTCTTGGCGAGGGTGATAGGTGCATGTATATTTAACACCTTGCACCTTTTCTAAGGTGGCCACGACATCTTTCCAGGCGTAATTTCCTTCAGGAATGCGGAATATGCGTTCTTGTGAGGGTGATTTAGGGAGGAAGACCGATTCCACGAGGTACTTCGCGACACTGTTCAAAAAAATTCAGCAAACTATCTCAGTAAGCTTCTCACTCTATGAGAAGACTTACTCATGAACAGCAGTAAGGGCCTCCTGCTTCTCAGGTGCCCCATAAAACGTAAACGTATGCTTGTCAATATCCATGCCGAATAGCGGATGCAGCGCGAACTCGATAAACCCTCCAGAGATGAGGAATGTATAGTTGAATCCAGGATTCTTCTTTGCAACATTGCGCAGATGCTGGCGGGTGATATGCTTGTCGCGGAAGTATCGGTTTGTTAAGTAATCGCCTTGCCCGATGTCATCCCCGAACTCAGATGGATAGAATTCGGTCACGCCTGCGGCCATGGCGGCATCGATGATGGCAGGCTGGCATTTCATGGCATGGTTTCCAAGCATGCAGATCACAATATCGAACCCTAAGTTTTGTCAGCTCATGTCGCATTAAGAAATCGCAGGCGGGACCTTTGAAGGAATCCGGAGAATCAAAAGCCCCCAGAACGAGCTCAAATCCCTTTGCTTCGTGCTCAGCGAACTTTTGTTTTTTAGACTTTTCGGTTAGGATAGCGATGCGATTGAAGCGTGAACGATTCGCAAGCAGTTCTCGGGTCACAGGACCGCCGAGATAGCCACCTGCTCCGATGAGAAGGATTGATGGAGTAGACATGGTATGATACGTGGTGAGGGTTGAGTGTCAAATAATGAGATATCCACCAGTTTTTGTTGAAGTTGAAGGATCGAAATGAGGTGTGCAGTAGCTGTGAATGAGAGGCTTCTTGAGAGCAATCCAATGTTTAAATATTGTTGGTCGGCCCAACAATAATTTCGAAGTCGTGGCGAAAGACGGTGCATTTCCAATCTTCATCCTACTAGGTAATACATCCACTTCCTATTTGCGTCTAATCTTCTCTCCCGCCTTCAATTTAGAAACCCGATTAGGAAATGGGTGTTTTGAGCCAATGAAAACGATCAAAATTCAGTACGACAGACAAGGTTGCCCTGCCCACATAGTTCGATGCGCACGTAATCCAGCTGCGCTAAGTTTCACGACACCTATTTCCTATTGGAGACTAGTAGATTCTAGTGGCTATACAATTGCAATGTTCAATATATAATTGCACGCGAATCCTAGAACTTTGCGTGAAGGTTGGCCGGAGGTTACAATCTGCATACGGCCTCCGGCAGTATGTTTTACCCAATTAGATCCCTGGCGTTTAACGAAGAAGTCGTCCAAAGTTCTAGCAATATGGCTGAAAGCGTTTGGAATCATCTTCCGTGTTAAATAAAATATTTGCCACTCGTAACCGTTATGTGCGAGTTTCTACGATCAATTGATATCAATTGATGCGCTCATGGCCCGAGCGATATCACGTGAGATTATCACGTGTAATAACGAAGATAGAGTAGCCTTCTCAAATCTCTTCTGTTTTCGCATTGATCTCAGGCATTATAAGTAACGTTATATAGAAAAGCGAAAAATTCACCGTATACAGTGGTGACTGATATCGGCTTCCCGTTCCTGCACTTCGGTTATCCTAAGTACATACATATGTACATAGGTACGGCGCTCAGAAAGGCGCTTACTAAATATGCGTTAGCGCCTTTCCGCAGTGGTGTATGTGGAAATAACAAGGTCAGCTGCCATATCCATATCCCAAGAATCCTGGATATTCGGTTGCCTTTTGATTATTTTTTCCGGGAGATGTTACTGTCCTCCCCCCTAAGGGTTACTATCCTCCCCCTTTAAAGCTTAGTATTAGTACTAGGTTAGAATAGGTAATACTAATAAAAGAAGACCTATAGGTAAAATTACTAGTGTTTTATTTATTAATTTTATATTATATTTTATTATAATTTACTAAGTAATTAATTAGTAAGTAGGTAATTAGTAAGCATTAACTAAAAGTATTAAGAATTATTAATAACTAGTAAGAAGAGATATAAAGCTAATAGCTAGCCTATTTATTACTTAATTAGAAAGTTTATATAGGTTTTATAGAGTTATTTTTATAGTAGATATTATTAATTTAACGCTAAAGAGAGTAGTAGGATAAAGTAGTACTAGCTACGCCCTCTTTTATATTAACTAGTAACCCCTTTAAATAGCTAAGATATACTTCTTATATAAATTACGGGTAAAAAAGCTAATAAAGTACTTACTAATAGTATTATAAAGGTAGCTCTAATAGCCTTAATAATAATAGTAGTAGTAGTAGGTTTTAGGCTAGTAAATAGGTAGCCCTACCCTAGGGTTAGGTTAGTTTAGGTAGGGGCCGCATTAACCTTAGGTAGTAGTTAGGTTAGAGTTAATTAAAGCTTAGGTAGAGGTTAGGTTAGAGTTAATTAAAGCTTAGGTAGTAGTTAGGTAGGGGCCGTATAGACTTAAGTAGTAGTTAGGGTTAAAGTACCTAAATAGGTTTCCTTTAAAAAGGCGTAAATAATATATATTTTAAAAATAAATTAATCTATATTTAGCACTATTTTAATAATAAAATGCTATAGTATTCTTACGTAGAAATATTATATAGAATTACGTAAAAATAATTTAAATAAATATAGAAATAAAAATATATTATTATAGTAAATTATTACGCCTAGCTATTTAATAACTCTTAAGCGCGCTATATTACCTAATATTTTTATAGTAGAAGAACTCTTTTTTCTAGTAGAAGAACCCTTTTTTCTATTTATGCTAAAGGGGGAAGTCTTTTTACTACCTACTACTATAGTATAAATAGTGCTTTTTTAACTTTTAAAATATTATTATTATCTAAAATATCTAAAAATACGCTACCTAGACTATTATATCTATAGTTAAACTAAGTAGAAAGGTTAAATAAATTATTAACCTTATTATATAGCAGTTAATTATTAATTATACTAGTATCTAGTATTAGCGGGTCCTTTCTAGATTAGGTAATTACATCTTTTAATACTATAATTTATTAGATTATTTAGGTAGCAAGTTAGTGCTATTAATTACTAATAATATTTTTAGTAGTATTAAATACGCGCTTAATACTAACCTTAGTAATTAGAATAAATAAAATATCTTTTATAACCTGCGTAAGCTAAAGATATATACTTTTATTTTTTTTCTACTACTAAAAAATATTAAAATTAGGCCTTCGTACTATAGGAGCACTAAAATAGTCCTTTTTTTTTTAATATATAGGCCCCCCCTTATAATTAGAATCTTATATTAAGGTACTACCTATTAGTTAATTTAATAAAGGTAGTATTTTATAAAACTACTTATTACTATATAACGTAAATAACCTCTAAAAATTTATACTAAGAGGGATTAAATTATCTCTTCCTAGTTAGTTATAATAGCTAATATATTTAAGAAACTATTTATAATATTTATGTTTATAGTATAACTTCTAAGTGTTACCCTTAGATAAAGTTAGCTTACTACTATAATAAATAACTATAATAAATATACCTTATAGATTATAAGCTTTTATAAAAGGTTTAGGATAGTAGCGTAATTAAATAAATAACTACGCTCTTTAGCCGTTTTTAAATAATACTTATATAATTTAGTTTAACCTTTTTCTACTACTACCTATACTACTACTAGCTATTCTACGCTATTTTCTATTTTAGACCTAGCATTATTCTTAAGGCTCTTTACTATATTATTTAGAAAGGTAAAAAGGTAATTATATATAAGCTAGATCTAATAAATTTAAGGCCTCTTAGTTTAGCTTAAGCTATTATGTTACGAGTAACAAGGTCGCGCAAGTATATAACTAAGGAGGGCTCACTTATAGTAAGTGGAAGTTAACGCACAATAATACTATAGGACGAGGGGCCAGGTTATGTAAGTAATTACGTAATCGTAATCCCTCTTAGCATAAGAAGTAGTGTAATCCCTTTATAGGAAGGAAGCACTACGACGCTCCCTATACTTCTAAGGAGTAGAAGGAGTAGGCTATAAAGGAAAGATAGAAAGCGTGGTATAAAGACTGGCAGGACTTCCTTTATCTTTTAGTTTCTAATTCTTTATAGTTAACTTAGAATAGTTTATCTCTTACCTAGATTAATACTAGTTATTCTATAGTTAGTTATAGAATTAGTCTACTTTATTTAAAAAGTCCACTTTTATATATACGATTTACTAAAGCCTATCTTATAGTAACCTATACTATTAACCCTAACCTAGACTTAGTAGGAACGTCTTACCCCTATTAGACAGGTAAGTAATACCCTATATAACACTTTAACTACCTATAGAATCGTATTAGAAATAGTAACTCTAGCAAGCTCGTGTACTAGAACTAGTAGTAGTGTTAGGGCACCTATAATAAACCCTACTACGGTTATAGTAGAATAGGCTAACTAGATTTAGCAGTAGGCGGAACAGATTTAAGAGCTTATAGGAGCGATTAGACTTCTTTAGGCTAGAGTAAGTGCTAGAGAAGGAAGGGCTCGCATAGCCACGCCGGAGAAATACGATAGAGGACGAGAAAGTTTAAAGCCTTTCCTTACGAACATAGAACTTTACTACTAATTTAATTAAACCACCTTTCTATTAGATTAAGATAAGATCCTAGCTGTAGGATCCTTCTTAAAAGGAAAAGTAGCCAGCTAGATATAACCCTTAATTAATAATTATCTAGTAAATAATAAGGCAGCTAATAGACGGGACGATACTTAGGCTATATTTAAAAGCTAAAATAGGTTTAAAGAATAGCTAAAGTACGTATTTAGAAAACTAGATAAAGAAGCTTAGGCTAAGTAAAGAATCTCTAGGATTAAGCAGGAAAAGTTAGTTAGAAGATATGTTACTAACTTTAAATAGCTTTAAGCAAAAATTAACTAGGATAATACACCTTTAAAGATAGCCTTCTATAACGGGCTTAAAAAGTAAGTTAAAGATAAGCTGGTATATTATAATAAACTGGACGAACTATAGGACCTAATTAAATTGGCTACCTAGATTAATAATTAATTATATAAAAGGTCATAATAGAAGAAGTAGGGAGGCACGGTTATATCTAATATAGAAAAAGCCTAAAAAAACAAGACACGTTACAACTAAGATAGCGACGTAGTTATAATAGATAAAATCTAGAAAAAGTTAAGCTAATAATAAGAATAAAGGTTAGACAGACTTTTAGACAAAGTACATAAGGAACGCTTTAAGAAAAAGGCATACTTAAGATGCAGCGAGATAGGATACTTCTAAAGGGACTACCTAAGTATAGTTAAGGAAGGGGAAGCTAGATAAGTAATAGTAAAAGTAGGGATAATTAAATAGACTAACTAGAGGCTGGAAAACTTATAGGTTAACGTAATAACTACTAGTAAAAAACCTAAGACAACTAAACTACTTAAGGAAACTAAGAATAAGCTAAGTAAAGCTAGTACTAATATAGAAAGTAGTAATTTAAAAATTACTTAACTCTTAAGCTATATAGTATAAAATAGGTTATAGAAGTAATAGTACTAGTTATATAGAGAATAAGGCTATAAGAAACTAAAGTACACTAAAAAGGTTATAATTTATAGAAAAGATACTATAAAAGTTATTTAGGAAGCTGTAAACTAGTAAGGACTAGTATAAGTATAAGTTAACGGCCAAATAGTTAAAAGTTATATAAACTTAGATTAGTATAAGTGTGTAGTATAGGAATATAAATACTACTATAAGTATAAAACTAAGGCAGCGCAGCAACTAAGAAATAGGTACTATTAGGTACTTTAGACTAAGGATTACTTAATTAGGAACTACTATATATACTATTATAAAAAATAGGCGTAATAATATAAGAAACTTAGATAGCATAAATACTATAATAATAAATATAAGCTACATTATAGTAGTAAATATATAGTAGGATACTACCTAAGAGAACCTAGGAAGGGCACAGAACTCGTATGCGAAAATTAGTCTACTTATAGGAAGGAACACCTAGATTAATAGTATAAAAATATAGAGAATTGGCGTAGTTATAAGAAGGCTAATTACTTACTCTATTTCTTAGAAAAAGAAAAAGCTGCGTAGGAGTATATATATTATATGCATATAGTAGTACTAGTAGAAGAATACCTAAAGGTATTATATAAATAATACTATAAGGGCACAGGAAACCTAAAGGAATAAGTTAAATAAGCTAAAGCCTTATAGGAATAAAGACTCGTAGGATTATATAAGGAAGAAGAACCTATAGACTAGCCTAATAAGGGAGATTAATTCTATTTAGCTAACAAAGAAATAATAACAGTAAAATAACTATTAGAGGCCGCAAATTACGTAAGAATATTATGGATAGCGTATTACATTAACAAGTGCCTTATTCACCTTAGTAAAAAGAAAGGATTAGGATAGTTTCCTAGGAAGCTTTAATAAAAGATCTATTATTAGGTAAAAAACTAGAATACTACTAGAGATAGGGTCTCGCTAGTAAGGGTATTTAAATAATAACCCTATATAATATATAATACCTAGGGCTACTAGCACGACAGCTAAAGGTAGAGATGTTAGTATATAGAAAACGGCTTATTACTGTTGTTAATAGTAGAGCCGTATAGATAGTTATTTCGCCCTAAGCGGTGGAAAAACATAATATACCGTATTAAGATAAAGAATAACCTATACAAGTAATACTAGCTAATAATAACCCTATAAGTTATAGGAACAGTATAATGCGTTTAGAAACGTAGATAGTAGATTTCTAAGTACTAGGAATTAAGGATACCGTAAATATTAATATTATAGATCTTAGGGAAAAAGACATATTAATTAACGTAACCGGCATACGAGTCGATCAGGCATACGAGTCGATCACTTCTTTTTACTAACAAAAATAGGCCGTGCATAACCGTGCATCTTCTTT
>KZ805348.1:24904-204230 GCA_003073855.1 Periconia macrospinosa | reverse complement strand
GTGTTCGCCTGATGCGCGTTATCGTTTGGGCTGCAATCTCGTTTGGAGTGTTGGCGCTAGACTATGGTCTAGCGTCCGACTTTGGAGGATGAAGTAAGCGTCAGCGCACGAGCCAGGGGCGCGGATATCCGTTCGTCAGAGCTTGTGTACTGTTCCACCAACATATAATCTTGCAGATTTAGGATTCAGGCTACACAAATCTATCCTGATTTATCGTCACACAATGGCCCCCAACCGTATCATCATAGACACTGATCCAGTCAGTTTGATCAACACAAACATTTTTATGTGTACCCGCAAGGCTGATGATTATCCGCGCAGGGCGTGGACGATGTTCTAGCTTTGCTCCTCGCTTTCTCGGCGAAGCCTGAAGAACTTGAAGTATTGATGTTGAGTCTCACGTTTGGTAATGTGGAAGTACAAAAGTAATTTGATTTTTTTTTTTTTTTCTTCTCAACTGGGTTTCCCTTATTACCCATACTTTGTATGGAACAATGCACACTTCCCCTCTTTTTTTTTACCAGAAGTTCATAAGCTGAAATTTGGTGTTGTAGTTGCTTGAGAAATGTCGTCACACTTTTTCATCATATCGAAAAGGAACGAGCGTGGCGGAAGGAAAATGGCAGACCGGAGGGGTTTGAAACGCTTATGGCGAACAAGCCTATCGGTATGTTATCCAATGAGTTGAGGATAAGGGTGGAGTGAGACTAATGCAAATATGTAGTTGCCGTAGGAGCTGAAGAGCCTCTCGCTGAGCACATGGTAAGTTGATCCACTGTTCATGTCGTTGTACAATGCAATTACTAACGTTCGGTTTTTTCTCAGATGGTTGCAGACTTCTTCCGTAAGTGAAATACCTCGTCACTAGAAAGGAGGGTAAATAGCTCTAGACGGTTTAATTAATACCTCTTAGATGGCAAGGACGGTCTAGGCGGCATTCACTCCAGCGTAAGTATTCCCATCTCCCATCTCCCACCTCAACCTTCTCTAACTCTACACCCCCAACCAGCACCCTCATCTCAGCCCCACCGAAACCTGGAAATCCCTCTTCCTCCCCGCCCCAGCAAATCTCAGCCGAGAGGAAGTAGCAGAACTGCAAAAAGTCGAGGACACGCATTCACTGTTCACGCCTTCCCTGAAACCCGCCCACGAGGAAATGCTGCAGATCTTGAGGGACAACGAACCAGATACGATCACGATTGTGGCGATTGGGCCATTGACCAATCTGGCGCTTGCCGCAGCGAAAGATCCCGAGGCGTTTTTGAGGGTCAAGGAGGTGTTGATTATGGGTGGAGCGGTGGATGCGCCGGGGAATGTGAGTGTTTTCCTGTTTTTCTTCCCGACATACATACTCCGTCGTTACACACCATCATATCCCCTTCTCCTTTCTTAACTATACAGTTCTGTCCTTTTTTTCTTTCTATTCGATCTTGGATGGGCAGCTCTAAGCTTCACTCAGCCCCCCGATCTCTCCCGCATCTACTCCGCTTCCACTCTCTCCATTCCCGTCCCCAACTTCAACCTCATCAAGCAACCCGACACGCCGTTGCGCAGAGAGCTAAATATTCGCAACCAGATGACTCCTGGCGCTGAATTCAACACGTACGCCGATAGCGTGGCCGCTGCACGCGTATACGCACTCACGAGCCCCAACCCCAAAACCACCATGCCGCCCGTGATCGGCGGTGGGAAGAAACAGCTATCCCCGTACCCAGAAAACTTATCAAGGCAGTTGAAAATCAAATTGTTTCCTCTTGGTAAGTCCTTTTCCCCTTTCCCTCCCCATCGCAACTCATAACTTGAGCACTTCCTCCAATGAACAAAAGCCCCCCTTTCTTCTTAAAAAAAAAACACCAAAACAAAACGACAACAACCTTCACCAGAAAAGCAATCCAATCCCTAACACCTAAAAAAAAAACAGACATAACAGAACCCCACCTCCTCCCCCGCACCCTCTACACAACCCACACAACCACCCCACCCCTCCCCACCTCCCCCCTCGTACACTGGACCACGCTCTTCCTAACCTCGACCTTCTCCAAAATCCTCTCCCTCTCCCCCTCCTCCCTCGACCCTTCGACCGTGGGTCTCGAACTCCACGACCCTTTGCCGATCTGGTACTGCATGAGCCCGTCGCTCGCGGGCTGGGATTTCATCGAGAGCGAGGATTTGAGGGTCGAGACGTCCGGGCAGTGGACGCGAGGGTGTTGCGTGGTGGATCGGCGCGGGAGGGATGTCGGGATGGGGGAGGGGGATTTGGACGACGAGGTTGTGGGGGATGCCGGCGGGTGGAGGGATGCGAGGAGGGGGAATCGCGTGGGGAGGTGCGTGGGGAGTCCTGGGGTGGAGAGGTTTGCGGGCGTGCTTTTGGAGAGGGTGTTTGGGGAGGTTTGAAGGGGGTTATTTCGTTGGATGGGAGTTTGGAGTGGGGTGTGAGTAAGTAGTGAGTGAAGGACTGATGTGCATCTGGCATCTGAACAAGTATGCATGCTTTTTGTAAGGGGAAATTATTCTACGGACAAGAGACATTGGATTCGCATACAAAGAGTTAATGTTGAGATCCACACCATCTTCAAAGCTATATGCGCTCCATACAGACAATTTTTTTCGAGATTGCGCCAGGGGAAGGGGGAAAAAAAACAAGTCCAGGATATGTATCAGCAACATTTCTTCTCCCAATAACATCCTCAATGTTCACAATCCGTACGCAACGAAAATGACGATCGATTGAGCGGATAAGGCTACTTTTAGTCTGGACTGGTATTTTCTGACATAAACTGCGCCCCCCTCAAGAAAAAGAAGAAAGCTAGTTATACAAAGACGATACTCTGCGCAAAAAATGCATCCAAGCCAACCATCTTTTTTACTTTTTTTTTTTTAAACAATCAATCCCTCCCACTACCATCTCCTCCCCTCATCATTAAAGTCCTTGCCCTGCCTCTCCCTCTCGAGCCTTTCGTCGAATTCCCTCTGTGCCTGCTCCTGCGCCCGCTGCCTCTCCTCATCCGAGTTAGCAAAGGTAAAGCTGTCTCCTATGGTAGAATCTTCGGGCTGGGCTCGACGAGGAGGCCTTCCGGGCGGCGGTGGACGTTGAATAGGCGGAAGACTGCCCCCGCGACGAAGCCGCTCCCATGCCGACCCCGTGGATTCCGTTGACCCTGGCGCATTTGCAGACTCTTGGGTCTCGGCTTGGAAAAGGCCGCCTGTTGGTGAGGCGTCATCGTCGAACGGTTGTTGTTTTTGTTGTTGCTGCGGTGGTGGCGGTAGCGGTCGTCTACTCCACGCTGGAGAAGGATTTTGCGGAAACGGTCCGGAAGGACGATTTGAAGAGTCGTCGTCGTGTGGAAAGTCTGGGGAGTTTGTAGAAGAGTTCCACGGACCGTCTGCAAACGCGGTTGGTGACATGTCATCATCGGAACCTGTAGCTTGCGCTTGATTTCGGCTCGACGCTCCGGAAGAGTTGCCCTGCATCTCCCTCCGCCTATTTGTGATATCGGGCCTCATACCACTTGCATTCGCTCTTCCGGCAGCCTTTGTATCCTCTACAACCTGGCGCAAACGAGGGTCATCCACGATGGCCTTCGTAGTAATAGGCTGCATTACAAAATGCCCGATGGTTTTGCCCAGCTCTGTCGCAACAATCCAGTAACAGGCGAGCCGCCATGAGTGGCGAGCAATCTGCGCAAACGGTCCTTTAATCCACAAGAACTTATTCGGGTCGACATTTTTCGGTGCGTAGAATGGATACTGATTCGTTTTCATAGTATCGTACCATCGATATATACCTGCGAGACCACCTGCTGCGCCATAGTACGACTTCTTAGCCTCCATGTCATAGATGTGACTTGCAAACGCTTGCGCCTCATCGGCAGTCACGGGTCGTCCCATGCCATTGGATGTGCCTTGCAGCAGGAGTTGAAGCTTGAGGCGCATCTGAGACTCTGAATTGCCCAACATCGGGAGGGGAAGTCGTTTCTGCAACGACTCGGCGTTGACATAGAATTGGGGGGATTGGTTTGACGAGTACGCATCGTTACCGGGGGAGCCGGAAGCGGTGGAGGAGCTGTCTGGTGGTGAATCTAGTTCTTCGAGAACCATGGTGGGCCACTCAGAAGATTGCGCAGATCCGTAGGAGTCGAATTGCCGCGTGTAGTTTGACTTGGTGTGAGGTCACGCCGGGGTGGGCAGAGGGTATAGCTTTGGCGATGACGCAGAACGGAGCTATGAACACAATTCTTGGCACTTTCATTGCCGTACGACAACACTTGTCTACATCGTGGGTACAAACATTAAAGTCGGTTACATTGCAGCAAGGAAGTCTCACTACATTATTAGTACCTCCAATCACTACGCCACCCAATGCGATGTCTCGATAGGAGACGACTCTGTCCCTAGGCGTTAACACAACGCTGCAAAACCCCGCACAGATTCATACATTCATACCCAATAGATCAATGAAACCGACAACGGCCTACCCTTTGTAAATTTATACAAAATAAAAATAAAAATTATAAATCACAGTGAATTGCCTTCAGGACCTCTATACGCTCAAGTCCTCTCATCAACACCCCTCTACCTACTACCAACGCTAGTTGTACAACCAATGGAGTTTTGACAAAGAATAGAATGATTGCATGGGATATGCACAGCCGAAGGCATTTCCAATAGAACACAAACGCAGGACGATGCACCCCCCCAATCCCAATTTCCGACCATGCTCTGAACGCCAACGCCTGTATGCTAATGGATAAAGAATTTCTGCAGTGACCGGGGACGCTCGACGAGGGATAATATCAAACACACAAGCCTATAGTAAGGATTGCGTTTGTTGCTGCTGTGACTGGTGGCGGGCGGGCGCATGAAATGTCGTAGAGACTTCTTCCTCTGCTGTCAACAGTAAATTACATGACGTAGATACGCCATGATCACGTACATTGAGCAGATCTTGGATAGCCTCCCATTTTCTGTCCCAGAAGCCATCGCAGAGAACAACACCCTAGCCGCACAGTATCTTGTCAGTATAACTGAGAGAGACGTGTTTCATAGAATGACGCAACGACAACCGGCAGTGGCTTCCTCATCCGTGTCGCGGCGGCTCCCGCCTTTGCCTCCTTTTGCGTCTTCATCATCGACAACCTCCTGTGGCTTTACGGTCATATGAACGACATTTGGAGCTTCCGTTTGAAATCGGCATTCTACAGGCAAGAGAGTTAGTTAAGCACGAGAGGGGCTAACGCCAAAGGAGGCGCGAAAGAAAGGCATACCTTTGAGCGGGACTTTATCCTCAAGCATGCGGCCGAAATGTATCAGACGTATTGAACTAGGTGAGGTCGGCCTGGGTTCCCATTCTGCACGCGACACACACACGTTAGCTTGGTACAGAGAATATACACTCATGACGCCGACTAAATGATAAGACCACAGATAGACAGGACTGCATCCCGGGTTTCAGTCTCGGGTAACTGGTGGTACTGACCTTCGCGCCAATCTCGCCATATGAGTTCCTTCAATGTATACACGCTAATGTTGTATGGATCCATGTCGTCCACTGTGACATTACGCTTTTTGAGGTACTTCTCGTCAATTTTGTACGGATGCCGTGCGCCTGTTGTGAGCAACAACATGATGACGACGACAGGGCCATTGGTGTTATCCGGGTTCAATGCGGGTGATTCGGTGGAGGGACCAATCGCCTCGGTCTCGGTGCGATTGAGGTTGGTGGGGGCACTCGGCTTGGAGGGAGGTGAAGCGTCTGAGGTGGGCTCTGCAGGTTGCGCATCGGCTGGAGTTTGCAGTGAAGCATCTTGGGAGGTCTCGACGGGTTGCACGGCGGGATTCGCGGGTGGATCTGATGCTGGCAAATGCTTCATTTCGACAGGACTCGTTGATCGTGCAGCGTGTTCTCTGCTCGTTGGCCGTGAGCCTGAAGGAGCCGGGGCAGCGGAGGTGGTCGCGGTTGGAGGCTGGACATCAGGCGAGGAAGTGGCCATTTTGGGGGGATGAAGGCGCCGTCGTCAAACGACCGCAGCGGGACAAAGCGACGGGATTGCGTGGAGCGACGGAAGCGAAGGGGAGCAACAGTGGACGGGTAAAGGTAGGTTAGGTCAGGCAGTAGGTGGGCTCCAGTAGAAGAATAGGAGGGCGGGCGGGTGATGGGGGGTTAGTGACAGCAGGATGGGAAGTCGGGTGTGTAGAGAGTGGAGATAGGATCGACGGGTGGTAAGATAGATGTTAGGGTAAGTTAAAGAGAGAGAGAGAGCTGGGGCAATGTTCCAGACAATCAGAAGCGGGCTCGCATTACTAGGTTACTTGGAGCACAAGCACAAGTAATTACAAGGCAAGGAAGCACAGGCGCAGCGTGAAGTGAGCAGTGAGAACCGGCGCCTCCACTCTCTCGTGCACAATGCAGACGAGATGAGATGAGACGAAACGAGACGAGACGAGATGAGGACGCTGAACGCTGAACGCTGAACGCTGGACGCTGAACGTTGGACAGGAGACGAGCCGGCAAGTCATGGCCGGTCCTGCCCCTGCCCTGCCCTGCCTTGAACTTGAAGGCTTGCCCTGCCTGGCCTGGCATCTAAAAAGTCATTACTCCACACATACGCAAGAACCACCGTCGGCCCTCTTCTCCACAGAACGAGCACCAACGACGTCTGATCATCGACAAGCCGGTCAAAACACTGACAGACCGACCGACCACGCTTCGTCCCCGTTTCTGCACACCACTAACGTACCGTACCACCACCGCCGCCGCGTCATCGATATCCTCCTCTTCATGTCCTTATCGCTACATACAGTAACGTACCTAGCTAACTACACAGTCAGTCCATGATGGATGCACATTGCAATGCTCCTCTCGGCAGCCCCAGCTCACTAACGACCCTTAGTTTCCGAACTCATCAGGTTTACTTTCAAGCCCCCTGCAGCTCCTCGTCCCTCTGATTGGCGAGCCGCCTGTCCGGCATCCGCTCTGCTCTGCTTAGCTTAGTGCACCCCCCCAGTAACTATTCCAAATTCGATATCTTGTCCATGTCTGTCTTTACAAATAAATCGTCCGTAATCATGTGCCACATACAACCACATACCAACACTGTCATCACCACCGCCATACTGTACGCTCTGCACATGTGGTGGCTGTGTCTACCCACCGTCACGACACTTCACAAGCCTTGAAAAACACGAGTACCACGAGTACCACGAGTAGTAGGGGACATCAATTGGCATTGGCTAGCCGGCTTCCGGAATCTATATCATATGCCATGCCACGGGTCTGCCTGTCATACCACTTTGCCACCAATGTCACTCCACTGAGTCCACTCTCAAGTGCTGTATCCATTTGAACCCTCATATCACGTGAAGATTCCTGGCATTCGCATGTACATCTCACATTCGTGGCATCTCGTCCCCGCTTTTCGCATGTTCGGCTTGACGGTTCGTTCATGATACAGCCCAGCTAGGTACTTCACCAGTTCATCTTCATCTTCCCCTCCAACTCGGCATGGAAGCTGGGTACCTCACGAAGTTCGTTGCCTGTATCAACTGTGTTAGCGCCATGCATCCGATGAATATATCCTCTCTGTTTTTGACATATTTCTCCAACATGTATCCCTCCCCCGAACAATGCAAACACTTACCAACAAACACATCCTCCCACCCAATCTCGCAGTCTCGTCCTTCCAGAATGTCCTTGTGCACTCCGCTAGATCCGCCTAGCACAGCCGGCCTCCACTCACCAGCTGCCGCAATCTTGACTTCCATCCCCCGGCGGATGGGCTCCGCAATACCAAACTGACGTTTCAGCATCTCCATCTTCAGTCGATCCTGTGTTTCCCTCCATTGGACAAGGCGGGCCTCTAGTGGATGTGCTGATTGAAGCTTGACGGACTTTGTGGAGGGGTTTGCGGTGGCGGGGGTGGAGGTTTCGGCGAGCCGAGAGCGAAGAGTGTCGTGGACACCGGGTGCTGAGGGCGCTGAGGTTTCGGGAGAAAGGTGGCTCGGGTGGGCCTTTTGGGGAACAAAGCGTAGAGACTTTGTGTTGTCAGTAAGCTTGAAGCTGCTGGAGAGCTCTGGGGAAGAAGCGCATCTCATCTTACCATGGTGTGAATGGGGTGGGTGGATTGCGACTATAGCCAGATGAGTAGATTGAGATTTTTGAGCGCAGTATCACTCGAGTTTTGTTGATATTTGTGATTCGTGAAGCAGTTGACGGGGTGTTGGAGAGGTGATGGTAGTTGCTGGTGAAGGTGTGTCCGATATACAGTAGAGCTCAGGCAGCTGTGACGCGCGCCGCTAGAGGCTTGGCAGTTGACCATTCACTTCACTGGCCAGTCAGCATCATTGCAATGTAGGCGTTATAACGCATTGATTATTTAATAGCCATTCTTATATCGGTAGTCGATATAATCTACTTCTTGCTTCTTCATTGCATGCGCGAGGTCGCTATCTACAGCTGAACAATACTGTCTAAAGGTATATTCCAGTAGGCACTCGCGGCGACCATGCTACCTACGCTGATCATGGCGGCCATGAGTACGTTGACAGCATTATTGTCCAATATATCATGGCCTACTTCGACCTTCCGACTTTCGTGATGTTCGTCCGCTACTGCGGTTCCACTTGCACCAGCTGATTGCATACCCCGAGTTGCTTGTACAGAGGCATCAGTTCCCGAAGACACCGCGGCGTCACTTTCGCCTTCACCATGGGCACCTATCTTTTCTCGGACATCTGCAGACACCTTTGAGCGAGAAGGGTGGGAGTGGACCAAAACCTTCCTCCCCCCATTCCCTTCCACAATCTTCCCCGAGTGAACGTCGACCACACTAGCTTGTAGAAGCGCTCCAAGGAGCGAATCTAGGATGGACCCACAGAGCCCAGCAACTGTGATTGCCTGAGTGTACCGTATCTTCTCGGTCCTAGTCCATTCTTGGCAAAAGGGCAGAAGTAGGGTAGAGGTAGCCGCGATGATGAAGCCTCCTAGCATCCCGGCTCCTAAGCCGGTAGATGTCACCCCTCCATTTGTTCCTGGTGGTACGATACGCCACGGCGCCGTTATGAGACGAGGCTTTGACTTCGCGAGAATGCCGAGTTCGGAGGAAAAGGTGTCGCTGGCTACCGCAGCATAGTTCGCAACTATCCCCACGACAAGCACATCGCTGCCTCGTGGCCAGCAAGTATCATCTCTCGAGCCCTCCTTCTTGAGCTGCCATGCGTGAAGCAGAATCAAAACCGATGCGACCACTGAGTTTGCCAGTACTTGGATGTGGTTTCGAGGTCCCTCGCCGCCGGATGCGCCGGTTGCAGATTGGGTGAGTTTTGCCTTGGCTTCGTGATGAATCTGTATGCAACTTTTGGTCAGGCCCAACTTCAGATGAGGCGAGGGTACGGAATATGACGTACCTTTGTTACAAAGGACCCAGAAAGGAAGAACACGGCCAGCAGCGTAAAGAAGACACTCCAAGGATGTATTACGTGCACCACCGCCGTTAGGAAAGCAGTAAATATACCGAATGGCGTCAACGATTTACGAGACCACGCTCGGTACACGAGCGCAGCAACTGCTGGGACTGCTATCTCTGGTTTCATGGTGATCTCGAGTGGAGGATGGTGGGGGCTGATGAGGTGCGGTCGAGGATGACGATGAGCTCATACTCGTAGCTGCCGCCGCAGAAAATCAATCTCTTGGCGGGATTCTCAGCACCATGTTCGTCGGACTCAATTATTAATACTAACAAAAATTTTTGCGTGCTGGATCAATTCACGCATAAGTAAGACGATTACCTCAAGGCCGATTTCTTAACAGGAATCAATCACGCTTGAGGATCATCCACATATTCCACTAATTCAGAGTGATCCTGAAACATCAAAACGCCCGGGCAAACTCATCCAACTTTCAACATGTTTTTATGGTATCGAATGACGTTTGCTTACGGGAAGATCACTATAACCTGACTGCAAATCATTCAACTCATCCGTGCGATAAGGCCAGACAACTGAAACATCACCACACATTTGCATAGAATACACTGACAAGGTTAGCGCATTACCTATTTGGGCATGCTCTGCGATGAGAATGGCTGTGCCTCTTCGGTCTTCTTCAGTCCCAAACAAGTAAACTACCTAAAGTATAGCGGCGGTTGGGGCCTATAGGGCGTAAAAACCCTTGCCTACATATTTCTCAGCCTCTTCCACGCAGAGATGCCCTAATTAGGGCAAAGTGGGAACAATGGATATAAGATGATGTTTGCGCTTTCATGCTCCTGTTTATATTCTTTACATGTTTTCTTCTATTTCACAGTCAAATAACTGTTTCTCATTTTTGAAGTCTGCTTTGAAGACTTATTCCATATCCATATCCTCGTTTCAACATGGCTTATATGCTCTTCAAATACATGCGGCGCAAATACAAGGAAAACAAAGAAAGGAAAGAAGCATTAACCATCGGAGATGATGGCCATCTCGTCCCAGATATCGAATCCAGGTCACGACACACAGAAGGTTCACCTTCACCGAATGAGCATGACCTGAACAGCACTCCTCTCAGCGACCCTAGCTCCCACCTCACAAAAGAAGAGCATGAAAAACAAAAACGCGAGCGAAGAGAACACACAGTACGCCGATGGAAGCTCATCGCCGGCTTAATCCTCCCCAATTTCCTCGCCTCAATCGATGTCACCATCGTTGCTCCCGCAATCCCTCAAATAAGTTCTCACTTCAGTACGTTCTGCCTCTTTTCCTCACACCACCACAATGTAGCTAACCAAACCAGATCACCTGGGCGGAAGCTTCAACTGGATTGTCGCCGCTTATACTCTTACATACACGACTTTCGTGCCCATGTCCGGTCAACTAGCAGACGTTTACGGCCGCCATTTCGCACTTCACTTCCAAATGTTTTGGATCTTGGTTGGCAGTGTCCTCTGCGCGGCTGCTCAGAGCTGGACTATGCTTCTCTTTGGACGAGCGATCCAGGGATTGGGCGCTGCTGGGATTTTAAACCTGACGAGGATCGTGCTCAGTGATGGAGTGAGTCTTGCGGACAACTCGAAGAACAATACGATTTTCTCTTTTGTCAATGGAGTGAGGTAAAAATTTCTTCATTACAATACGAGAGACAGTATATGCTGACAGAAACTTTTTAGCTATGCCGTCGGACCAGTCATCGGTGGCCACCTCACCTCTGTAAACTGGCGCTACTGCTTCGTAGTCGCCATCCCGATTGCCGTCGTTTCGCACGCCCTCATCTTCCTGCTCATGCGAAAAGATCTCGCGGCAGGTCGCGTAACCCTCAAGGCCGGAGACTCGCGGCGAACAGGCTACATTACTGGACTCGGGATCATAGACTGGATCGGCACCATAACCTTCATCCTCGGCGTCGGCCTTGTCATTCTTGCAGTACAGTGGGGCGGAACGCAGTACTCATGGGGATCTGTCGGAGTTGTTGTGCCCTTTGTCTTGGGAGGCCTACTCGTTATCACCTTCTTCTTGAACGAGTACCTACTAGGATCGGGACGCTTGATGAACCGCATCTTCCCCAGCCAAGTCCCTATGATCCCCTCTTCTATCTTCAGAAAGAGGGACACCTCACTGCTCATGGTTATCAACTTCTCCGCCGGCATGGCCCTTGTTTCAGCTTTCTATTTTGTTTCCTACTATTGGCAGCTCGCCGAGGGTTACGATTCCTCCAGAGCCGGAACACAGCTTCTTTACTACACCCCCGGACTCGGTGTCGGCGTCTACTCAGCAGTGCTTCTGTGTAACGTATGGCCGCGGCAAACTTTCTCTCCACTTTTCTGGGGCTCTATCGTCGAGGCTGTTGGTCTGAGTCTCATGACGTGGGCGATATCATCGCGCAACACGACACTCGTCAGTGTGTTTCTCGCTGTGTCCGGCGCGGGAACAGGGCTTCGCTTCATGCCGATTGTGCTGCATGCTGCGGGTACATGGCCGAAGCGGATCGCCGCCATACAGAGCGTGTTGAGCTTTACGCTCCCGCTTGGTGAAACGATTGGGATTTCAATGATGGGGTCCGTGTTCAGCAACAAATTCTCACGATCTCTACTATCTATAGAGCGACTCAAAGAGTATCACATTGCCAGTTCTCGTGGGCTCGAGAACCTAGATGCGTTGAAGAACTTGCCTCCGGCTGAGCTCCAGGAAGTGCAGGGCGCAGCAGCCGATGCCGTCATGTGGGCGTTCATCACCATCTTGCCATTCATGGGACTCAGTATTCTTGCGGCGATGTTCTTGGGTAATGTGTGGATTGGAACGCCTAGACAGCTTGACGACGACGGCAAAGTGAAGCGCGAGGAGAGGAAAGGTATGGTCATGGATGCTCCGTACTTATATGGGCTGTTGACAGGGAGTGTGGATCGCAGCAGGAAAGAGGTTGATCCTGTTGTTGAGCAGGCTGAGGCAGAAAAGGAAAGGCAAAGAGTGGACGATGTGGAAGCTGCTGATGGAAATCTGAAAGGTCGATCGTAGTCGCAGGTAGCACTGCTGGACCAAGTTTTCTTATGTTACCCTGAATAGATGCAGTATTGAACTGCCTAAAAGAGTATTCATAATGCAATCATATAAAGGCAATTGTGCCTGTTTACCATGTTTGAAGACGGCCCTGGAGTGCCAATATGCCTCCTCCAAAGTCCCCCCACAGTATGTTATGAAGCTTCTCATGGTACGGAGCTTCATTCCCCTGCAGTCCTCTAATGGCGGCCGTCATTGTCGTCAGAGTTGCTTTGCAGCTTCAAATATCGAGGTTTGCCGTTGTCTCCAGAAGCCGTGTTCAACTTGCACTTGCAATCGTGACTCTACACATGAGTTAATCAAGTCGCCCATCATATCCTTCCAAAAACAAAAATTTTTCATTTCACATACAATCCTCATGTCCGGGTCAGAGCCTGCAGAAAGCCAAAGATCGTCCTTTCCTGGCAAAGCGGAATTCACTGTCAAAGTCCAAACGCGAGAGTGTTAGTGGTGCTGGTTGACTTGGCGATTTTCGCTCCTCTCTGTGTCGATACTCTTACGCATATACGGTGCCTCGTCTGCCCTCACGTGACGATGGCGAGAGGATACCTGTGGTGGCACTCGGACGGTTGATTTGTTGTTGAGGTGCATGACCTGGACGGGATTGACTTTCAAGGCAGCGAGCTCTTCGGGCGTGGTACTGCCGGGGATTGGTTTTGCAAGGCAGGAACCCATTGTTTGTCGCCGGTATTTGGATGGGAAGAGGTCGCTGTTTATGGTGGTTTGTTTTGGTGGGAGCGGAGGAGAGAAGGTAGCGGGGTGTTGACGAGAGGTGGTCGGGTGTTTACGCGTTTGTTGGTCGTCTGTTTTAGGCACTGGTGAACCACAACAGTTTGAAGAACGCGGGGGGTTGAGACGATGTGAATTTGCTGGTACATCGATTGGTGCCTTGAGCTAGGGCATGAAAGCTTCGATGCCGCGGTGATAGAGGTAGTGATCAGGAAGGGCACCTCAATTGCTTCCTGCTTTTCTAAAAACGATTGAACAACAGAATGATTGAACAATAGAAATGCATTTGGGAAAGGAATTCGCATGTACGAAACGTTCTCACCGACAGTCGGTATACATAGGCTCTGAACAAGGATAGAATAGGCCACTGATGAGTGCAAAGTCTCACTTGACTTTGGGTTACAAGCATGCTATAGGCTCCAATCCGTATCTCACATAGGCAAAACAAACTCTTTGGTAAATTCATGACGATGGTGTAGCAGCAAAGAAAAAGTTCCCGTCCAGTCTTCAATCCATATATTTCTAAAGGAATGCATGCATGCGGATAGATTTTGAGAGATTTTACTCGCTGAAAGTATCGTATCGAAATGCGAACTCCATATGAGTGGTTGATGATGTTAGTTGTAGTTTCGTGCTTCAGTTGCAGCATCCGCTTCGCGCTGTGCCCGATTCTCATTTGCCGCTTGCTGCAGCGTTTGGTTTCGTGTTTGCCTCTTTTGCTCTTCCAATTTCTTCGCAAGATCCCCAGTCACGGGCTTGTTTGCGCGAGCCTGGCGCCAATCATGTATTAGCAATGTCTTCCTACGGTTCAAAATATACAAGACCGTGCTCTTGTCCTCCTTGAGCTACATACCTCTGCTGCAGCGGCGGCGGCCGCTTTTGGATCTTGCGTTTCACTTCCACTTCCCCCTACTGTTCTTGATGGCCCTCCCACTTTTGGGTTCGGTTTTGAAGCACTGCTACCACCCTTGCTTGCAACATGTGAGGGAACCGATGCCTTTGTTGTTGGGGCCGGCGCGGAGCCTAACGTCCGGCCAACACCTTGAAAGTTGTCGTCCTTGGATTGTTTCCCACACAGATTACCCATTATAGATATGTGAAGTGAGGATGTTAGGAAGGGTTGACAAGGGCGACGAATAGTTGAAGAGCGGAGCTTGCGGAGCCAGACAACGTGGATCGACAAACTCTCGAGTCGCTACTCAGCCTCGCAGGAGGCGGGGGATTGTAGCGCACGGAAGCACGTTGATTGTGATTGGCGCCAAGAGATTCGACTGTTGGGCTTGCAAAAGACATGTGGAAGCGTCATAGTGAACAAAGATGTGACGATTGTAAACTTGGGCTAGCTATATAAATTCAAGGTTGGAGAATGTGAAGATAAATTCAGCACATTAGGCATGCCAGTGAATGATGCTGTACCATAAGTAACACATGCAGTTGGTGATTGGAACCGAAGAGCGGATCTCCGGGCCAATGGGAATGAAAGGAATTCCATGTTATTACTAAACCCTGGCGGCGGCGCATGTTTTGAGTGCGCGAATGACCAGACCGCATTCAATCTTTCTTTCAACTCTCTCCAATCTTTGTTTCTTCGAAGTCGCTGGAGAAATTGTTCCTCGTTTTCCCCCAGAACATTTCCTTCGGGCTTGTTTGGTCGTTTCGCGCAGAGTTGTTCATGTTGGTTGTTTAGCCTCGTCATTTGTGTTTTCCCCTCCGCCAGGTACCGCGACAGTAGAAACATTGATCGCTATTCCAGTACCAGATCACCCAAGGCAATGCTTGCTCGATTCTATGACCTTCTCACCAGAACTATCGTCGACAGAGATCTTCAGCTTGATTTGGGGGTACAATCTCTATCGCTGAGTAGAAGAGGGGTTTGAAGGTAGGTACGTACCTGCCCCCTTACTTCATCCTGATCATGTGACCTCCAGTGAGTACCATGATGGATAAGGTCCCCCACAGCCTCACTATCTCTGCCTCGGCCAGATCTCGGAGTCCAACCATCTGCATGATCTCATTTTCCTTTCACCAAACGCACTGAGCGCCCTCGCTACTCCGCACCATGGCTGATGTTCAGTTAGACTTCGATCACGACTCAGCTTACGAGGACGACGACCTCCTCTGGTCTTCCTTCATGCTCCCCTCGCCCCCGAGTCTTGTGGGGACGAAACGGAGTGCAGATGTTCACGATCCAAAGACTACGGCCCAGAGCTCGACGTCGGCTAGAGATTGCCGTGCTTGTGAGAATGCCGGCTGTTTCAACTCCCTTACTGATGTGCGCCCCTCGAAACGAATTGCTTCAGCGATTGATGTAGGTGCTTTCCACACCAGCGGCGATGAACCGGTTGGAGGAAGCTGTGAGCCCGAAGAACAGTTTCCAGACATATGTTTCGAGAAGTTTTGCCAGGACTGCAGTTGGGAAACACCATGCAATTCACCATGTAACTCACCTTGCTTGGTAGCATGCTCAGAGGCGGAGTGCGAGCAAGATGCCTGTTGGGATCCGCATTGCGATAATCAATGCGAGGAAGCACAATGCGATCAACAGTACTGTGTCCAGAAAGGGCACTGCGATCAACAACCTTGCGCAGACCTGTGTGTTGACCCAGAGTGCACCAAGCAGTCCGGCAACAACGATCCGTGCTTCTGTCAGAGTTGCGACGTCCAACCGTGTCCTCTCGGAAATCCCAGCGAAGAGTGTCATGTCACTCAACCTGGTCTTCCAACATCTGCTGCAAATGCAATATACTGCTACGATAGCGCTTCATGTTCTCTTCCGCACGAAGGCAACGGATTAAACACTGGCCTGTTGCCATTTGAAACTTACCCGTGCTATCTCCCTTCACACAATGCAATGGACAATGATTACAGCACGGCCCACACGTCGAATGCTGCCACTCCGCCCCTTTCGTGCCACACTCCCCTGGACTCCGTCTTCAGCGCACAGCCGTCGCCAGCACCCAACCAGCCCTATACCAATGGGGCATGCTTTCTCAACATCCCCGCTGAGCATTGTCATATCGATAACTCATGCTGCCATGGAGAAACAAGAGCTTGTGGAGAAGATCCTACGGCTCCATCAGAGTACCTAGATCTATTTCAGAAATCATTGGCACCTGTGAACGATTTGGCGAATAACTTTACGGATTTTGGTCTTGCATATGGCTTCCCTCTGCAAACACAATCCTTCTCTCCTTCCACATCGAATCCCATGGGCGTCGACAAAAACTTTCAAAATCCAACGTCAGGCTTGGATACTGCATGGATGTACCCGAACTCTCCGTATACCAATCCTATTCAAACCCCAACGTTGGAATCCACCGCGAAGCTCGACATTCTTGCTTCCGCCATTCAAAATAATGTATTGCAACCAGAAAACTCGATAGCTATACAAAATTCCTACAGTACAAATGCAATCAGGACAAGTACCGAAGATCAGCACGAAAACGTTTGCAAATGGCAACATAGTCCAGGCGTCTTGTGCCTCGCCGTGTTTGACAGTGCCGAAACGTTGCACAAACACATCAAAACGGCCCATGTCGACAACTGCAACCACTGCTTCTGCCAATGGGAAGACTGTGAGTCTGCAACGAAGGACTTTAAACAACGTTCCAAGTTATCTCGTCATCTTCTGGGTCATGCGGGGCACCGCCCGTATGCGTGCAGTTTTAATGGGTGTGATAAGATGTTTGCCACCAATCAGGCCAAAGCGAATCACGAACGCACTCATACAGGGGATCGCCCGTATGAGTGTAAACAGTGTGGGTACACTACGACTACATACACACAATTGCAGACACATATCTCTGCCCTGCACGAAGGGAAAAAGCCACATAAGTGTCGCTTCTGCGATTTCTCCTGTGCCGACAGCTCCAATTTAAGCAAGCATGAACGCACACATCAGGTATGTCAAGATTTCGCGATTTTTGGTTCTACCTTACGACACATGTCAAGGAAATCTTAGAACTTCGCTTTGATATTCTGATAGTCAAGATGTTGCTCACGAATAAACCAATTGCTAACCTACATTCTAGACACTCCGTCCTTACCGCTGTCTGCATGTAGGCTGCACCTTCAAACCCGACTGCCGTTGGGAAAACCTAAAGCGTCATCTTCGTCGCTCAGGACACTGTCCCGAGCTACTCGTCGAAGGAGGCGAAGCCCACAAATCCTACCGCGAGGCCGTTAAGCGCGAAATTGATGAATTTAACAAAAGGGAGGGAGACGGAGTTGCGGGCAAGATGTCTAGGAGAAAAAGGTAGGGCCCGAGCATATAATCCCTTGCACACTCGCATATATGGGCTTTGATTGCAAAAAGAATTGCAGGGATTTTTCATGTTTGAGTATACTTGTTATAGATGTCTAATGCATCTAATTGGGCGCGGGATGGATATGATACCAGCATGAGTAGGCGTTAGGGACAGTCTGCGGACTGCTTGGATGAGATACGACTAGAGAGATGCCTAACGAGAGTCATGAATTGAGGCATGGGATAAGAAGCTTCCACTTTAGAGATGATTGCCTCGGCATTTTTACATTTTTCCTTTTCGCCTTTCGAGAGCTTGTGGATAGCGAAAAGTGTTGGTTCCCCCTTCACGCATTCTACAAAAAGTGCTCATTTGCACCGTACATAGACAGCCAGTTTCCAATTCCTTTGGGTCAATTGAATATTATCATCTACGGATTTGAATGCGCGAACAGTGATGACGACCACCATCCTGCCATCTAACTCTACCTCCAGCGCAGTGCTCGAATTGCCTGTTATTGTAGTCTTCTATGATTCAATAAAATATGTCGAGCGTACGTGGTATATTCCTCGAATGTGTACATGTAAATCACCAATCTAACGAGCAAATCATTGACCTAGGAATGTTATGAGGCGGGGGATTTTTCGATTGTTTCTACGGAATTGCTGTGCTGGGTTAAATATGCATGTATCGACTTCCTTGTTTCCTGCCAGATGTGAATGGTTAAGCACTCCATCGAGCCATGGAATCTTGCTTACTGTTCATCCTACGTAAACTTGACTTGAAGGCACGCTCTGTGGCTATCCAAGCCGGAAGAGCTCGTTGAGCCCTGGAACCTTGCATACACTGCTACACACGAGTGTATTCGAGTAGACGCCGCGGACAAGCGCTCCGAGTCTGCCTGACGGCCTTTTGAAGAAGATAGGCCAGCGCAGAATCTAGAAATATTTTTGCGTCTGCGCAAACTGCATGCCGGCAGCGAAATGGAAGAGCTTCGCTGCGACAATGAAGCGGGGTTTCTTGGTGTATTCTACCAAGCGGTCGTAGAACTCGCTCAGAGGAATCACGACTCTCTCGATGCGCTCTCCATCATCGAGACGCTGCTCCGGGAGTTTATCGCTCTCTCCCAACTCGGCTTCTACCATGACAAGCTGCATGTTGGCGTTTGTCATTCCTGGGTCGGCGGCCTGGACAGGGCTAACGCTCAGGACGCGGCAGTCGTAGCCAGTTTCCTCCTTGAATTCACGAACCGCCGCCTGCTCAGCCGTCTCCTCAGCATCAATGAGACCTGCGGGCCACTCCACCGTATAAGAGTCCAGTGGTGGCCGGTATTGAATGACAATCATGGTTGATGGGGGCTTTGAAGGATGAAGGAGAATGTTTCCCATTGCAACGGCGTCCACTCCCGCTTTGCCTCTAGTCTTGCGCGTAGCCACCTCCCATGTCCGTGCAGTGCCCACCTGGTCGATGTACTCAATCTTTTTCAAAGTTACCCATTTCGCATCGGCGGTCGAGAGATCCGTTGTCTTGGTGATGACCGGTTCTTGGAGCTTCTGCGTCATTGTGAACGGTCGACGTGCGAATAGCGGGACAAAGCTACGTGGGAAGCGACTGAAAATGGCTGGGTTAATGCGGGGGTTGAGAGGCTTAAGCATTCCACTTTGGTACAGGGTTTGTGCTGTCGATGTTGAGGTTGGGGATGAGCGGGGGAGCTTTAGCCCATCTAGGTACGTTCACTGCTTATGTAATGGCATCGTCCCCACCATACTCAAGAATTCATCAAATCACCCCGCAGGAAATATCTCGTTCGAAGCTCTTCTTGGAAACACAATGGAAAAGTATGGAATAGTCTATGGATTGTGTGACCGTGGGGTTAGCTTCAAATGATTTGCGGGCCCGTGATCCAAACATGTACACCAACCAACATTTTCCTCATTGAAGCAATAGAAAAACATTCCGCTGTTAACGTTGGTCTCGTTTGGAAGAAAACAGTATTTGAGAGTATAAACACGGCCTTGTAAATTAGAAGATGTCAGCTATGCACTCCGTTACGAATGATATACACCACTTACGTTTTTCTGCCTGTAAATCAGATAACTCATCCATCCATTACCACATCTCTCGGTCCCCTGGTGGAATCATTGGTCGTCGTTGGTCCCAAGTTCATGTCTCTCAGCGCAATTTTCACAGCTTGCTCGTCCACTAAGCTCTTGATGTTGCGGTACTGGACACTGTCTGGCCCAAAAGTAGCGAGTGCATTGCGGAGTGATGACTGGAGCTAGCTTCGTGTTAGTCTCAGCACTCACTGTACAGAGATAGTTGCGAAAAGAATATATACTTACGCATAGCAAAAGGTCATCGTCGGGGTCTGCCATAACGTCGTGTTATCTCGAAAGAGAAGAGAGGCAGGCGGGAGCTTCTACGTTTGTTGCTTGCAGTGGAAGGAACCTCTCTTGAAGTGGGGAGGAAGCAACTAGCGAATCACACCGCATTCCTTCAAAAAAGGAAGCAGCACTTCTGATACCTACCCCGGCCCATGCGGGAAAAAAAGCAAAAAAGAAATAATTGCGCTTGACAAGAGTGGGATTCGAACCCACGCCCGTGAAGACTGCGGTTTTGTCTAGATCCACAAGGAATCAAGCCTAAACACAGCGCCTTAGACCACTCGGCCATCTTGCCTATTGAATTATGGAAATTTCAAAGCTGCTTTAATTCATATACTGCATGAAAATGGTAAAGTACCTATTCAGCTGGTCTACGACCAGATTTTTGATCGCGAGACAAAGTGGATCCTGTTAACTAACCACTAGCTGACTCACAGACTATTCCTCAATTCTGCCTGTACAACGTGTGGACCGTTAAGTGGGGAGA
Organism: Periconia macrospinosa; assembly: GCA_003073855.1. Classification (NCBI taxonomy): domain Eukaryota; kingdom Fungi; phylum Ascomycota; class Dothideomycetes; order Pleosporales; family Periconiaceae; genus Periconia; species Periconia macrospinosa. The sequence goes on along the minus strand of KZ805348.1, from coordinate 183,858 downwards.
TATCACCCGTCTCCCCATTCCTTCACAGCCACATCTCTCACCTGCGCCACAAACCCTACCTCGCCCCACCTTCCCTTTCCTGACACCCTACTTCTAGACCGCCCGTCCGCCGCTGACAACAAAAGTCCCTCTCGCACTTCCGACACTTTCTCTCTCACCAACTCACAACCCGAATCCGCCCAAGAACCGACCGCAAACATGCCTTCAGGACAAGGAGGTGCGTTTCCCCGTTTTCTCGTTCCCACCGTCTCCCATCCTCGCCTTCCAGCGATTTTCTCCACCAAGAGACGGACAATGAACGAGGCGAGAAAGGAAGATGGGAATCTGGATATGAACATATGATGAGAATACTGTTGCTGACGAAGATATTTTGTGTGTATTTTACAGCCGGCACGAACCCGATCCACAACAAAAAGGCCAAGAAGGCTAAGCAGGAGCTCGATGAAGATGACCTCGCGTTCAAGGCCAAGCAGCAAGCCGGTGCGTAACAACGTCTCCATACACATACAAACGATGATACAGTCGTGGCTCCTCTTCGCGACATCCCTCACCCAGAACAGTCCCTCCGACGTGCTGGCTCTTCGTGTTTATATTATGTTGTGGGTGGGAGCTGACTATCAAACAGACAAGAAGGCCCGCGATGCCCTAGCAGCAAAGGCCGGTGGCAAGGGTCCTCTGAACACGGGTACCCAGGGCATCAAGAAGTCTGGCAAGAAGAAATGAGCAAGGCAACGACCTCAAGGTGTTCAAGGGATGGTGTTAACATGCATGCACGCGTGGGAACCAGCGATGATTATGCGGGATACCAATGGGCTTCAGACTCATGATTTGGCAAAGTAGGCGTTGGTGCGCTATGTATAGCCGGATATCTGAATGGAAATTATATGCATAACACACATGAAAACATGCGTATGGAGGATTGTCGATTGCTTGCTCACTCTATATGTACAGGAGCCTCACGTATGACCATCTGCAGACTTTAGCCGGTTAGTCAATACATGGACGATCGGTTCACCACCCTCCTGTCCCCACGTCCCCCTTTCAATCTAAACAAGCGCTCCGCATTCCCCCACGCCACCTTTTGCCATTCCTCCTTGCCCAAAACCCCACTATCTCTCATCTCCGTCATGACCGCTCGCCCTTTGTCTTCAAACGGATACCCAGTTCCATAGAGCACCCTATCAACCGGCATATGCTCGAGCAACGCCCTCATGCTGATATTGTCCATCGCATCCTCAGCAACAATGTAAAAATTGTGCTGCCAGACGTCTAGGAAGCTGCGGTTCGGCTTGAATACGTGAGCCAGGCTTTGCGTATTGTTGAAAGAGGCGAAGAGAGATTGGATGCGGGGTACAAGCGATAGCAAGGTGATGCCGGTGCGGGCAAGCACGATTCGGAGATTCGGATGCCGATCGAACACGCCAGAGGCGTACAAGTGGACAATAGGGAGTGGCGAGGACGTGTAAGCGGCGTAAAGGCTTGTTAATATTGGACCCTGGAGCGCGGGGGCTAGGGAGGCAGTGGTGTAGTCTTGCGCCTACACACTCAGCACGACCATCTCATGCTTCACAAGCAAGGCATCAACTCGAAACCAACCTGTTCCTTGGTAGGCCAAACTTCCCTCAACACAATCGGGACTCCATGTCGCTCAGCCTGGGTCCACAACTCTTCAAACGCACCGCCATCAAGCCCCTTCACAAGCCCCAGCACACCACCCACAAAACGAAACCTGGTAACGCATCTCTGCAGCTCTCTCGCCGCCTCCCGCGGATCATCCACCGACAGCAACGCCAGCGCCGCAAATCGGTCCGGACTCGTGAATATCGCCGCGTTCAAGGCGTCGTTTAGTCTGGCACATGTCTGCGGGGTGGCGCTGATGGGAACGTGCGAGAGGATTTGCATGGAGATGCCCGCGGCGCGCATGTCATTGACGCGCGAGGTGCCGATTGTTTTTAGCTTGAAGGTCGTGGTCGGCGAGATCATGTTGAGGGCTGGGGCGCCCGGGGAGATGGAGATTTGCGGGATGTTGGAGAGGTAGAATTCGGAGCAGGCGATTAGGGGGGCTACAGGCGTGGTGATGGTCGACATAATAATGATGGTGTAGGACAGTTTCTTTTTTTTAAGGTGACACAGGCTTTAGAGGTTGAGGTTGTGTTGTAATGGTGTGTTTGTTGGAATATTAGTAGGATTTCTTGCTCTGTGAAGCAAGAAGGTCGTGAGGAGGTTAACCTGTGGGGAAAGAACGATCGAGGGCCCTGGCATGAGCACAACAAGCTGCGATCTGGTTAAGTCGGGCTTCGAGGTACACATTGGTACTGGTCAGAAATATGAGGATGTAACAAGGTTTTTCATGATTGGTATTTATCTACGCGCGTTTTTCGCTACCATCACTCCATTGCTCGTGGTCTCGTAACTTCGTAAACGCAAATACCAACTTTTACTCCATAACTCCCTCTGTCCTCTTCGGTGGATAAAATGATGCTTTGTTGAAGTGACTTTTGGTGGGATTGGAAAGCCTCGGCGTCGGAAATGTATCCGATTTTTGCACGAAACGGCAATATGAAGTGACACGCTCCAGCTTTGTGGGGGGTCGATGAAGAAACATATTGGGGTGGTGTGAGGATGTGACGGACGACTGAATAGTTCGTCCGGAAATGCACAGTCATCCCAGCGCTTGGTTATGATGAAGGCATGTTGGTTGGTGTGAATATGTCGTAAAGTGAAAGGCAGTGTCTCATCTCCTTGTATCGATTAACGGCCCTTTCTGCTCCCGAGAGCGAATCGACGGTTGAATAGATTCGATTTCTTCTCGTCTGTTGCGGTTGGAGACTTTGGGATCTCAGTGCTGGATCGGGGATCGGAAGAAGCGGATGATGATTGAGAAGAAGAGCGTTCCCGGCCTTCCTTCAAGATATCTTCAAGAGACACGTTGAGGTGGGGATGAGTGTAGACGGGTGCCTCGCTGGGCTCCAGAATCTCTTGAAATTTGGAAGTCATGATGGACGAGGGGATGGTTGTCCAGATTGGCAGCCTTGATTTAGGATCGAAAAAGTTTGACGGTAAATGGTCAAGGTGGAGGCGCAAAGAGGAAGAGTAATAGATATAATGCCGTTTCGAGCAAGTAAGTCTAGGGGTGCAGACTTATAGGGGCTAAGGTAAGAAACTAGGGTGATCGGCAGAAGGTAGTAAGTAGTAGGAAGGGTCTAGATCTCGAGGACAACAGATGTGAATGAAGATCCACGGGGTAGGAAGGAGGAGATATAAGATTGTATTGAAAAGGTATGCCTAGACCGACAGGTTGGTTCCGTAAGGATAATCAATATTTGGAGAGTCTCATGGGGGGAATTGTGGCTATGGCGGCGGCCTTGCATGGGCAGGTCAGATTCTTATACGGCTGGTAAAAAGCATGCGGTACATGACCGGGGCACTCGGGGGAGATTTGGTAGAGGTGGATAGAGGTAACGTTTGTGCCGATCGCATCTCGAACGCTTGGAAACCCTGACGGTAGATGTGTCTAGATTTGCCGCACAGGCATTGGCTCTTAGTCTCTAGGCGTACCGTTACCTATTGTTTTTTTGGCGGTTCCCGTAGTACGGATCATAGTGGCGGTAATAACGTCGCCCATGTAGTGAACCGTGGCACGCACACGCACAACTTTTGGTAAATAGCAGCCCAAAATAGCAGACGCCGAAAGCCACCGCTGGGTCGGCCGGATGGATGAGTGAGCAGTGAGCGAGGCAAGGCAAGGCAAGGCGAAGCACCCGCAGAGTACGACACCGCATTACGAAGCCGGCGACGACATTTGTGGGCGTAGATGGAGAATGGCTGCTCAGGTGGTGTTCTTATTGCGTGTTGCAGCACAGGATCTCCAAGAAACTATTGATTTATCGCACACGACGGCCGTTTTTGCCACCTCTCGCTGCTGAGGTGTTGGAGGTTACGGACCGTCTGACTGAGGATCGGCAGGATCGTCGTGCCAATCGCCTTTCGAACAATGCAACTTGCCATCTCCCATCTGATAAATGCTTGATGCGTGGTGGGTGATGACAGGTGCTTGTCTCCTCACATTCACTCCATCACGACAATGAGTGTCTTCACGAAAGTCTTCCTTCCTTCCTTTTCCACCGCGCGTGACTCCCGCTCCTTCCGAGCCCACACGTTCCAACTTGTGTCTCACGGGCCAATGACGTAGGATGACACCTGCCCGTCTCCAAAGCAGCCTAACACCTGCATTGGCATGGCAGTTACCGAAGATACGTGCTTAATTTTAAAGGCTTCAAACTCAGTTTCTGTGCGTCCGTCTGCCCGTCGACATCATTGTGCAGCAATTTCATCAATAACTAATCGTTTCCCCTGGGGTTCCGCACATTACTGCCGCAGAACCCTTACCTCTACCGTCCTCTACACACTCACTACCTGCATAAACCCCACGCGCCCACTTTGGAACGATAGTTGCAGTCCCCATATCTCCGGCCAACCAGTGGCTTTGCGACAACCGCACGGCAATTATCCTGCCGCAGCAGCGTCACCAAATCTTAGGATAGTTCACTTTCCCTCAACAGTACCATTCACATGGCTAGTTCTTTGCAGAGCCCATGTAATGCACCCTGCACATTGCGTATCGTGACGCCCTTGCAGCTTGCGTCGTGCTTTCCAACAGTTAATGATGCGTAATGGACATCTGTGACTTGTGAGGCTCCTATCCTACCGTCGTGCGCGACGCCGACCCCCACCTCCACGACCTCCTCTTGCTCCGTCATCACGAATAGGCCCACCTCGAGGACCTTTCTGCATCAGCTTGGCTCGCTCGTCATCGGTCGCGTGGAACGGATTGGGTATCTGTAGCAGGTCGCAAAACCCCTGCGTATGCGGGTTGGAATACTCTTGCGGTGTACCGCTAACATGTATGCCGCGAGTCGGATCGTATACCGGCGCTGTCCGCTCAAAATCCTCTGGTATAGCCATCTTGCCTGCTTGCACAATGTTCTGTTCGACCCACTCCAACTCTTTCTCAATTAACGGTCTATATGCACCATCGCCCTTGTCGGCGGGTACATGAGCTCCCGGGTTGCCCAGGACCAGGTGGTCTGCAAAAACCCTCGTAATGGCAAGCCATTCTGCATCATACTCCAAACGAAGGGGACGTGCAAATTCGGCTGGTTTGTGAGGCTCAATCTCTAGAAGCTGTAGGAAATGGCGATTTGGCAGGCACTTGTCAAGAGCAAGAAATTGTGTTTCTTTATTCGTAATCTCTGAAGGGAACGGTAGAACGACCTTTGGTTCTCTCTTTGGCTTCGCAAATGACTCTGGCAGAAGAGCACGCACATCCTTGGGCACTTCAGTCGTTTTCTCGTTGCTTGTTGTGTTCGCACTGGCTTCAGCGACTGGCTTGGCCGGTTCGTCGTCGTCAATGTCGAGGTCGATTTCTGCATCGTTTTTCGGGGCTTCAGCTGGAGCAGCGTCATCGAGATCCAGATCGATTTCATCTTCATTGGTAGCTTTGGATGGAACATCGGCGGCTGTTGTGGGTACCTCTTCTGTCTGTGTTCCTGCATGTTTCCATACAGCCGTGTATCGAGCATGCATATGCGCACTGAACCAATGAGCCGGTCGCAGACGCTCCAAAACCTGGGTTGCTGCAATGTTTCCCAGTGTACCAGCTTGAGCATCCTTTTCAAAATATGGCTTAAATCGAAAGAGCTGTTGATGATCGCCTTTCCATTCCATTCCATTAGGCCAATCGTGACTCAAGCCAACGTCGACCTGGCTTCTGAGTTGAAGTAGCTTGCGCACATCCAACTCCCGAACATGGTATATGCTCCTGACATCTTTGTCGTTGTAGGGTAAACGTTCATAGTGAGCTTTCCGGTAATCATAACCTTTCCATATTCCAGAAAGGCCGGCAATTCGGAGCGGGCCGAGCCGAATCACATTTGCTGCGCCCATGTAATAGATGTTTGGCGCAGCCCAGCCACCATAGTAGAGCTCCCACATGTGGTTGCTGGCCTCGTGGTTGCCTCCAATAAAAATAGTCAAGTATGGGGCAGTACGGGAACCCGAGTAGTACTCGTGGAAATCCGCCATGTCGTAATATTTCTCAGGCATAGAAATGGCCTTGAGATCCAGCGCATTGCGAACCGCCTGCGCCAATTAACAATAAGTCAATCATTGTGTGTTCTAAGACTTACCTGAAAGTCACCCCCAATGATGAGTAAATCAACCGAAGGCCATCCTTTCAGCTCGCAAGACTTTTCGATAGATGCGTAGATGTCATGCAATTTACCATGGCCACACCCCTCGACAGCTATGCGCAGGCCGCCCTTCGTGGTCAGCTCTGGCTGCGACATCTCAATAGATGCTGAATTGCCTAGATGCGTTGACGTTGCACAGGAGTAAGAAACCGAGCTTTGAGCAAATCAGCTGGTTGTCCTTGTGTGCGTTAGCCCAGGGTCCTTATACGGAGAGATGCAGACATTGGGTGTAAGGTTAGAGAAACAGGGCTGTATTATATCGAAGGTGCATTTGATGAGTCATTTCTATACCGGTACCTGTGCTCCCTCCCCCCCCCCGAGCAAACCAATCAGGAAAGGACAGTGTCTAATTAAAGATTCGGAACGTGCGCAGATCGTTGTATTATTACGGAGGCTCGCACCAGTAAAGCACAGCGACAATCGCGATTTCCACATTTCCCCATGAAAAAATAATTACATGTTTCCTTTATCAATATAAAAGTACCAACAAAGCAAGTACATGGTATCAGGCTCTGCATAGTAACTCCTCTTGATCTGTTCTTGTACCGTACGATTGGAGATCGATAGTTTACGATAGTGTCGGTAGTGAAATAGCACTAACGCCTGTCGGACTCGTCGACTCCTTCACCTTTCTCCCATGTGCATCTAAGAAACATCACACAGTTACGATCCAAAGAGCCGCTCTACACCATCAACTGGACTTGAACGCCGAATTCGTCAGCATGGCTGCTGATCCATTGGAATCGCGGCTTCGATTTCTCAGCCAGGCAGCGAATGTACTCGCTGTCTCGGCACCTACAATCTCAGCAAACCTGGGAGCTGCGCACCGGGTTCTTCTCGAGGCCAACGACAAAGATATTGAGATGCAAAATAAGGAGTGGGATGAGCTGCGGCGCAATATTTGCGGAAGTTGTGGGAATGTCATGATGCCTGGATTGTCGTGCAGCGTATCACGGCATACTGAACACGAGAGGAAGAAAAGGGCACAATCCAAAGGAACCAAAAAAGAGGAACCGAAAAAGAAAGCAATATACACTTGTTCCCTGTGCCATCGAAAGACGGCTCAACTACTTCCGTCTAGACCTCCGAAACACATTGGAGTGCAGACGAAGGAGGAATCTTTGAGAACTTTACAGTCTGCAGCTACAGCCACGCCAATAGAGCAAGAGAGTAAAATTGCAAAATCTGCCAACGCGACCAGCAAGCAACGAAAAAAAACACGAAAGGGCGGCTTACAAGCAATGCTCGAAAAAAGCAAAGCTTCAACCTCATCCTCTGGTGGACTTGATTTGATGGATTTCTTGCAGTAATGATAAGACGAAACAAGCGTGGGAGCAAAAGACGCGTAGGGCTGAGGGCGGCGCTATGGCTAGGCGACGCTGCTGCAGGGCTTTTCTAAGAAAGCGCCAGAGCGCGCTAGAAAGACCCCGCCAAATCGCGGGGCTAAAAACTTTCTTGACTTTCGTCACTGCTGAGTGACTCGAGACTCACCCACACTGCAAGATCTTTCCCCTCAACCCAAAACAAAGGCAAAATCAAGCACAGCAGCACGCGTCAGCTTTCAAGATGGCACAGAATAGCCTTGCACAAGATTTGTTCGAAGACATGGGCAGGAAGGTGGCCGAGGCAAGCGCGCAAGAAGACGATGTTGACGGCAGCAAAATTGTGGATGTGATTGAGAGTTTGTGTATGAACTGCCACGAAGACGTAAGTTGAGAAAATCATTATACTCAACACAAAGCTAATGAATCACAGGGTACTACGCGACTTCTCCTCACTAGAATACCGTACTTCCGCGAAATTGTCATCATGTCCTTCGAGTGCCCGCATTGCCACTTCAAGAACACCGAGGTCCAACCCGCTGGAGAAATTCAACAACGCGGAGCAAAAATCACCCTCCGTATAGACAATGCAGATGATCTAAGCCGGCAGATTGTGAAGAGCGACACCGCTTCATTCCGAGTAGAGGATATCGATCTGGAGATACCACCAGGCCGAGGGCAGCTGTCAAATGTGGAAGGCATCCTTTCGATGGTTGCCCAAGACTTGGAGCAGAAACAGGATGAGAGGAAGGAGGTGATGCCAGAGATTTATGAAAAAATCCAAGGCGTGATCGCCTCAATCCGAGACATGGCAAGCGGTACTAAAGTACCTTTCAAGATTACCGTGGACGACCCTGCCGGCAACTCATCGATCGAGCCTTCCCCAGAAGACACCGCAGCAAAATATTTCCGCCACGAATACCCGCGCAGCCCAGAACAAAACGCAGCGTTAGGTCTAGGAGACACTTCTACGTCCACCGAAGCACCTGCTACCGAGATTCGACCAGAGTACAAAGCAAACCAAATGTATCCGCACATGCCTGAGCAGCCCATGGTCAACAATGTCGACGAGGAAATTTTTGAAAACCAAGTCTACGCCTTCCCGGCCACATGTCCCGGTTGCACCAAACCCTGCACGACCAACATGAAAATGGTCAACATCCCACATTTCAAGCAAGTGGTACTCATGAGCACTGTCTGCGATCACTGTGGCTGTAAGTTTCCCTTCTCGATCCATCAAGCACCCACTGACAAGATTAACAGACCGAACGAATGAGGTTAAGACGGGAGGCGAGGTGCCTGAAAAAGGCCGACGCATCACCATTTCTGTGGAAAACAAAGAGGATCTCTCACGAGACATTCTCAAATCCGAGTCATGCGCCATGCAAAGCCCCGAGCTCCACCTCAGCGTCGAACCCGGTACTCTGGGTGGTCGCTTCACGACAATCGAAGGTATCCTCACACAAGTGCGCGACGATCTACGATCCTCTATCTACAACGTGGGTACAAGTGAGGGTGGTGACTCGATGGATACTACAACCAAGCAGAAATGGGACAGCTTCTTCGGACAACTCAATGCGGCCATCGAGGGCGAGATCAAGTTTACCCTTGTGCTCTCCGACCCACTTGCCAGCAGTTACGTGCAGAGCTTCACAGCCCCGGAACCCGACGCACAGTTGAAGGTAGAGGAATATGAGCGAACCGAGGAGGAGGAGGAAGACCTGGGCTTGAGGGATATGAAGACAGAGGGCTACGAAGAGGAACAGTCAGCAGCAACAAACGGTGCTGTGGCTAACGGCGAGACCAAAGATGCGGCTTAGATTATGATGAGGATAGTCTTCAATTGTGCTTCGTACGCTGAATCGAATTAATTGATTCAGCTATGGTCGGTGGGAGGGGCGGGTTATTTTGCATCATTCAAGGATACATTCGATAGATACCAAGGCTTCTCAGCCATGAATTTAACTTCTTTCTGTTACACCCTGGCTGCGCCTCCGATTCGTGTTAGGCATTGATCAGAAATATCAGTCAAATATCTGCAAATCCCATTCGATGCTCACCGTACCCGATCCGACGTCGGTCTCCGAGCCTGCCACAAGCACGATGTTCCTGCCTGTTGGTCCTTTTGGGTGGAGGTATATGTGCCAATGCGCGTGGGCCCATTCAATCGGCGAGCGGGTTGGCGTGTATAGTGACAGTCTTGATTTCAACCTTTTCCTTTGGTCGCGACTTCTTATCCACCTCGATTGTTTCCAATTCATCTAGAACATCGTCCCCCTCCAAGAGTTTGCCAAACACGGTATTCTTCCCATCAAGATGCGGGGCGGGTGCCAAGGTAATGAAGAACTGGCTACCATTTGTATTGGGGCCCTTGTTGGCCATGCTCAGGATGCCGCGGGCATTGTGTCGCAGGGCGGGTCGGATCTCGTCCTCGAACAGGTGATTGGGAGTATCGTAGATGGAGGTCGAGGACTTTGACTTTGGGTCGGAAGCGGGGCTGCCTGTTTGGACGATGAAGTTGGGTATCAGGCGGTGGAATGGGCTGCCATTGTAGAAGGAAGAGGCGCAGAGGGCGAGGAAGTTCTCGGCGGTTTTGGGGACGGATTCGCAGAAGATTTCGAGTTTGAGGTCACCTTTGGTGGTATGGAGCTAGAGGCACGGGTGTAAGATGGATGACGACAGGTTATACTCTACCTACTCGAGGGCGCGTACGACGCAATTGTTGAGAGACGGAGGGGTGCAGAATTTAGTGGAGATTATGTCGGAGTATTGATGGACTTACCGTAACAGACATGGTTGGTGTTCGGGCGGAGCAGCATTTCCTAGCCCAGGCAAAGCGAAGCAGAAGGTTAAAGTCCAAGTACAGTAGGTACAATAAGGTAAGGTAGGAACCAACAAAAGCCCACCCACACATGCGGGCTAGCTCCCCCGGGCCCTGGGCATCAGATTCAGCCCTCTCGCGCCAGACGGGCCAGCGACAGCGCACCTCTCTGCCTTGTCTTGTGTCTACCTCGACCTACAATCACCGTGCCTGCCTCCCCTACGTTACCGTAAACGCTACGACGATTCCACAAACACCCTCTCGCCGTCCATCTTACAAGTTACCACCGTCTCTTGTTCTCCCCACCGCTTCCATCGCTTAACCCTGCGCTGCGCATGCCCGCCATCACATCCCCGTCCGTCTCCTGGTCCGCATCACCGCCGCCGTCGGAATCCCATTCATCCACCTTCACCCACTGGCCCAATTCCTGCTGTACCTATCGCTAGCTGTCGGAGCACAAACCCACGCACTGCGCTGCACCCATCTCCTCACACCCCGTCCTATCGCGACAGAGCTCACCGCACTGCACTGCACTGCACTGCAACGCACCACACTTCAGTCCTCTCAGCCTAACACACCCGCCTCCACAACCACCCCACACCTCTCGGATCACTCCTCTTCCATCACTATCACACTCATCGTCGACTGCCCAATATTCTTCACTGCGCATCACCGTCTCTGCCGCCCCGCCCGTTCCCTCTGCTCTGTCAAGGCCATATCCACCCCGCAATACACCGGTCCGCAGCCTCGCGGCCGGTTGCCTACAGCTCGCACCCTGCGCGGTTCGCTCAAGCGTTCCTCTCCCATGGGCGTTCGCTGCCGTCCGAGGTCAGCGCGACAACTCCGTCACAGTGAGAAGACATGTCGGCCTTTGTGCGTGTCTCGGGGCCGCCAAACAGCAACTTTCTGGTCGGCTACCCAGGCATATCCGCGACTCTAGTACGTCTCCTTCCTCTATTTCCTTAGCTCTGCTGTCAAATTTCATGCTGACCTGTCTTCAGCCCCGCATAGAAGGGAAGGTCGAAATCCGCCCCCTCGTGGGAGTTTCGGCCCCAGTCAACATATCACTCGTCACCATTGCCCTCCACCGCCGCGAGACGATACATCCTTCAGCTGATTCCGTCACCAAGAAGCATTTGGCCGCCCCTCGGAAAGAAATCACCGATATTGTAGGCAAGGAAATGCTCCTGTTTCGATGTTCGCATGGACGAGAATTCGATAGCGTCCTGTCCATGGACTTGCCCTTTGTTATATTCATTCCCTACGGTCGCGGCGGGGAAGAGGTAGCGCGCCGAGTACCCCCAGCCAGCCTCCAACTACCGAGTCGAACCGCTGAGACCTTCTACGAACTCGTCGTATCGGTGCAACAAGGATCTTCAGAGCAAAAGAAGTACCCGTTTCCAGTGCCTATACAGCGATACGATACCCTCTCCACCTTTGGCATGTACAATCGACCAGAAAGCGCAGAGCGTGTCACCGACCATCTTGTCACTCTCGGCATTAGTCTGCCCAGATGGAGCTATGGCCCGCTGGATCCTGTTTCGGTGTATATCAAACTCAGTCCCAACCCGGATTGGCTGAACAAAGCGAAGAAGGTCACCATAAAATCCATCACCGTTGGCATAGATGAGGAGATTATATTCAATCATGAGGGCGATGAACCAACAAGGAAAGTGAAAACCTTGGCGAAGACGGCCCAGAACATTGGTGTCAAGATGCCCGAGGCTGGCTATTTCACGAATTTAGGCCTGGTTTTCCCTGCCAAAGATCTCCGCGATTCCGAGGGCATAATACCACGCGGGAAAAAGGAGTTCCCAATGTATGCCGTCAATGGCTTCACAACAACTGGCACGCTCTATAAGATAGAGTACTACCTAACAGTAAAGGTGGGAGCACGGCTCGCAAGTTCCATTCGAACAATTGCTTACAGTATAACAGGCACAAATGGGATCAGCAAGAGACATACTCCTCCGCCAACCCATCGTGGTATGCCCCTTCGACCATGCTGGCTGTAAGGAGGAGATGGATGCTATTGAACAAGCAGCGAAAGATGCTGCACATGTTGCGCCTGAAAATCCAATGCTACCCGCACCAACCATTGTCCGCGCTAACGATCCCAATGGACTCCGCGCCCTAGGAATGGCCATAGTAGGCGGTGTCCGAAAGCCATTGATTGAATGAGGAATCCGACAAGCATTGTGCTAATGATGTCTCTTCAAAATTCCCAACACGCACATTCCAGGATATAAATGCGCGCAAAGGATGCGCATCGCGCACGGAAGCATCCCGCCTATTGGCGCCTCGATATCCACCACGAAAGCCGGCACAAGAGTCTTTTCCCTTCACGATGGCATCTTGGAGACTCTTACCATATATGAAGGCTGCTCAGATATCTGACCATACCTCTTGGAAGTTCAACCCACCTGTACGCATACCTGCATGTCTACATTGACGCTGGACACAATGTAACCTGATCGGCACTATCTGGGAAAGTTGGCTACAAAGAAGCTCAAAAGACCATCAAAAGTGGAGGCACACATCCACAGCCTGGCAATAGAGAGACACACCATACTTTATGAAAATACACGCTGCTTTCGAGCCACTCACATATTACGAAGCTTTGGAGTTCCGGGCGTTTATTTTCATGGATTATTTGAAGTCACAATCGGGAAAAGGCAGCTTTTTTTTAATCAGCAGAAGGTGCTAGCGCGTGATGGGACTTTTTTTTTTGGAATTTTTGGGTTGTTTCACTTCTTTGCTTTTGCATTGTGGGGAGTTCAGTTCTCTTTAGCGACTCTACGGATAATAAGCCTGGATGGAGTTGTGATTTTTTCTTCTTCTTCTTGTCGATTCCAAATACCTGGTTCTTAACTTCTTTGGATATTCTTCTTTCTTTTTTCGATACCTTATTCCCCCCTTACATACCTGCGACCAGGGAAAGCGGTAGATGGAGCTTGGAGATGACTCATTTTTAACGGCCGAGCGCGAACAGCAGGTAGGGGGACGTTTTCGAAGCCATTGCGCATACTTTCTGCGCATGGATTGGAGTGTCTTTTTGAGAAGCTTTCTTGTGCACACATTCTCACGTGTCGATAGAATCAGAAAAGGGGGGGAATCCGGCAAAGGCAGCGTAGCGCACGCGCGTGTCAACGGATTTTGATAGCGGAAATGGAAAGACTTTTCCCCAAAAGTCTTTCTTTCGTGTGTTTAATTCTTTTTTACGACTTTTTTGCACATACGTAGGGCTGTGGGTGGAATGGATGAATTGATTACTTTTAAAGTTGGTGGAAAGTCAAGCCGCGAAAATACAAAAGGGAATTCATTATCTTTTTTTGTCGTCGTTGAATTCAATTCGAATGGTGTGTGTGTGTGTGTATCGTTTCTCCTCGTCAGTCTACTCCTTCCTTCTGTCTGTCAATTGGGTTTCTATCTTGTCTTGTCTTGTCTATCTCACTTTTTTTCCATCCATCCATCCATCCTCCCCCCTCTTCCGCAGCATGCGAATGAATAATATTTGCACGAACTTCCTTCTCTCCCAACCACCGCTCGATCGATCGAACCGCCCCATCATCCTCATCATCTTCAGACTCGCAAAATCCCCTCCTCTTATCAAGGCTGTCTCCACCCTCCCTCCCTCCCTCCTATACTGACGCTGTGAGTATCGACGATCATCAGTCATCTTTCGTAGTAATCCAAATAAACAACAGTGCTCCGCATCTCAAAAATCCCAACCCCCCGCCCCCCCCTCCGCCAACGAGTTACCTACCTACCTCAACACCTTCATACGTCGAACAGAAATGATTAATCCAATCTCCCTATCTACCAGGTATATCTACGTGGCGCTTTGTATAGACAAAGATTCATAAAATCGACAAACCTGGATGCCGAATTTTCCTTGAATAGTCATTTCATGGGGAACGATGCTAGCAGTACGCGCGGTACATATACATGCATTTGCCTGGCCTGGCTTGACATCAACTATGTATCTGTGAGAGGTATTTCTAGTTTATGGACTTGGTCTTTGCTGCTTGAGTCCCACTGTGAAAGTTTAGCGATGATCAGGGCGTAGCTGAGTGAGTCGTCGCGAAGGGTTGGAACTTGAGGGCGGAGGTTGTGGGGAGTAGGAATTTGGTGGGTGGTTCTTGAGTTCTAGATCGCAAGGTTTTTTTTAGGAGAGTGGTGGATTAGAGTGGATAAAGAGAAGATCTATTGCGTGGTGGATGTTGTTAGGAATAATCTATATATGGTGCTACTGAATGTCTGGTCGAAAATAAAATATGCCAGTGATGACATGGTTCATAGGGGTCCAAAGGGAAAAGTACGGTACGCGCGTGTAATACTCATTCCACGAGTGGTCGTAACGGTTCTTCTTCATTATGGCTCCCAGGTTTCGAATCAGGGGAGCTCATATTGTAAGCACACTGTGTGTTGTACAGTACCGTTTATCTCAGTGGTTCATCAGCCCTGAAGAAAATTTGATTTTTGCTGTAGAGTCTATGACGATGTAGAGTATATCCAAACCAGTCAATTAAAATTTCTTCGCGTGAGCAGTATAAAGAAAACGCTTTACTCTGCCCTTGAAAGTTCTCCACCATCTCTTCTTTACTTAACTGCTGCCAAAATTCTGCCAAAAATTTCCATCTGATTTCAAAGCTCAGCGTCCTTCAGACCGCTCTACTGTCTCCAAAGCTTCTCAACTGCCTCAAAAACTTTTCTACTGCCGTCTAAATCACCACGCAAGCATCTCGAAGAGACCCCTACACCGGAATCCTCCAAAAAGACGCTCATTGCGCACTTGGAGTTCAGCACCGTCGCTCAAAACAGACAATTCACCACACCAACATCAAACCTGACTTAGAGCATTGCTCTTTGCCATCACCACCAAAATCAAAATGAGCTGCAACAAAACACCTGCTTCCCTTCTCCCTGCTCTCAAAGGCTTGCCTGATAGCTCGCTCGGCTACTCACCCGAACCCTCCTTCAAGTACTCCTCGTACGGTTACTCGCATGAGAGCTGGTCCACAGACACGGACAACGAGAGCATTTTATCCAAAACTTTAACGACCATCAAAAGTGTCTTCGGCTCCAACACTTTCCCGGCTATTCCATCATGGAGCTCACCGGACAGCGAGCCAAAGGACACAAACCAAAAGTGCACAAGCACTAAAGAAACAAACCAAAACTGTACCAGCACAAAAGACACAACTCCAATGGGTACAATCACAAGGCCAAAAAGCCCCGAGCCGCGCCCCAGCTCACCCAGCTCACCCAGCTCATCCATCACAATCAAGCAGTCGCAACCCATTGACATCCCCAGCTCCTACAACCAGGAGCTAAAACTCTACTACGAGGCCAAGCAGCAAAGGCTGGAGAACCCTGACCGAGGCAGGGGCGCACCCCCGCGTGTCCACCACGGGGATGACCAAGTCCACCACTACTACCGAAGCCGACACAGGCCTCTCAACGGCGAAACCAAAATGGTGTACTACAAAGGAGCCTACCAACCCCTCATCTGCACGAATCCCTGGGAAGCATTCCATGACCAGAAACTGCGCGACGCAGAAGCCAACATTGGCAAGATGGAGATGTTCAATGAACCTCCCGTCACCGAATCTCTCAAGGAGTTCCAGCGCTTGCCGACTGTGAAGCTTGATCCACGGGAGAGGGCGATCGTGGTGAAGAAGATGAGGAAAGAGAAGGAGGTCGAGCTAGTGCCGAAGAGGATACCTCTTAGTCAGAACGTGCGCCACCAGAATATGCATCAGTGGGCGGTGACACACCCTCGCGACAAGGAATTTGTGGAGGCGAATGGATGCTTGAAAAGGAGGCCGGAGATGTCTCGTCGGAAACGAATCGTTTTGCAGGAATGAGGGGAATCGCGAAGGTCGCCTTCTTGATGAAGAGCGTTATGAGCGAGTGCATTTGCATATGGTATGGTGCATATATCCCACCTTGTTGGATAGCGGGAAATGGTCTACGGTGTTTTCTTTTCTTTTCTTTTTCTCTTTTTCCTTTTTCTATTTTCTATTTTCAGATACCCTGCGCTGAATGAAGCCCTCCATATTGTTTGTCACCTAGAATCCTGTATTTTTTCATAGACTCCTTCATTGGTTGTAATGATAAATGTATCCATCAGCCACCATCACTACCAACTTTTTTTCGTGAGTTGGATCATATTCTTCTTGTGATACTCGAACTTGCAATATATTGTAAGAGTGAGGTTCAAACTGGCAGCTGGCGATCGTCAGCCCTACGGATAGATCCTTGCAGACGACTAGTGCCCGCCTGGTACTTGTAGCACGTCATCTACACTAGTAACCCTTCCCCCACGCCGCTGTGCAAGCTCTGAAAGCGAAGTCGGTCTTGCAATCAATTTATTTCTCCTCGGGTCTGCTCCTCGGCACTGTTATTTTCTTTACTGTCTCTCTTTCTTTCTCTCTTCATACACCCAAACCAACGGTCATCTGGCACAAACACTCACTAACTTCTCAATCCGCCTACTCAAAACTCACAATGTCAACGTAACTTCACCCCACCATGCCCCGCCTTTTGCGCATTCTGCATATTATACTGACAATCCACTGTAGCAACATCACATGGCACCCGTCGCTGACTCGCAAAGAGCGCAACACATACCGCAAGCAGCGCGGCTTGACCATCTGGTTCACCGGCCTCTCTGCCTCGGGCAAATCCACTATTGCTACCGCGCTTGAGCAGCACCTTCTTCACCTAGGCCTCGCAGCATACAGACTCGACGGTGACAATGTGCGATTCGGGTTGAACAAGGACTTGGGTTTCGACGAGAAGAGCCGGAACGAGAACATCAGGCGGATCGCTGAGGTATGCTTCCTTCGCTCATCCAACAACTTCAATGGCGAAAGCGTTCAACATTCGCACGCCATCTATGCCGCGCCTCGGCCAAGCCAATTGGATGCCAGCGTGGGGGAATGAAAAAGCAAATAATAGAGCCAAGCTAACTCGTATCCCCACGTCTCCAGGTCGCGAAGCTCTTTGCCGATTCCTCTACCATCGCCATCACTTCCTTCATCTCGCCGTACAAGGCAGACCGCGAGACTGCGCGTTCCCTTCACGCCGCGCCCGGCGCTGACCCTTCAGACGAGCCTCTTCCATTCATTGAGGTCTACGTTGACATACCGCTCGAGGTCGCCGAGGCTCGCGATCCCAAGGGTCTCTACAAGAAGGCGCGCGAGGGCAAGATCCCAGAGTTCACCGGTATCAGTGCGCCGTACGAGGCTCCTGAGAACCCGGAGATTTTGATCAAGAGCCACGAGACTAGCGTGGAGGACGCCGTGAGGACGATTACGGAGTACTTGCAGAAGAAGGGATACTTGGGGTTGGCTCAGTGAGAAAAGTGCCATGATGAGAGAAACGAATGCCATTTGGAAACGATATTGACGTCTGATACCAATATACTCTCCAAGTTCATGATTCTATGAATACGTCATATATTTTCGGACCTCGTGCTACCAGTTGCCAAAACTTCAAAGAAGATTGGCAATTCAAGATACCTTGTACAACGGGGTAAAATTTGCTATCATCTGCCCATCATTACTTACCAACCAATCAACCAGAAAACAAAGTGACGGAAAGGACAACCGAAACCTTACGCCCGTCACACTCTACCCAACAACATCCAAATCATCACAGGGTCCGAGACAAAAATTTCTCGGCTATATAACGAATTATACGCGTTCCCGACTAAACGTTGAGAAATGAAAGAAGATCGCGAAAATCAACCCCCGCGCTCACATGACTTGACCACAAGCACCACAAGCAGAGAAAAAAGCCCACTCAGCAAAACCATCAAACTTACCAGAAACATGTGAATTGCCTAATGATGAAGCACCGAATAAATCGCTCTTGTCTTTTCGCCGTCGTTTTACTCCTCAAACAGACGGTTTACCTCATCATCGTTTCCTTTCTGTTAGTATTGCATACAGACACACGCATGCATGCACACAAACAGGCTGCCGACATGCGTGTACCTACCTAGGTACATATGTATGCATATGCATCATGCAACGCAGCTGCATGTAAAAAGACCTATAATAAGTCAACTCATCAACGACTGTTGCAGCTTACGGTAGCATAGCCATAAGCTGTGACACCATCCTTTATCCTTCAACAGAAAGAGCGAAAAAAAAAGTGGGAAGGGTATGTAAAGAATAAACTGTCTATTAAGCAACACGCATGGACACAACGAAACAGGATTTCTGAAGGGAAGGAAGGGAAACGTTATAAATGATGTTGCTACAGCTAAAATAGGCACCTCCCAGCTAAAGAAATTAAAACAAACGTTTTTAAATACTGCTACGAATCATTTTCTCCATACATAGTAGGTGGTAGGTCTAGGTGCAATGCCTGTTTTAGAACGTCACATAATCTTACCCCCCGGTTATCGTCCGGCAAAGCTTCGGAAGAGCGTCTACGTCCGAACCAAGCTGGAACCCGTTCACCTTCACATTCCAACTGCGTATCTTCATACCTGGAATCTTTATGGGTCACTATAATTTCCCAAAATAAAAGGTTAACTTACATAAATATAGCCCTCTCGATGGCCAGTCCTTACTCTAACCCTGCAAATAATTATGAAGTGGTCCAACGTGAAGGCAGTGAGAACCTGTCAATCAACAACACATTTATTCGTCGTTTTCTAGCTCTTTTAGCACTTCGTACTACGGCTAAGTTTTTCAACCGGGACGGATCCTGTGTACCAATTTCGAGGCGTAAAATACTCAAAATCGGATATTCTGTACACTTGACGGAAGCCGTCACGATGAAATGTGTCGCTGAACATACATCAATTCCTGTTCCTAAAGTTTATTGTTCATTTCTCTATAAGAATTGAGCGTATACACTTATGGGAACGGATCTAAGGCGAATGTTTGGCAAGCGCTTGGAAGAGCCTATCCAAGGAATTTCTTCAGAAAATCTTCTCACAGCTATAATATATGATCCGAGAGCTTTCAGCCTGCCCCACGGAACCCCACGCTTTGGGCCTTTCAAGACGACCCAGGAATTCCACTGATGGCTTAGGAATAATCTTGAAGCAACACAGGTAGGCGACCACGTCACCAAAGAGGACGATGACCACCTCAAAACCATGATTTCGAAACAAGAAGGTCAATGGCCACCCCCCAGTTTTCACACATTGCGATCTAAATCCGTTCAACATCTTGGTTTCTAGGGTCAAAATAGTTGGACTCATTGGTTGGGAGTGCTCAGGGTGGTATCCTCCATACTGGAAATACACATCTGCATGGTTTGGGAATCTTACTCGAACCGAATGGCAAGGCATTCCCCATTCGCTACTTGACGCCTATCCCGAAGAATTAGAAAAAACGCGCAATAAATGGTGGGGCGAGTGGTGAAGTCTACGAGACATGCAACAATTATCTAAACGTCGGCTCAAAGCAACTATTCCCACTTTAAGCCACGACCTCCTTCCCTTCGAGCAAATCATACGTTAGTTTAGGCTTCAACATATCCTCCGCCTTTTCGTACCTCCCTGCAGCGGTTTTCTGCGCGGCATATTGCCTTGCAAACGCCTCAATTGTTCCCCAATCCAGCTGAGAGGTACCCACGCACTTTCCATCTTTTGCGATCTCTGCCAGGGCCTGCTGAACCCAGGTAGGTACGACATCTCCAGTTTGGGTCGCCATTTGACCACAGGAAGATTGCGGAGTAGATTGATCAGATACTGTTCATTTTCTACCTTTGCGATGATGATACGCACGAGCAGTGTATTCATCGATCGGACATCGTTGACACCCTTCTCTTCGTACACCCATCCGCTAACTGGCGCTTTCTTCACATGGTAGCGAACACTAGGGATATCCACATTCTCAGAAGACAGTGGAAGTTAGACTTAAACACGGCAGATTTTTTTATACCCTACCTATGTCCGTAAGGAAGCTTGCACTCTGTAAAGTATATTTTAGAATACTATAGGTATTTAGATAGTAGTAAAAGTACAGTATCTAGAGGTTGTTTAGTATGTTGGTTATGTTATCTTCTTTTTCTTAAGTACAACTTCCACTGTTCTGTAAGAGCCACACCCTTTTCCGCTTTCAGTCCAATCAGGAACGCCCAATGGTATCTAGATGCATCAGCTCATATCGCCAAATACGGACAAACATTTCGGGTACCTTCTCTCCTCATTACACACAACTCCCCTGGGGTACAGAGCAATATCTACAGATGCTTCTTGTTCCCAGTCATAGCGCCTTGACGTACACTGCCCTGATATCTCGGCTATGGCAGATACGTAACGCGACAGCAGAGTTGCGGAGGCGTTTATACGACTTCTTTTGGAAGGATTGAGGTCGAACGTTATATGAAGCTTTTTCTTTTTTCTTTCTCTCGAAAAGTTGGAACCGAGTGCTGGCTGGCGTGTTAAAAAAAATTACGGGATTTTAGGACCCTCTAGAGATGCAAGTGAAGTGGAAAATAATTACAATAATAACAATAGAAAACAGCTTGTATCTAAAGGACAGGTTTGGTCTTTACTAAAAACGCCATGTTAGCATTTCTTATACCATTCCATCCTCCAATTAACGTTCGAATGGATATCCCATCCCATTCCACTCTCCAAGTAAGCAACGAGGCGCGCGCTCGCGAAAGAGAATATGTTTCATCTTCTCGACGCTCTACGCTCTAACTACCACCAGTAACTAAAAGTCTACGACTAAGACATTTCTGTTTTGAGCTTACCCAACCGCCAATTTTTCTTTCATTCATCGGGCTTTGCCGCCGGAAGTTCAAACCCCATCCGCCCCTCATATCCTTCCCTTTCCCCATCATCCATTAATCAAACCCCCAACCGTACCGCAAACACTCTCCCCCAAATCTGCCCTCTCTCACACACACGTGGCTCATACCCAACGCAAGAAAAAAGTACCACCGAAATACCGCCGCCCAGTCCTCAAGAGTGCAAAACCTACCTTATTAAAACCTTTTTACAAGCTACATACTAGAATTATTCCCACACCTCACATCCAACCGATTGCTCCCTCCTTCCCTCCCCCCCCCCCGCATTTTTTAGCGTTACTACGCAGGGCAACTACTCCCCAGGGGTAGGTAAAAGAGAGGCGTGGCCGCGTGTGTGGGCGTGTGTGTGTGTGTGGCGTAGTTCGGTCCGATTAAGGGCGGGCAGTTTTTTTTTTTCCCCTTTGAAAGAGAGATTTGATAAATCCTTGTTTGGAAGGAAGGGGAAAGAAGAGGGGAGGTATGTACTGTACATATGATGTAGCTGGTTTATTATTGGATGGTTGTAGCAAAAAAGGAAGAAGGGATAAAAGATGAAAGATGAGTAAAGGCTGTAGGTACATATGTAGTATTTTTAAAAAGAGTCGAGGGGATTTTGTGTGGGTATGTATGTACTAACTTACTATTTAACTAACGTGTATCTGTTTTTTTTTGGGGGGGGGGAGGGGGTTTGTTTGTGTTTACATACTCACCTAAACCCTCTCTCCGCAAGAAGAAACAGTATTACCTCAAGTGCTACATACACACCTACATACATAGCTTCCAGCCAACATCTCCCAAAAAAAAAAACCCCCCCCTACACACTATCCACCCTGCCCTCCTTACCACTCACCTCCCAACCCCTAACCCCCAACACACGACACACGACACACGACACACCAACCCATCAAAGTTTCAAATACAGTAACACACTCACTATCCTTTCTCATCTCCCCTTCTCCCCCCCCCCACCCCTTCACTCACCCCCTTTCTCATATTACAATTTACCTCCCCCCATTTCCATCCCGTCACGAATAAATTAAAGAAAAAAAGAAAAAAAAAAAAAAAAACTTCCCCCCGACGTACGCACATACCCATCTTACCTACCTACCTACCTACACACACGCGCGTGCGTGCGTGCGTGCGTGCCGTGGTGCCACCTACGTAGGTATATCCATCCCTACGTTAACTAAACTTGTGTTGTACTTATATGACATATGGATGAATGTATATGTCACTATTGTATCTATTTCAAACTCAGACCAACGCACGAGCGGCTCGAAGCGAAAACGAAGCGACGCGTGTGTGAAAAGAGCGGGATGAGGCGAATACGAATGAACGAACGAACGAAGGATGGGATGGATGATGATGATGATGATGATGATTTTAAAATTGTGTAGGTTGGGTTTGTTGTTGTTGTTTGTTGTTGTTGGGAGGGGGAGGTTTTTTAATTTATTTACGGATGTAAGTATGATGTTTTTGAGGAAGGGTAAGGGAATGAAGGGCTTGTAATTTAGTAAATGTTACGAGAGCTGTGCTGACATGTTGACTGCCTCAAGGGTAAGATGGCCCTAACCTGCCCTGCCTTGCCTTTACACTGCTTTTGTCTGTGAGTTTTTTTTTTTAGGTTTGTGTTTAGATCACACATGGAGATTAGGGTGTGTGTGTCGAGTTTTTGGAAAAATAGAGAATTCAAGGAACAATTTTGTTGAAGGTAACGCCGTTGTCTGGCTTTGATTGAAACCTGGGTCCGTGCCTGCCTCAGTGGTGGATAGGTAGCAACGTCACAGACTCACAAACACAGCCGCGCGGAAATTTTGCCCAAAAAAAAAAAGAGTCGGTATTCAAGGAGCATTGCCAAAAACAGGGGATATAAATTTGCGGGAAATGGAGGAGGGGGAAACAAAAAATAAAGAGAACTGTAATAACAGCCCCATCACAACATCGTTTCAAACACCCACCCAACCCACGCACCCCACCCCATCTATAATTCCCTTTTTACCCCCCCGCCCTATCTTTTCGATGGCTAGGGGAGAATAAGAGGAGTCGTGCGTGTATCTAACTGTCAAGAGGCCCAAATACAACAACGACAACAAGGTGCCTTACATCCGCAACGTACATAGATATCCCCTTACTCTCCACCTGTGCCTGTATTGCAAAGGAACAACTTTCCAGCAGAACCATTAAAAGAGAAGCCGTTGCGCCGCCCATTCCCAATTTCCATCATTTGATGCCGCAACTAAGGTCATCAATGGCCAGACCTAGGCCAAGACAGCATTACTGAATAAGAGAGACATTAAGTGCAAGGAGCGTATCATAATGCGCCCATCCACCATTACATAAAGTGTATGTGTTGATCCCAGATCGTTAAAAGGAGTGGTCTTGTTATACAGAAAGGAGCGTGCGCTGTCGTTAATAAAGAGACAAGAGATGTTTCCAAAGGAAGCAAAGAGGAAACAATTGGAGACGGAAAAATAAACGAAAACTCCAAGGGCAATTCCCAAACACCACGCGATTTTTCCCATCACCAGCGCCGAGCGATATGAGAAAGATGAACAAGAAACAGGAAAGCCAAGCCATATTACAATTAGTGAGACGTGGCAATGGCCACTAGAGGAGAGCATTTGCGTATAATCGTTCAAGTCGAGTAATCCAGAGCAAGAAGGTATGTGGAGAGGGCAGGTCAATCCTGCCTGAACGCTGGCTGGGGGTCGCGCTCGGAATCGGTATGGAACAATGCGCAGAAGTGGCGAGAGATGGCCCAAAGTATCACCCACAAAGCAATAAACAGAATAGCAGGAAGCTTTCCTACCGGGTATATCCCAAAGATGAATTGTATATCCAGAAAGTGAACGCCCATGCCATCGGCTAAACGCAGATCGTTAAGAACGGAAGTCGCTCGGGCCCTGGTTTGCAAAAATGAAATTCTTCGCCTGCGGCTCGTTGGGACGCCGCATATATGTGCCGTTGGGGCCAGGACCGAGGGGAGGTGCATAGTGATGGACGAGAAAGTCTGGCATAGCTGAAACGGGCGGGGCGAAGGGCACATTGTGGGTGATACCGGTGAGAGAGACATCGCGGAAGTCATCGTAGCTGAGATTGCCAAACTGCCCAGCATACATCTGGTTGGAATTGTCCGTCTGCTCCTGCCTCGGCTCCGGAAGTGACGGCCTCCTGAAATGTGATGGCTTGGGCTGCGCAATTGTGAGATCGGTGGATGAGTGAAACCCAGCTCTCATTTGTGGGGGCTGCATCATAGTAGTACGAGGAAAGCCTTGTTGTGTAGCCGGTGCTGATTGCGGTGGCGTATCACGGTACAAACTTTCCTGACCAAGCCTCGCTTGGTTGAGTTGCGCTAGATCCAAAGGCGTTGAAGGGGGTGAAGTGCCACTGGAATAATTACCAGCCGAGGGTGGGTCCATCGGCCATGTTGCATTGAGGCTCTCTGGGCTGCTATGATCAGGCATGGTTGGATGATTGCGGAGGACGGTATTGCTCTGCCAGTACGGGAACCGAGGTGTCTCGTTGGGTGTTTGGGGAGTGGGCGGCGCTAAGCTTCCTCCACCTTGAGCACCGCTGACGGTTGTGGTACTGGAGGCGGAGAAGGTCCTAGCGAACTTGGGCGAAGAAGCAGCCTCGGTGAAAGTCAGCGACATTGGCGAGCGCTGAGAAGGCCCCGCGGTGGGCTTCTGCACACGACCCGAGGCACTGGCGATACCGGAAGAGCGAATTCTTCGGAGGGTCTGATCGCCGTTGTTTCCTGGAGACGGCATACCGCTGGTGTAGGACGCACTCCTGAGCGTGCTCGAGTTGAGGGCAGTGGGCCGCTTTTGCCTGCGCGTAGCGATGCTGGAAGTCTGGTCAGCTTGATCAAACTGATCAGGCGTGCGGTTCTGGATATTGATCGCCTCGATATTGCTGGCCAAATTGCTAGTCGAAGAATTTCTCCTAGGGAGACCATCGTCGCCGAAAATCGGGGCTTCGAATTCTGAAGGACCTGCGCTGACCGTGCGTTCGTGCTGGCCAGGTGAAGAGAGACCCGCTTGCGCGGATGTGTTTGAGTGCGCATAAAAGTCGCTATGTGAGAAAGAAGGATTGTGATGGTGCCCGTTTTGGTTCCAAGCAAACAGCGCAGCATCTGAAACCGACGCCTGCGGAAGGTTATAGGGGGAATCGAACACATCATCAGAGTCGTTGTTTGACTTGGCTTCCTGCCCGGCTTTTTGTTCGTCGGTCCATCCCGAATACATCGAAGTGATGGAGGCAACCGAAGGGGCATTTGGTACATTCGAGGATTGGGTGGTTGCGCTTGACTGAGCGCCCGAGAAGGGGGACGCCTCGTCTGAAATGGAGCCACCACCGTCGCCCTGAGGGGGGTTGGCAGTAAGCGAAGTGAAATCAATTCCAAAATCATCAAACTGGAAAGGTGCGTGGGATGGTGCGGAGTTTTGGTCCATCGTCGAGGGCATGGAATAGTTGGGCAGCCCATCGATAAGATTTGATGTGTCGTATGAGAAACCGTTGTCCTGGGGAGGAAGGGTAGCCGCATTGTGCTGCATGTAGGGCGCGCCTGCTGTTGCAGCCATGAAGGAGTGCATGACAGCATTTGGATGGTAGGCAGTGGCCCGATCCGCTTCTGGAATTGAGCGCAGAGAGTGATGCATGTCATAAGCCTGCTGTTGAAGTGCCATCTGCGGCCCCAAATCCAGTGCGGACGGACCCTCCACACTCTGTACTGGGACGCTCGCAGGGCTGAGGTCGGCCGAGACGGTGTAGTATTCATGGGGTATGGATAGATGGGCCTGGTGAGGGTCTCCGTGCGGGGGATACTGCGGCGGCATCATGGGTACTGGCGGTTGGCCGTAAAGCCCCAAGCTCATGTTGTATTGATTCACCTGCTTCTTGAAATCTTGCTTGACCTTTGCTCTCCGGTTCTGGAACCAATTCTGCACGGCAAGTTAGCATGTACTGGGCGACGCAAGCAACAGTGCACCCACGTTGATCTTGTCCAAAGGCACACCGAGAGCATCCGCGAAACCTCTTTTGGTGTTGGTGCTCGGTTTATGCTGCTGCTGAAAGTGTTTTTCCAGAATGTCATGTTGCTCCTTTGTGAGGCGGGGCTTGACGTCGGTCATGCCATTGGGATGGGGTTTCGGCGGACCGGGAGGCTTCGCAGGCGCACTGGACTGCTGAGGTTGGGATGAGGGCCGCTGGGGAGCAGCATCGCTGCTGTTGGCAAAGCTCTGCATGGGTAGGCCCAGACGGGGTTTGGGTTGGACGTGCCGTATTCGACGAGTGAGGGCAGGATTGCCGCCAGAGACGATTGTGGTTTTGGTAGTAAAATTTGGGGATTTCTACTGGACTTCTCTTTTGTGCTGTTGTTGCGGTGTGGGGTTTTTCAGCAGTCGCAGCGAGTTCGGGAAGGGTGAAGAGCGGCCCCTTTGTGGTAGTGATGAGCTGTGACGATGGGCGGGAGAGGGCAGCACACAGGACAGGACAGAACAGAAGACAGGACACAGGCACAGCACAGGGTGCGGGAGGAGCGGAACGAATGCAGCGAGCGGGAAGGGCAGCGGGACTTGTTGTGGAGGGGATGGAGGATAGCGAGCGACTGATTAGATTAAAATGCCATGTAAGAGCCAAGTGCGCGAGCAGTAACGAAGGAACAGCGGGCACAGAAGGTCCAAAAGCGAGTGTGTGGAGGTCGGGCGGCGAGCGAGAGGAGGTGGAGAAGGTGAGGTAAGTGAAGGTTAAGGGGAGCTGGAGCGTGTCGGGGCGTTTTGAATGGATGGTGGCCCATGGCATGGGATGGGCTGCCGCTGCCGCTGCTGCTGGTCAGTGAGTGGTGCTGGAGGCGGTAGGCGGTAGGCGGTAGGGTAGGGAAGGGTAGGGAAGGGAAGGGTAGGGTAGGGTAGGCTGGCTGTGCAGCGGAACCACCACTCACCTCGCGCCCCTCAAGCGCAAGTCCACACACTACACTGCACACTGCACACTGCACATTCGACGCGGCCGCCGGCACTGGCACTGGCACACTGGCTCGCTCCGGCTCTGGCTCTGGCTCTGGCTCTGGTGGCTCTGTCGGTGGTCAACTCAAATCAATGCGAGCCAGGTCCCCAGCAGCCCTAGCCTAGTCTCCCCCCCCCGGTGCCCACACCCCCCCGGCACCCCTAGTCTCTACACACAGTTACAGTTACATAGTTAGCATGATTACTACAAGTTAGTCGCGCTCCCTCCCAGTAATAATGCCCCCCAGGTTAGTTTCAGTCGCTCGGTAAGGGCTATCAGATGGCCTGACCTGAACTCTGCTCCCTGACTGACTGACGGTCCACGGACTGACTGATGGACTGACTGACTGACTGACTGACTGACTGAATGCACATCTGAATGGAACCACGATGATGACGATGAGGAGAGCCATCTGCTTGCCCGCCCGCTAGCCAGCTCGCCCGCCTACATCTGCCCACTCGCTGAACATTCGCCCGATTCATCAGAAACAGGCCCACCTCTCACGGTATATTCCTATGTTTAGCCCACCCCCCCACGCCGCAACACTTCCTCCTGTGCTGTACACTGCAACGTGGTAGGTCCAAGGTGAGGCGAAAACAAACAAAAAAAAAACGCAAGCGAGAAACTGTGGGAAAGAAAATTCCCCAACATGAAGATGTAGCAGCCGTCTCATTGTGAACAGCAAGTGAACAAGCGAGCATAACTCTCAAACGGCGGCACTTATTGATTTCTGTCAACCCCCTTGCCCCGTCTGCATTTGTCCCATCCATCGTGCCATTGTGCCATCCCCCATCTTTGCCTCGAAGCACTCCATGTGGATAGAGGGCAGTTGTCAACTTGTTTCTGTGATCCACTGTCCACATGTGTGCGGCATTTGCCGATGCCCAAGGGGAGGGCGACCGGGAGAACGGGGACAGGGGGTTCTGTTGTTGGCAGTTGCACATTTATTACTGTACTGTATGGTACATAGCGTGTAGTTAACAGGGCCCTGGCGCATGCTGTCATTGCAGTAGCGCTGGAGTAGTGTACATGTAGAAGCCCTAGAAGAGGAGGACGCATAGGAGAGGGAGAGTGCGACTGGGCGTGGGCGTGGGCGTGGGAGAGGCAGAAAGGCACAGTGTGGAATAGGTAAAATGTTTGCCTTCTGCCGAGCTCCTTCCATCGTTCCCACCACCGTGTCATGACATGCTACACAGGCGGGCGTGGTAGTTTACATGTAACTATGATGTACGCGTGTGTATTGCAGTTTGCCGTACAATGACAGTGTAAACACGCCAAACAAAACAAAAAGAAGAAAAGAAAAAAAGAACATTGGACCCCCTCTCCGCATCGTCATCGTCATCGTCCATCCCGCTGCTCCTGTGCATGTGCACAACTCTCGAGCATTGGACAGTGCCAGCTGATGGACGCTCGATTTGGGTGTGCTCCCGCTGCCTGACCTGACGCACCCAACGAGACGCTGTCACTCGCATACTGCCACGGGCACACTCACCTCACACTCACAGGCACAGGCACAGGCACACACACAACTCTCCTGCAGCAGTGCAGCGACGGTGGGTGACGGAACAGCCTCCCAAGCCCGCCGTCGCTTACTGGTTGACTGGCTGCTCTCGTTTTGTTACGCGAGCCTTTGTTCGCAATCCCACACCGTCATAGTTGACGGGAGATGGGCGCTGGGACATCAGAGGCGGCTTCGGCTGCTGTCAACCCCCCTCCCCCCTTCGGAGGGGGGAGAGGTACATGCCATTTGCCAGTCAGGACAGAAACGCAGGTCGGCGTCGCGTCGTCTCATGGCTGGTGGACCAACGCCTGCCTCGCCTCGCCTCGAGTCCACCGTCACCACCATCACCAAGCTGTGGCTCATGGCTCAACCGCCTGGCGGGTTGGTGGTGGAGTCGAGAGTTTGCAAGTCACGACTCACCAGTCACGAGCGAGGGGCAGAGATGCCGGGGTTTGGCCCTGGGCCGCTACGGCACTACTCCGAACCGCCCGAGCTCCTTTCCGACTCGACTCAGCCAACGCTCCCCACACGTCGACGGCTGCTCTGTTGCTGCTGCCAGTGGTTGGCAAACTACTGCCAGTGCTGGCCTAGCTCCAGTTCCGTCTTGCGTCGTTCGTTGCCTGTCTGCCTGCCTACCTGCCTACAGTACAACCTGCCTACGTATGTACCTGCCGGCCGGCGTGCCTGCGTGCCCGCTCCTCGCTGCCCCTCTCTCTGTCGTCTGCCCCCTCTGGCCCCCCTCTGGCCCCCCTCTGCCCACTCTGCCCACTCTTGTAAGTTGTACCCCTGACTTCTGAGCCCCGGCCGCCTGCCCGCGCGGGACGAGCATGCCATGGCATCCTGTGCTATGCCGCTTCTATAAACAAGCCCGGCCAAACCCGCCGTCCTGATGGCGCAGTTGGACAGCGAACTCAGTCTCAGTGCTGTACTGTACTGTACCTTGCAGCCCCCAGCCAGTCCCTCTTGGTGCTGGTGCAACTCGACAAAACTCAAATGGTGCCTTCCTGCGTTGCACCATGGTCACAGCCAGCCCATTTGGGCGCATCCATCTTTTTTGGGCCTTCATGACTTGGCCTTGTTTCTCGTTTGCGCCGCTCTTGGGAAGGAGCGGTATGGAAACGGTACATGTCCCCTACCGTCTACCGTGCACTAACTACACCAAATCGTATTCCACGCTTAGGCGGACAGGCACCGAGTTGTTATCGAGATTCAGATCCCGGTCTCTTCCTTAGTCACTGGTGCCATGACAAGGTACCTAGGTACGTACCTATTGTAGGTAGTCACAACATGCCTAGGCTCGGTCAACCACACAGGATCCGCATTGATTTGCTCCGTCAATGCCATGATACCTCCCTTGTCGCAGCAAAACGAAACGGAAAAAAAAGACTGCCAGTTCCCCGCGCCGGCCGCGCCGCTGCACCTTGAGTCGGGCGAGTTTGCCCTCACCGCAATTGCGGAATGCTCTTCTGGACGAAAAGTACAAACAACTTTTTTTTCCCCTTCTTCTTTCCTTTTCCCGAGTTGCCGTGGTATCATGGATGACGTCGGGAGCCTTGATGCATTGCAACCTCCATCCATGATTCTAGAAAACGGAGAAACGCCTGCAGTGGCTTAGACAGCGATGCGATGCAACGCTGTCCGGATAATGTGGGAAGGGGCAGCGGCTCGATCCCAGCTGGATGGTGAGAGCGTCGATGCGAAGCTTGACGTGCATAACATCTTGTTGCCCATGGCACTGATTCGACAACCGTTGAGGCTGCGCATCGAGAAGACCCTGATTCTGACGGGCAACACCGCTGTACGCGTCCGCGTGACAAGGATGGATCCCCCCCCAGTGACCGACGCTCCGAGCGAAGCCGACCAATGGCCACGCCAGGGTCCCAGTAGCGCACTCTCGCCCAATCCCCATTCCATTCCTCACCTGTGCACTCTCTCCACTCGAGCAGACGTGATGGTCAGACTTCGATTATCTATTGCAGATCTATCTAAATAAAGGCCCAGTGAGCATCGGAATGACGCTAGACCGTGAGATTCTAGTTCTAATCTGAATGTGGCTCAGCATCTGCCCCATTGTACTGTACTGCACTGTAGCATCCTCCTTCATTGTCGTCCTCGCCGTCACATCACATCAGGGCGTTACTGATCAATAACTGCACTTCGCCCTCCGCCTTATCCCACGCTTTGAATTCAACAGACCGCATGTCGCGAACAATAATGTCCGCTCCAGCTTCTCGGAGTTGATCGAGGCTGTGGCTCGTGTTCAGCGCAACCACCATGCAACCCGCAGCCTTTCCTGCCCGTATGCCTGCAGGAGCGTCTTCGAACACGATGAAAGAAGGCTCTTGGTGACGGAGCCCCAGCTTCTTCATCCCCATCTGATAACCACTGGGATCCGGCTTGCCGTTCTGCACATCCTCGGCCGTAACCAAGTTTTTGGGGTGAGCCAATTTCATGATATCCAACCAACCCGTTACCAATGGCCGCGTCTACAGGTGCAAGCAAAAATGTCAGTAAACATGAATCCGAGAAGCCACACAAATCTCAGAACACCGAGTCACGTGGGGTCTCATGGTAACTGGTACCGGGGGTGCACAATACGTACACCGCTGGTAACAATGCTCCAAGGAACTGAATGCACTTCAAGCTCGTCGAGAACTTTTCGGGCTCCCGGTATCTCAACTGCATCCTGGCCAAACTCCAATGGGATCTGAGCTTCAGCGCGACTGATATCTGGAAACCGTTACTACTATCATCCATTGGGAGTGTGGTCCTTGTCGCTTACAGTCCCAGTTCGCAAGGCGCGGTTCGTATATCTTCAATACATCGATAGATCTACGGCCGTGTGAAGTAGCTAGGATGACTGCCGGATCCACTCCGATCTCTTTCCCTATTCTGAGGGCATAAGATAGAGCTAACCAATTCTGAAGGAGTCTACTCACTTTCCCCAATGCTTCTCAACCGCTTCCGTGGAATCTATGATGGTACCACTGTCGATCAATATTAGTCATGTAACCGCCGAAACATTAAACGGATGTACTTTACTCCATATCAAAGAGCTGGGGAGAGTTAGTAACAGTGGGATGGTACATCCATATCAGTAGAAGCTTACCAAGCCATTGCAGGTGACAATCTTGGGTGGAGCGGCAAAAGCCGGTTCAGTTGATTCTGAGACAGTCATCTTCGTAACTGGGTGATTCCTGTGGTTTGCTGATGTAAATGAAACTCCGTATGTTGAGGTTGAAGCTTAAACGGAAAGATGCAGCCGGGAAAGGAAGAACATTTGAAGAATATTTGAAGAACATTTGAAGCCACTTCTAGAAGAACGTGCCTTCCCAATATAGTAATCTATCCGACCAATGGGCTCGAGAAGCGTGGTCCTACTCACCAAGAATAAAAACGTATGATTGTCGTCGCCTATAGTAATCCAGTCTTATCAAGAGTATTTGAGGTGGCTCAAGTTAATTGTAAAAAAGCATTGTTTAATTATTGTATTTTGAATTGAGTTGCATGTCAAAATAATATAGATCTCATCAAATTTCCGTGGTTAAACAGTTTGCATGCAGGCGTTGAAATTGGATGATGCAAAGATGCGATTAGATAAGCGATTCTGCCGTGTTTCACCGCCCCTCTAAATCGAAATCTTGGCAACTCGAAAATTATCGAAAAGTTGTGGTTCAGATACCTCCAGGGTTGCCGCACAGCACGTAATCACCAAGACAAACATGAAGGTCGGAAGTGAGTATATCGGATGCATTACTCCCTTCGCCGTTAGCTAATATCAATAATCTAGAGCCAAAGTCGAAGCGCGTTCCCGTGCGCCTGCGAAACAAGATCCAAAAAGCCTCCGCAGCGAAGCAACGGAAAAATAAGAAGGAGGCAAAGAAGGTAGCCATCACTGCAACAGACCATAACAGCACAGTCGCTAACGAGAACAGAACCCAGAATGGCGATCAAAGGCGAAAAAAGACCCCGGAATTCCCAACCTATTCCCGTTCAAGGACAAAATCCTCGCTGAGATCGAAGAAGGTCGAAGGCTCAAGGAGGAAGAGGCGGCTCGGCGCAAACAACTCGCAAAGGAGCAGAGACTCCGTGGCGAAACTGCTATGGATACTGAAGAAGGCGCAGGCGACGACCTGGAAGACGAGGACCTTCTAGAGGAAGAGTCCGATGTCGAAGATTCCATGCATGTGGTAAGTCTACAGTATTGAGGCTTGTCGGTCAGTTGCTAAATATTTTCCAGGATGACTCAAACCCAATGGCCGCTCTCCTCGCCTCCGCAAAAGCTCGCGCTGCTCAATTTGAACAAAGGAAGACGCAGGATAACGATGCCATGGATGAAGACGAAGACGATGAGTTTGAGGGCTTCGATGATGAGGACGATGGCACAACTGCCGCTAATATCAGGAAAGATTCATCCAGGAAGGCTTTCGACAAGGTCTACAAACAAGTAGTGGAATCTGCAGATGTCGTACTCTATGTGCTCGACGCCAGAGATCCGGAAGGAACCAGATCAAAGGAGGTGGAGCAGATGGTCATGGCCGCCGACGGAGGAAGCAAGAGGATGATATTCATCTTGAACAAGATTGATCTTGTACCGCCACCCGTTCTACGAGCTTGGCTTGTCCATTTACGCCGCTCCTTTCCAACTCTCCCGCTTCGCGCATCAAAGCCTGCCCCGAATGCAAAAACTTTCGACCACAAGGAGCTTACCATCAAGGGAACGTCAGAGACACTGTTCAAGGCCCTAAAAACATTTGCGGAGTCGCGGCAGTTGAAGCGGTCGATCAAGGTCGGCATCATTGGCTACCCCAACGTTGGAAAGTCGTCCGTGATCAACGCATTGACATCGCGGATGGGTGGTCGGGCTGGCGCGTGCCCTGTGGGAGCAGAGGCCGGTGTCACCACCAGTCTGCGCGAGGTCAAACTCGACAACAAGCTCAAACTCCTCGATTCGCCTGGCATCGTGTTTCCCAACAAGACCGAAGGCAGCCAAAACAGCAAGGTGGAGGAGCGAGCGAGACTCATTCTCCTCAACGCGATTCCACCAAAGGAGATTGACGATCCCGTCCCGGCTGTCAACATGCTACTGAAGAGGCTATCAACTTCACCCGAGCTTTTCGCGAAGCTTGTCGAAGTCTACGATCTACCCCCCTTGCACGCCATAAATGGCGACACAACTACCGATTTCTTGGTACAGGTCGCGAGAAAGAGGGGCCGACTCGGAAAGGGCGGTGTTCCGAACTTACACAGTGCAGCACAGGCTGTCGTGACGGATTGGCGTGATGGTCGGATTCAAGGATGGACCGATCCACCCAAGTACACTGCCACCGTCGAGACTTCCACCAAGACTGCCCCGGCTATCAAAGGTAGCAGTGGGGAGCAGAAGAAGATTGTTAAAGAATGGTCTGCCGAGTTCAAGCTGGAAGGTCTCTGGGGTGACGACGACAGCACCGAGGTGGATGCAATGGAGACATAATAGGACAAAACCATGCGCACATACACATTACAACAACGGTGTAGAGACATACGGGTTATACTATTTTTGGCAAAAATCGGCGTTAATATTTTCAAAAAAACATGCAGTTCGCCAAATCCCAAGTTTTCAAACTTGGACGAATTTATGATACCAAAAATCCGAATTCATTATTTTGTCAAAGTAATTCTAGTTTTGCATGCGTAATCATATAGATGAAAACCCCATGCAACACTATCCATACTAAAACATTGTTTACTTGTGTACCATCTGAGCTTGTTCCAAAGGCTGGAAGCAAGGAAATACAGATCTTAGTGAAGGTGAATTATACGAATTTCTACTTAACAAGAGTTGGATAGTAGCATTTTACTTACACCAGGAAGGTGGTTTTTAGCGCAAGGTTGCACCAGGGAGCACCAGGGGCTCAGAGAAGATATCATGGGTTACCCATGAAATGTTAGGAGCAAGCCACTCTTTTGCGGGACACTGGGTGAAATCGATATCCAGCCCATCTATTTGTGCTGTGGAAGCAAGCTCCCGAGACAGCTCAATTAACCAACCACATGCTGTAAGCAGTCAGTAATTTGTTCAGAGGTTCTCCCACACGAGAAAACACCTTCCGCGCTCACACATTAATGAACACTCACCATGTTCCAACTCCTATCTCTGCAACGCGCGGATGTTCTGCCTTCGTCGGAATTGATGAATGGATCAAGTAATTCAGTTGGTCTTTGTACAGATAATGCTGTAGAGTAGTCCTGTAGAGATATTAGAGCCAGCTGACGAATTTTCGTCACCAATAGTTACCTAGCGTTGGCCGAAACCCCCCGGGAAAGGAAGTAACTGTGATCATTTTGGCTCATGGTGACGGAGTGATGGCGGAAAGTCAAGTAAATGATGGTTGCGTATGACTGGGGAAGGAGAATGCACGGATTGATGAAGACGCCCAAGAGGTAGAGCAGTTATGAGCTTGTGGACACACTACTAAGTGCATTTAGATTAGCAGGATGGATGGTAAGCCCCAAGAGGCAGCCTACGATGATGGCTCAAACAACACCATGCATCTTTTCGTCGCGTTTTCTTGCGAGGACTGTAGTTAGTGTCCTACGAAAAGCATTCCTCGCGAATCGATCCGCGTCGAAGTGGCGAAGGCTTTCAATTGCATGGATGAGAAATCTGAAGAGTTGGACGCTACAGCTCATCGCCGAACATGCCACACACGTCTTTCTTTCTTTCTTTCCTTTTTTTTTCAATGCGCGTTTGACCCGTACTTTCATCTCTTGTTGGGTGGCTTTGTGGGTGAAGTGAGCTATGTAAACTTGGAGAACCGAAGGAGATTCAACTGATTGTATTTCAAATAATCCAGTAAAATATCAAAAACGCGTTTGCCAGCTTCAAGCTACGTAATCCAATATCACAAAGTTCATTGTGAATCACACAATCTCGCCCGCTGCACGCCTCAAAACATCGGCGAGCCACTCTGGGCGACTAATCATGAGACAGTGCCCCCCATCACATCGCTCAACTACGTCAAACGCAGTTGGTTCGATTTTCTTTGCAGTTTCAATAATAAAACTGACCACTTCAGGGGTAAAATTTGACTTGTCTTCCGTGCCAATCACGTATGTTGATGGAATGTAACGCCAAGCTGCATATGAGGTCGTACTGGTGTAAACACCAAGGCTCTGATGGGATAGCTTGGAGGCCCATAGATCCCCCTCCTCAGAGGATATGTCGTGATAGAAAATGCTCTTTGCATCTTCAGGGGCTACCGTTGCGACGCCGTTCTTATAACCGTTAAACTTATGAGTAGATACATAGGTAGCACGCGTAAGCTTACCTCCATGTCAACTTTCATCCAGTCAGGAAACTGCGCTCCTCCAGACGTGGGTGTGAAGCCCTCTGGCATGGCAAACGCCATGATAAAAACGAGTCGAATCACCCCTCCTTTCTTGTTTACAGCTTCACGGTCTTTTTTTCCCAATCCAACTGGTGCTTCAGCTCCTGGCATTCCTGTATACGAGTGCGTAACAAGGATAACTTCTTTCTCTTCTTCAACAACCAACTTAGTAAGACAGTCACGAATTACTTTTACATCCTCGTCAAAGCTCATATGGGGAGGGTATGCACCAGCAGAAGCTAGTGGTAGGCCGATGGTTGGGTAACCATGCTGTTCCCTTAGAATACTGAGCGTCTTGGCGTAGATTTCAGGGGAATGCCATGCCCCAGGGACGCAAACGATTGTTGGCTTGGACATGATGAAAAAGAGTTCAAGTAATTTAGTGTGGAGGGTTGCTTTGAGGCACACGGAGTTAATGTTCGTTCCAGAGAAGAGAAACTTCCAGATATATATTAACTTACACAAATCAGATCCATGCCGTGATAAGCGTGCAAACCGCGCCGTGCCACTAGGCTTAGCACTCCCTGCAGTCGGGCTCCTCGTACTTTTTCAGCTGTCTGTATATGTATGCTGATGCAGCTGCAACCTTTTTTATCACGCTATAATTTCTATCACACGTACTGCATGAGATAAGAGATATAAATGATTGTATTGGTGAGTTGACAAGCCTCTGAACCCAAATTATTTCATGTGCACACCCTTGCCGGACCCAACTGTCATCCCGCCGCACATATGCATCATGTAACTCAGTTCCGCTACCTCAAGGTTCTCTCATAGTACTGCTGAAGCTTCCGTGTGTAGTCTGGAATTCAGTGAGCGGGTAAAGGTCTGGGGTGAGTCGTTCGAACGGCTCAGACTCCGGGTTTCCTGACGGATGCTTCGTGGGCGTAGCAGCTAGGCTTCTCTTGGAAGTTTTCATGGTACTTGATGTTTTGATTCAAGGAAAAACTTTGCTGTTGCCGAGCCTAGTAACAACTGGTTGCAGTAATGGCAGACAGGCATTTATGACCCCTAGGGTTGGTTCCAAGGCCGTCATAATGTTACACAGGACGATGTTGTACATTACATCTTCGAATTCGAGCTTGGCGATTGCAACGACTCTGACAATGGAAAGGATGCATATTCTATTAGAAATAGCGGTCAGTCAGTGACTTTGTGCGAGGAGTGTTGTAGTAGACTCACATCCCACCAAGACTGAATATCGCAATGACGGAGGCTTTCTTATGTCTAGGCATCTGTAGTGAAGAGAGTACTGGGAGCGGCAGCCCTACAATCATAACATCGATTATTAGATTGCAAACCCCAGTCGATAGGTAGTAGGCCTTGAGGTCGCCACAAGTTCCCGTAATGGTTATCTTGTCCCAATTGAAGGCAAAGGGGCGGCAAATCGCGAGTGCAGTAATGACAGTAGATGACCAATAAAGTAATGTCAAAGTCCCCACTGCGTAGACACTGAAGACAATGAGGCGACCTTGGAAGTCGAATACTGTTTTGTAGAAATGCAACACTGAAAGCTTGATCAAAGAGTTTGCTGTTGGCCATAGAAATGTGGCAGTAACAGACAACTAGAGAAACAAAAATCAGCCACGAATCAATAACTACGGAATATTATACCTTCATGTTCGTCATTATTTCATCTACACTCAAAGTCCATATGTGCTGTCCGTAGCCACCCCTAACAGAGGCTGTATACCGTGTCAATGGAAAATCCACGCTAGCTTTTACATTGAAATGCCGTACCGACAATCATCGCAGCATTATACCCAGAAGTGAACAGCTTGTTATAAAGTAAGCTTTGCGGAAACTCGGATCACAGAAGGCAACTGACTAAAGCAAGAAGAACAAGGTAATCGTTAATAGCAAGTCTGGTCTTCTTCATCCATCTTGCCCACAATCGCATAAAAACAAATGGAAACGGCAGAATGAGAAAGAGGATACTGCTGCCCAACAAAGCTTGCGCTCTACCTTGGTTGGGGGCTGAAAGCTTCGGCATGATCGTTTGAATGAAAAGAGAAAGTAAGAATGCTGTTTCCTGTGAGTGACAGCACTTGACGTGCGACTTCAAAGACTGTCTTTTGATTCCATGGGTTAGTCTGCCAATCTGAAATGCGGGCTTCGGTGATGAATTGAGGTGCATGCGTTGGAGTTGTTTCCGTCCATGCATAGAGCCACAACGCCGGGTACGAACAAAGAGGGGGCGGCGCAGTATACAAAAAGACGACAACGCCCCCGGTTAAATAGCCCCACAGAAATTATATTTGCCTTAAACACCAAACCCAAGTGTGATTTCAGGCATATGACTGGGGCTTGAATGCCGAGACGGGAATAAGGCAAAGCCCGCTGCTCGACGTAAAGCTTTCTTGCTAGTACAAAAAACATGGGAAAACTTATAGAAGTAGGTTCTATAGTGACTGAATACAGCCCTTCGCAGCTAGTAAACATGGAGAGCTCCAGCAAACGCGATGGAGGATAACTATATGCTGTCAAGGAGCTTTACCGCGAACAATAGGTTACCAAATCTGAACATGTGTCCCAGGGTTCATCTAACTTTTAACAGTATCAACTTGCAGTATCACCTTTGGAACGATGATTCCAATACGATTCTACATCCGACCATACTGCTTGATGCGGAGAATCTTCGAATTGCCGATATTGGAAGCGGCTTGTGGTAGACCATTATCTAAGGAAGATAAGAGTTGATTGAAAGAAATACAGTATTTGGCTTATTGAGATGTCCTGCCTACTGAAGCCCTCCGCTAAGCTAGAAGGCCTGGACGTTAGCTATGAACCAAGCCCGCCACCCTCACTGCTACTGAAAAATGTTTTCCTCCGACTTTATGACTGTCTTTTTGAACCGCCTATAGATTTTTTTTGGAGATTTACGACATTGTATATATCTAAAACTTTAATTCTGTGGTTTGAGATGACAACCTAGTTCCTGTTATCAACAATATGCTGAAGAAAACGAGTAAATAATTCCCCTATTCGGGCTTTGAAACTAGCCTTGCAGATAATAAATATGCGGATGGAGTTACTAATGAATAGCAGAGCCTGGAGGATATCTTTTGTGGGGGGAGTACAACTTTTAAACCTGGACGTACAGCACGATCGACGCTGACACTGACGCTGACTCTAACGACGCTTTGGGTAAACTGATTGAGTATAACGCAACATTTGGGTATACCTAGAAACCAAATTTCTAGATGAATAGGTACAGTACGCCCGTTGGTCGATGCAAGAGATAAGCTAAGGTGATGAAGTTGGACTCCCGAGCTGCCTAAGACGTTCTCTGAATGTGGCTTGACCGACATTATTACGGAAAGACGGCTATTCGCACCTCATATTGCTTCTTTCTTGCTTGATACATTTATGGTGGCATTTTTGGAAATCAGTAGGAATGTCCTTGACTTGCTCGTGGGTGGGCGAGGTGATATAGCCAGGGGTTACATTGAAGCGGTTGGAAAGAATCGGAGGAATATCTCGCTGGATCTGGATCGGCTTACTATAGTTGGCAGAAACTAGAAAGATGAGTAATTTCGGCATAGAAGCTGGTCGGAAACATGATAGATGAGTATAGTTTATAGATTCGTCAATGTTAGCAGCTACTCTAGGGAAGGCGATACTTACATTTTTTGTAGAGGATTATTGTTTCTATTTCCATTTCGCTACATGTATATTTCTATAGTAAAACTTTTATAATTTTTAGTTTTGAGGTAGCCTACTTTTTTGATATATACACTTATCTTAGATTTTCTTTTATTTAGGTCTAACACTTCCCACAAATGCTACTCTATCTAAATACTTAATCAATTGATGAGAGCAACCTTGAATGCACGAATCGTCGTCTTCACATACCCGATTGGGTGGCGTCGTCGCTAGCCCGAAGTGGGCGATCGTTCCGAACAGGCGCAATGTGGACGTGGTTGAAGTCGGCTCAATCAGCCTCAGCCTTCTCCCTCGTAGCTATATAACTGTGCGATATCGGCATTCCTATCAGCTGAATTGTGGTGCGATGGTGCTTTGGCCTCCAGCAATTGGCGCGTAGAAGAGCAACCCCACGTTCCCCGCTTGCGGCTTGCGTCGGCTTATCGACTCGAGCCTTCGTCACTTACCGTTGCAAAGTTTCGCGTCGACAAGTACATAAGTTTCGAAGGAGGCTTTGTATTTCCTTCACTACCTCAATCATTCAGCATGGCGTCTTTGAAGAGTTTGCAGCCATTGGGTCCTGTGTCCCGGTCGCTGAATGCGCCAGTAGCTTCAAGAAGAGGCCTGGCCACCATCGCCAACTTCAAAGTCCCTACTATCAACAACGAGCCCAATGTAAGTTAACAGCTAGCTATGGCAAGATTGAGCTTCGAGAGATAACCGACTTTGCAGCTTCACTACGCTAAAGGTTCGGTTGACCGCCAAAAACTCCAGGATGCGATAGTAGCACTCAAGAAGCGAACGCCTATACAAGTTCCACTTGCATTGGGAGGCCAGGAGGTATGATAACGTTCGATTCGCTGAACACCTAGATGGCTGCTAAAACATATTAGATCACAAATTCATCCATCCTTACACAACATGATCCTTCTTCCCACGCGGATGTAGTGGCCAAGTACTCCAATGCCAGCACGGCAGACGTCAACAAAGCCATAGACGAGGCATTGGCAGCCAAACAGGCGTGGGAAAGCCTGCCCTTCGCCGACCGGGCAGCAGTCTTTCTCAAGGCTGCTGATCTGATTTCCACAAAGTACCGATACGATATAATGGCAGCGACCATGGTTGGGCAGGGCAAAAATGCATGGCAAGCAGAGATCGACTCTGCTGCCGAAATCTGCGACTTCTTCCGGTACTCATTTGCAGTGCACTAGAGCATAATTACCATGGCTAACACAACTCAGGTTCAATGTTAAATATGCCGAGGAGACTTACGGATCTCAGCCGGTGCACAACGCGCCTGGGGTGTGGAAGTATGTACCTGCACCAGACTGAAGCAATGGCCAGATACTAATGGAAGCAAGTCGTGTTGAATATCGGCCACTCGAGGGCTTCGTCTATGCTATTTCCCCCTTCAACTTCACTGCCATCGGCGGCAACCTTCCCGCAGCTCCAGCTCTTATGGGCAACGTCGTAGTGTGGAAGCCCTCACCTGCCGCAATTGCATCCAACTGGCTCGTATATCAGATTCTGATCGAAGCGGGGCTTCCGCCAAACGTGATCCAATTCATCCCCGGTGACGCAGTGGAAGTCACTCAAGCCGTGTTGTCACACCGTCAGTTCGCGGCTCTGCACTACACCGGTAGCACCGCAGTGTTCCGATCTCTTTACGGCAAGATTGCAAACGGAGTCGCCGAAGGCAAATACCAGAGCTATCCTCGCATCGTGGGTGAGACAGGAGGGAAGAACTTCCACGTAGTCCACCCCAGCGCCGATGTATCGAATGCGGCCATCCAGACAGTTCGCGGCGCTTTCGAGTACCAAGGCCAAAAATGCAGTGCTTGCTCGCGACTATACGTTCCCAAATCGGTGTGGCCTGAGTTCAAGGAGAAGCTCGTTGCTGAGACGGCTGCTCTCAAGATTGGCGAACCCTCCGACTTCTCCAACTTCATCGGCCCAGTTATCCACGAAGCTAGCTTCAAGAAATTGTCGGGAGTTATTGATGAGGCCAAGAACGACAACGAGCTTGAACTACTAGTCGGCGGCAAGTACGATGGCAGCAAGGGCTACTACATCCACCCAACCATCTACCAAACCACGAACCCGAACCACCCGCTCCTATCTCGCGAACTATTCGGTCCAATTCTCGTCACATACGTCTACGACGACTCCGCGCCGGATGCCTTCAGCAAGATCTGCAAACAGATCAACGACACCTCCGAGTATGCCTTGACCGGTGCCGTGTTCGCCAAAGACCGGGAAACCATTCGATTCGCAGAGAACGCGCTCCGCGATGCGGCCGGTAACTTCTACGTCAACTGCAAGTGCACGGGCGCTGTAGTCGGACAGCAGCCATTCGGCGGATCCCGAGCCAGCGGGACAAACGACAAGGCAGGGAGCGCGAACTTGCTGGCGAGGTTCGTCAACATGCGCTCTATCAAGGAGGAGTTCCTGCCTACGACCAAAGTTGAATACCCCAGTAACGAAGTTTAATGAACGATAATGCACCTGCACGAGTGCAAAAAGTTGGCTTGTCAGCATATCGGCGTTTCCGGTTTTCACAGTCCCCATGTTCATACTGTGTATATTAATTATTTTGAGTGGACCATTTTCGATGAGCAGTGCATCAGATAACATGAACAATCCAGCCATACGTGCGAATTCCCATGCATTGGTGATTTATGCCCCTAAACAACAAGGATCATTGAAAAAAAAAAAGAGAGAACCATCGTGGCTTTCGCGTGCGCGAGCAGTTTATCTATCAGCCTCGGTATCTTTTCGACCTCCATAAACATGCAATTTCTATTTAAGAAAAGAGAGCCCCTCTTAAATTTTGCAGACCCACATTCCGCCCTTTGCACAGTCGGGCCTGATCTAAAGGGGGGGCAGCGCCACTAGGTTGGATCTTATCGTTAAAAAGGGTGTGGATCTTTTCTCTTGTTTCTAGAATTCCCAGCGGCGTGAGGAACCTCTTTTTTTTTTCTGGGTCAGGAGGGTCCACTGCATGTAAGAATGATTCGATTTTGTCAGCCTGTTTCGCATTCATCTACGGTCATCATGTACGTTAACGTTGTTTTCGTTCCGACTGTCGGTAGATACAAAGCCCCGATATGCAAGTGTTGGCTTATTTCGCAGAGCTAAAACAAACGTCAACCTTTTAAGATTTATAAGGCGGACGTTCGATCAAGCTTACCCGTCACCATCAGCAAAGTTGCGCTAGGGCAGGACTTATCGGTGTTTGTGAAGGATGGAGTGTGTGAGATGCAGGACCGGCAGGACTGGGAACGGAGGGTGCTGGAATCTAAGTCCGAGCTCGCAAAACAGGAGCCATGGATAGCAACATCCAGATGTTCTTCTTCATTGGTTTTCCGTTCATGGCAGAGAAAGCGGTTTAGGTTGCCGAGGCACGTTGTTGGTTTTGGTCCGACCCTCCGTGAGCCACAACTCGGTCGTTGACATCATGGCCACCAAACGGTCTTTGTCGTGCCGCATTGATTGTAAAGCCCGGCAGCCGCCCGCCGCTATCTCTCGCTGGTCCCATATTTCTTCCACAACCGCTTGCTGTGATTGGCTCGACGGGTCCAGTTTGACATGTCGAAACGCGTGCGTCTAGATGACTTGGGTGTGCTCGGCCGAGGCTTGCAAATTTAGTCTTCAAAAGGTAGATTGGGCAGAATGTCGTCAGCCTCTCCTTCTTACCACTGACACGTTCTATCGGGGTGGAGTGATAATAATAATAATCAGGTCGATCGCCCTCTTTTTCTGGATGCTTCTCTTTTCCCCATTCTGTTTCTTTGTCTTTTAATAAAACTTTATACGTACCCCAACTTCTGGATTTTCTTCCCTACTAAGAACTCTCTCGCCACGCTACATACATACATAGGTACTGGTGTATAAACAAAGACCTCACCCCTATCGATTGTTTACTTTTCCTTAAATCACCGCGGCATTTTCACCGCCACATAATCTCTCCCCCAAGATGGAGAAACAAGAAGAACAACACAATGCCGACATCGAGTCGGGACGGGAAGGAATCCCGCACTTTAAAATGATTCTCAACCAAGGCGTCGTCACAAAGGAGATGCTGGAGTACGACTACGAGGGGTCGGGCACAGAGGAAGATCCCTATGTCGTCGAATGGATGGAGAACGACCCGAGAAACCCAATGACCTGGGGACTGGTCA
This sequence comes from Periconia macrospinosa, assembly GCA_003073855.1. Lineage (NCBI taxonomy): Eukaryota > Fungi > Ascomycota > Dothideomycetes > Pleosporales > Periconiaceae > Periconia > Periconia macrospinosa. The sequence goes on along the minus strand of KZ805348.1, from coordinate 139,991 downwards.
AAAAGTGGACTTGTATGGTGTGCATGGCGTTCGCCACGCTGGTGGTCGCATTCTGCTCGTCGGCTTTCACTGGAGGTATGTTTTTGCAAACCTCTTCCGGGATGGAAGATAATACGGTACTAACATGAATCTCAGGCATCCAACAGATCCTCCGGGGATTCCAAGTCTCGCAAGAGGTAGTCACGTTAGGTGTCTCACTCTTCGTCGTGGGGTTCGCCCTTGGTCCGCTACTCTGGGCGCCCTTCAGTGAAATCTACGGTCGCCAGATTGTTTTCTTCGGCACATTCTTAGCCTTCACCGCGTTCAATGCCGGCGCCGCTGGATCGCAGAACATCGGGACGCTCCTCATTCTTCGATTCTTCGGCGGTGCGTTTGGATCGAGTCCCCTTACTAACGCCGGCGGTGTCGTCGCGGATCTTTTTTCGGCTAAAGAGCGAGGACTTGCTATGAGTATCTTCTCCGTGGCTCCATTCATGGGACCGGTTCTGGGACCTATTGCGGGTGGATTCTTGGGCATGAAGCAAGGTTGGAGATGGGTCGAAGGGCTGATGGCTATCTTCTCTGGCGTCGTCTTCTTGATCTGTATCCTTGTTGTCCCGGAAACGTACCCGCCTGTCTTGCTGCGAAAGCGCGCTGAGACCCTGTCCAAGATTACCGGAAAGGTGTACAGGTCGAGGGGTGATATCGATCAAGGGAAGACTACCCTCGGAGAAGCTTTCTCTACTGGTCTCAAGCGTCCTTGGATTCTCCTCTTCACTGAGCCCATCGTCTTCCTCCTTTCGCTCTACATGTAAGAAACCATCATCTCCAACATATCCTCGTAAAACAAGCTAACAAAACCAGGGCCATCATCTACGGAACCCTCTACCTCCTATTCGGAGCTTACCCCATCGTCTACCGCGTCGGACGACACTGGAACGAGGGCGTCTCAGGCCTCCCTTTCATCGGCGTCGCCATCGGCATGGTCTCAGCCGTCGCCTACACTATCCTCTACGACAACAAGCGCTACCTCAAGTGTGTCGAGAAGTCCAAGAACGGCTTCGCCGCTCCCGAGGATCGCCTGCACCCTTGCATCGTCGGCGGCTCTTTCCTCCCCATTGGACTGTTCTGGTTTGCCTGGACTAACTCTCCGTCGCTTCCCTGGGCTGCGAGCGTGGCTGCCGGTATCCCCTTCGGCTTCGGCATGGTTCTTATCTTCTTGAGTGTGCTGAACTATCTTATCGATGCGTATACAATTTTCGCGGCCTCTGTTCTGGCGGCGAATGGAATTTTGCGTTCGCTTTTCGGTGCAGCTTTCCCCTTGGTATGTACTTCCCCAAACCTCACCACCACCATCAAACAACCCTAACCCATCTCCACAGTTCACTGCCCAAATGTACAGCAAACTCGGCATCCACTGGGCCAGTTCCGTCCCCGCTTTCCTAGCAGTAGCCTGCCTCCCCTTCCCCTTCCTCTTCTACAAATACGGCGCCACTATCCGCCAAAAGTGCAAATACGCCGCCCAATCCGAAGCCTTCATGCAGAAACTGCGCACCCACGCCGTCGTCGCCGACCCCCACGACACCGAATCTGACAACGACTCCGACAGCTCGCGCACCCGCGCACCCGCCGCCGAAGACGTCGCCGAGCAAGAAGCCATCGATTACTCGTACGAAGACGAGCGTGAACCGCGGTTCGCGGAGATGAAGACCGAGAAAGAGAAGGAGCAGGAGAGGCAACGGGACGGTGAGGAGTTGCACAAGGTGCACACGGGACGTAGTACGAGGAGCCGAAGGAGCGTCAGGACGATCCAGGAGGAGTTTTATGATAATCCGTATGAGATCGATCGCGTGCATACCAAGGAGAGCTTTGGACCGAGTCGGAGTCGCGCGAATAGTCACAAGGCGGAGAAGACGAAGAGTCGGCAGTAGATGTTAACGTCTCGCTGTGGGGGTTTTTTGTTTTCTGTGCGCGCGTGTGGATTGGCGTGGAGCGCTTTGCTTGCTTTTTTCTTTATTTCTTTTTTGCATTGTTGTTGCTTTTTTTTTTGGCAATTATGAAAGATTGAAAGTTGCATGAGGAGGGATGGATTCCATCTATGACCTGTCCCATCCTCCCGGTCACCTTTATGATACCCGTTAGAAAAGGGCCTGTCGGCCTATTGTTCAGCGCGAAGTAGAAGAGAGAAAAGTGAGACGGTCTATATAGTTATTTAATTAATAATTAATCAACCAAAAAAAAAAACTTAATAACCACATGCTCACAATATATGTTTGTACATACGATCGATACCTTCATAAACCTCCCCATCCATCCGTCACAATACCTTCCCATCTCCTTTCCATACCATACCCCCCTCTTCCCCTTCCCCACCTTCTACCAACCTCGACTCTATTCAAATTTTAACCTGAAGCCTTTAAATTTGTTTCAAAGCGGGAACTGTGGACAACATGAACAGTAAAATCGACTTTAGTGCTTGCCTTGCTGTTGACGTTAAGCCAAGTCACCACCATCCCAACGCTCACACAGCCATAACCACGAATAGCACAGTCTTGAGATTTATTTCCACTATTTATTTACCTCATCACAAATAACATATGATATAATAAAGTATCTTCGAGAGCTACAACGTCTAAAAATAGCGCATTACCGTGTCCCTCCACGACCCGTCTTACTCCGTCGCCAGCGCAAACCCACAGCCTCAGGATCGACCATCTCATGCAACATATGACCCTCGTGATCCACCACCAAGCTAGCCTCCCACACCCTAATTCTCGCCTCTTCCACCGTCTCTCCCCTTTCACGCACAGGCTCAACCCTCCAGTCCCGAAAGAGCGCCGCCAGCACAGCCACCAATTCGACCTGGGAAAACCTCTTTCCGGGACACACACGCTGGCCCCACGCCCACGGCATAAAATGCTCCGATGTATCTGCGGCGAGAATCTCTTCTGGAAACGACCCTGCGTTATCGATGAAGCGCTGCGGGTTCCAAGCCATTGGATCAGAACCCCAATACCGCGGATGAGTGTGCAGAGCGGGGAGAGAGCAGTGGATAGACGTCTCGGGTGGTAACATGTATGTTTTTCCGTCGATTTTTAGAGGTTGCGAGGTTGCGTTCGTGGTCTTGACTAGCTGGGAAAGTGGGTGGCAGATTCGAAGGGTCTCCATCTAATGTTAATCGTTAGAAATCTTGCTCTAGGTTTGTACTAACCAAACCCCTGCAAGGGCAATACACTTACTACGACAGCAGCACAGCGCTTTAGTTTAGGAAAGGTACTGTAGGACCAGGAATTACTGTCGTCGTTGTCCAGGTAAAAATTGATCTCGTCTGCAATCCACTCCTGGGTCTCAGGATTAGCAGCGAGGTGTGTAATAAGATTGGTGAGGGCGATAGCAGTTGTATCATTGCCTGCAAAAGCATACACAAAGAGGTTGCTTATAATCTCTTCTTCCGTCAAAGTCATTTTTTTGCTGTCGTTGGTGGTGGTGGATTCCTTCGCTGGCTGCTGCTCCTCTTCTTCACACGCCCGAACCAAGCGTGCCACAAGATGCTGATGATCAGTCTTGCCCTGAGAAAGATAGGCTCGTTCTTCATTCATCAAGTCGAGTATGTAGGAACGGAACGTTGACATGGCAATCCCAGCCTCTTTCCAACTCTTTGGCAGCCACCAAGCTCGAAGCCCTTGTTCGCCAAAGATGAAGATCTGTATAATGGACGAGAGGATAGTCGATAATGATCTTCGGTACTGATAAGAGTTGTCGACTTCTTTACTTTCCACCGTCTTTATCCGAGAGTCGTCGAATGGGTAAACCTTGTTGAAAAGGGCCGCGGCGAGGACGTTGAGGGTGAAGGTCTTTGAATCTTGATGCGTGGACCGTATAGGCTCAGCTGAGTGCTGCATCCAGTACCCCAGCATTCCTTTTGCTTGCAACAACGATTGCTGCCACACCACTTCATTGTTCTTCTCGGTAAAGGTCACTGCCGTCATTTTCCGATGTCGCTGCCACTCCTGATCATCTGTTGTAGAAAGGTTCTTCCCATACACATTCAACACACCAAACTCCTCCATGTTCCGCCGGAAATCGCTGCGTCGCTGCAATATATCATATATAACTTCTGCACTGGAAATGCAGAGCTGGATCCCGCCAGGGTGTACTACAACAAACGCGTTTCCATAGTCGACATGGATTCGGGCGCGTTCGTTAGCTTCCCAGCCGTATGAGTAGATGCGCGTGAGGTTTTCAGTCGCAATGCCCAATCGTCGACAGAGGCGAACGTAGGAGCTACCCCATAGAAGCCAGAAGGGATTGATGGGTGATATCCAACGGACAAGGTAGGGAAGCCCGATTGCTTTGGCTTTCGCGCGATTGTGGGCAAGAGACTGTGCTGTCCATACTACAAGCGCCGTTGGGAACGCAATCAGAGTAACAAGAATGGTGAGCAGCGCCATACTTGAAGAGCGCACAAAAGTTTAACGGAGGGAAAGATGGAGAGCAAGTGAGAAAAAAAAAGAAGTCGTCGCTTGGGAGCGAGCAGTTAATAGCTGGCACGTCAAATGTAACTGAGGCCAAGACAGGACTCTTTGTACGGCGCAGCTGCATGACAATCGTTTGGTTTACTCCCCAAACCAACCCTACGCGGTAGAAGCAACAAGGATAATAGCATACTTTTTGGTTCAGAATGTTATGGTATGTGCGGTGCTTTTCTGCTAGCGCCGGCCGTTTTCCTCTTATTTCAATAGTTACAATAAGCACAACTAACGCACCTATGCGGCGCAGCATAATAAATTTTGACAAGAGTTTAGATCACACTTTCGAAAAAAAAAAAACCAAAGGCTATAGCAGAAAATAGAACATCTCAATTCGCTGCATATTATGCTAGATCGATGGGTCAATCCCCGCAAGAAACGTGCCTGCCTGCCTGATAGGTTTGGGGTTAGAACCCTGTGTATATTCAATGTTTGTACGAGTTATTAGAATAGCTTGCATACGTTGAAGACCTCTACGGTTCAAAATTTAGATGTCGCGGAAAAGAGTATTGGAGCATGGTTCTACCAAGGGAGGAGGTAGGTGGATACGTGTATTATGCAAATGTAGGATCTCAGGATTTATGATACAAGGTCGAAAAATGTATGTTTAGTTTGCCATTAATAGGTTAAAAACCCTATCTGACTTGGCCGGCATCACAACGCCTATTACGATCGCATATCATTTAAACAAATAACCACCATCTTGGATTAGAAATTGGTATTTTATATTGGCATTTTGTTAACGCAAGAGCACACACGCGCGCGCGCGCGTGTATTGTAGACGAAGGAAGATGAAAAAGGAATTCTCATTTGTCAATTTGTATCCTTTTCCCCCTTCCCCCTCCTCAATTTGCCGTTTTCTTCCTCAATTTGTATTCATCCCCTCATTTCTTTCCCCTACTCAAATTGTTCTGTTTCCCTCCACGAGATTGCCTCACCTCCCCATTGAACAATCACTTGATGCTTCAACTCCAAGCGTAACCACCACGATGCAATCATCCACCAAACCGTATGACTCCAACTCATTCCTCCCGTGATCCAAGATCCAAAGAAAGACCCTTCAATAAACCTCCAATAGCTCACCTAGTAGAGCCCGACAATCAACGTCCAGCTCAATAATAAGCCTCATCATTGAGACGCATCAAACCAGCCAGACCGACCCTGACCCTCTCATAAAGCTTCTCATCGCTGGGACCCACAAAGTTCATAAGATCCAAAGCTGCCTCGCAGTTCCCGGTGCGCAGCATATGGTGGCGAAAGAAGAGAAACGCATGGCGCCAGAACTCAGCCACGATGAAGGGCATGTGAACCGCGACGCACTTGTCCTTGACATCCCATTCGATATCGAGCCGCTCGAGCGCATCGGCGTCGCACAGCGACTTGAAGGCTGCCAGCGCCACGGGAGAGCTGGCCGTCTCCATCTTGAAGCGCACGTGGCGGATGTGCTTGATGGCGGCGGGCCACTTCTCGATGAAGAAATCCAAGTGTCCCGGTGTCTTGAAGCGGAATTCGTTGCCTTGGTATAGGACCATGCTGGCTTCGGCGTTGATCTGCTTGCAGGTTTCGAGGATGCGAGTGTTGAACAAGTCTTCGCGGCCGTGGAGCGGCTGGCGTTCGCGGGTGATCTTGTACTGGAAGCGACCATGGTAACCGACGAAACGGCGGCGGAATTCCAGGGGTCCTAGATTGGAAATGAGCACGCGTTTATAGATCATGTTGCGGATCTCGGCGGGTAGGTCTAGGAAGCGGAAGGGGGTTTGAGGGGCCTTGGGCTTGGGCTTCCTGACACGCTTCTTGGTACCCGCGTTAGCTTGTTGGACCGGCTGGGGAGCGACCGCTTGGTTCACGACCGCTTGGCTAGCGACGATCATACTCATCTTGAATGACGGAAGGGGTTCTTTTCGCGGAAGTGAGTATCGGAAGGTAGGTAGGGGAATGGTGCGATGGTTGTAGGTCGTGCGCTGGTAGTGGTTGAGGCAACGGCGACGTCGTGGAAAAGATACGGCGGGAACAGGTGGGTTTATATAGGGTTTGAGTGTGAGTCGGGGTGATGCCGGAGTTTCCTCGTGCTAAGTGAGAGAAGCTCAACAGTAGGGTGAAGACAGATTTGGAAAGCTATCTCGGGTGAAGAAGAGTTTGAGTTGTAGCCATATCTTCACCTCATCATAGAGAAAAGAGGAGGAAGGGGGAGAAGGGGAGTAAACATATTTCATTTGTTGTAGATGTTTGCGCGAGCTGAACTGGTATTGCGAAGTGGATGAGTAGCCTCCAAGTGAAAGTGAAAGTGAATCGACTTCTTCGTCACTTTCACCTGTCTGACAAATACGTAGGATTAAAAGGAATTAAGAGACAGAAAAATCCTTACGGATAGCAGTATATTGTCGTAGAGTAGCTGGATGTACAATGGAAGTTCAGAAGCTTGTTTGATCATTGCAACAAACAACCAGTTTGCTCGTGGTATTAGGGTATATAGTTTGATATTAGAAACGCTCATAACCAAGGGCGCACGTACAAAATGGGGTATTGAGATGTAGAATTCTTCGTCGCGATCGTTGAATAAACCAATCGCGGCATTAACACAGATAAGAACCTCTTGGTAGTGCTTGACCAGGACATTCACACGTAAGGAGAGATGGATATATACCATCATACCCAGAAACGCAACTACAACACCGATATCACACACTCTCGCTTCGAACATACACTTCTAATAACCGTCAACATACATATATACAAACACCCACCCATCCACCCAGGATGGGTGACCTCCCCCAATATACCCAACTCGAGATTCTTTTTTGATTTATTTAGGTAACCCCCTTTTTTTGGTTATTCTAGTTTTGGTTCTTCTGTTGTTTAGGTTCAATACCTCTCACAAATGTTGCTTTTATAAAAGAACAGTACCCAACTACTCCCACCCCTATCAACCCAGACCCCCAACCGCCAACGCAAGATCCTCTACTATACCACCTCACTAACACACAAACCTCACTCACATCACATCATACCTACCACACACGCCACCCTTCCTCCCACTAATGCAGCTTTTTCACTATTCTAAGAACCTCCTTACACCACACAACCCTTTTCTACCTATTCTTCCACCAACATTAACATTAGTATAAATACTCACTGACTATGCCCTTACTCACTCTCCATACACCTCCGTGTATGTGCGCGCGCGTGAGGGAGATGGGGGAGGAGGAAGAGATAAGGAGGGGAGTTAGGTGTTGGAAGGAGTCATTCGAGAGGGAAGAAGAGGAGATAGGGAAAAAAGGGAGGGGGGTTCCGTTGACATCTGTTGTTTGAAGAGCTGGGAAAGTTAGAGGTGGTGTGTGTGTGTGCGCGCGTGTGTTTGAAGGTACATGCAGAGGGATCGAAGAATGGTGAAGGAGGTGAGTAATATTTTGGATAAGACGTGTACACATACACACACGTATGACTGACTGAGCAAGGTTCGAGTCATAACGGAACAAGGTGAGTAAAGTATTACAGAAGATGAGCCATTGGTTCACAAATCTAGTCATATGGAGGAGTCACAGTCATAGCACGAAAGGGGAGTCACGGTTGTAGATAGAGGCGTTGTATTATATAAGGAAAGCGCGGTGCCGTTTTCCCCAAGGTCCTTCCAGATGGGAAAAAACCACTCGGGTCGCAACGACGCGGAAAAGAAAAGATATTGCAGAGAGAAACAGCAGAAAGCAGGAAAGGACAGTGAACGCATTCGCTAACAAATATCAGCCGTTACCAGGAGGAGTCGATCAACACCCTAAGGGAGACTACGCTCCGGCCGGGCATACAAAACAATTAAAACACGTCAAAAGCATGTAAACAGCAGAAGGAAATCCACCGCAAAACGCTCCGTCGGAGCTCAAGCGTACAAAAGGTAACTGAAACTAAACACGGACAGTGATGGAAAACAATAACAAAAAGAAATGCTTTTTGAGCGGTGAGGCACTTCTCACCAGCTCCCCGGAAGACCTCGAAATCAATCAAGATTCGAGGTGTGAATACTTCAAGTACCGGAATATCCCTGAGCATACGCGATGTTCTTCCACTTCTCAACTTCAGCCTCTAGCTCGGCATTTCGCTTCTCAAGAGTGTTGACGTGATCAAACTTCCTCTGTCGCGAATCACGGGCAGCAAGAGTATTGCGCGCCCGCTTCAATGCCACCTTATCGGTGGGATCAACAGTGATTGGGGCCAGAGGACCCTTTCGGCGACGAGGCTTGGTAACAGATGCGTTGGTAACGGGTGAACCATTAACTGATGACTTCCTTCGCTGCGACTTGTCCAAGACGACAGGCGAGCTGGCGCTAGAGATGCTGGACTTGTCCATCGAGTTGCTGCTGACGGTGCGCTCAAGTTCGGGAGTCGACTGCACATTGGCGATGAGAGGAGCGGCGAAGTTGGCGGATGACATGAACTTGCCGTCATCATCGGGGAACAAGGGGAACCAGTTATCAGACGCTCCGAAGCTGTCGGTTGCGGCGAACATGGGCGACGTCTCGAAGCTGTCGTTGATGTCAAAAGGTGAGGCGTCGACGTCAGGAGAAGTGATGTTGGTAAAAGTCGTAGAAGGTGGCGCAGACTGGTTGAGCGGATCGACAAAGAGATCCTTGGGAGACACTGTTCGCGCGGAGCTGGATACCGAGGGGTTGATGGCGGTAAAGGCAGTGTTGGGGGCTTCCCAAAGGGAGGTGTCGGACTGGACACCCGCGAAGAGGCGGGCGCCCGAGTCAAAGGAGTTGTTGCTGTTCAAATCTACAGGACGGGTGAGTCTGAGGAGCTTTGTGGATTCAAAAGCCGAATGCGCCTTACCTGCCATGGTTGCGACGTTGCTGTTCTGAGGAATGCTGTTGCTAGGGCTGGAAAACAAAGGGACCGGTGGACGTTGTTGTTGAGGGTGTTGTTGCTGTAACTGAGGGGAGACTTGAAATCCTGTGGTTGACGTAGGGGCAGAATTTGCGTAGAAGCCGTGGCCTTGGTTAAACAAATGACGAGACTGAGGAGCGCTCGGTGCACGCTGCGGCTGACGAGGAGCTTGGGGCGGCTGGTCGTAGAGCACGAAGTCGGAGTGCGGACGGGCGAATTCGGTATGGGACGTATTCAGTAGTTGCCGTGAGGCGTGGGGAGCTGGTGAGGAAAGCCATGGTGACTGGTGAGAAGCCGTGGTGGACGACGTGAAGTCGAACGTGGGAAAGGTAGATTCCGAAGAACTAGAGCTGCACGAGGCGAGACTGTAGTTCAGAGGTTCCTGGGAGGAAACTTCTGAGAGGTGGGGTTGAGTGGAGATGGGGGATGTTGTGGGAGTTGATTGATCCAATGTGTCGACTTTCACAGGCGACGAGAGAGCGGGAAGGGGAGCTAAAAGACAGCCATTGTTACTGGATGTCTCTGTGTAGTTTTGATGTGTGAGTGTGAGGGGAAGTGGAGAAGAAAGAGAAGAAGGAAAATGGTTGCCTGGCGGGGAAGGACAGGTTTTTGTGCGAGCTCGGGCGGGCCGGGTTAGCGAGACGAGGGCACAGCACAGCACAGCACAGTGCTTAGTGTTGAGGTGAGCGATATGAGTCACAAGTCTGAAGCGTGGCCGGGGCTGCGAGGCGGAGCACGGAGCAGCCAATGACGGCGCGATGCGGGCTGCGATGCCGGTGGGTGCTTGGTTCCCGCCGCGTTTCAAACTCAACCTACGCTACACACACAATATATTTCCTGACTTGATGGATATATATTCATTCGTTTCTCTGTCTTCCCATGGCATTCCCCTCTATTTCCGCGTCCTCACTTTCCTTTCCTCTCGCCAACACACATGTGCGATGCAATGCGATGCGATGCTATACGACGCGCCGGCCCAAGCCACCACCGGGTTCCCGATAGGGAAAGGTAATTAAGTTATCAGGCATCAGTTTCCTGACGACAGGTAGGGCGCGAATCAGAAGCCAGCCTTGCCCTTGCGGGTTAGCCAGCTGATGCACCGTCCTTGAACCGGTGGAGGAGTGCTGACCTGGTCCATGTCAAGTCGCTTTCACACCGTGACCCAGCTCCGCCAGCGGAATTAACTAGCTTATCCCAAAATGCCCGCCCCACGGCACACCAGAGGGCGGAGTTGAAAAACAGACTGTAGTCGACGACGAGTACTAGAGTGCGCCCTTCCTGCCGTAGTCTAGTTATTCCGATTCCGCATCGCTAGCTATCTATCTAGTCAACGCCGCCATTTTCTTGACACAATTAATCATGTGCATTGCATAGTGCGCACATAGTTTTGCTCACACGACACGCGCAGGACAGGCACGATAACCAACAAACAAATACCGCTCCTTGCTTTCTTTTTCTCTCCGTCTTACCCACACCGTAGCGAATGCATGGCGGTGAAGTAACAACCAACGCCCTTTTTTTCCTCGTGTTGAAACGGCACCATCCCGCATTCCAACAGCCACAGCATCGGATCAGGCTGCAGCTATGACTCCTCAGGCTGCCATCTCCGCCATCCTCCTCTAACCCTCTCGGGCCCTCAGCCCCAACCTCATATGCAATCCGATGGAGAAGCCTGTACCTGATCCGTGTCCATTATATTGCCTGCCAAGCCACAACAATCTTATCTTGCCCGGCACCTTGAACCACATTAAAAAGAAAAGCGTCAAGGCATATCCCCACCTTGTTTATCATGGGGACAAAATTATTTGTGCGCGCGTGTGGAAAAAGAGTCGTTAGCTGCAGTAGTCAACCTTAGCAGCAATGCGCCTGGCGATGCGATGCCATGCTTCACATCAACCAGTTCGGCCGCGGATCCCCAATAGTAAACCTTTCTTTTCTCCAAAAGCACACCCGCGGATTTTCGACCCGGATTTGGGACCCCCCCTCATACTTAGTAATCACATGCTCGCAAACTCGCATTCAGCCCTCTCATCCCACCTCAGATCCATGTTCATGCACCAAAAAAAAATTGCAGTCAATACATTATCTGATTATCACGGTCCGAACTATAGTTAACGACACCGCGTAAATCCCATTGCGGATGCCTTCCTCCATACATACATGATCCCTATAACGTTACATATACCTATGTATGCATGCAATGCAAGTCAGCCTACCAGCCTGCCGCTACCTAGGTACCTAGGTTAGATAGCCTGAAGCGGTTCATTCGGAGTAAACGCTCCAAACGCACCCCCGGTTTGCATTTCGTATCAGTTTCCCCATGTGATTCACCGGCGTCTTGCATACATGTTCCATCACCGCAAGTTTCTCGCTCGTGAATATGTATGGAACAGAAAAAAAAATCGGAATTGTGTCCGCTGATTAAGCTAAAACTTGGCTGTAAGTTGCTACGGGAGGTTTCGGTGCGAGGTTGCCGACATGTGTGTCAGTCTGTTTGTAGGCTTTTAAATACCAAACAACGTTTAGTAAATATTCATGTATGAATATCGATTTGATGCAATAACATCTTTATACTACTACTATATCAAATACCCTTCCCCCCCTGTATATCTCTCTGCGTAATCATGTTCTAAAACTAGAAATGCGAAGTATCATCATACCAAACACATGTCTGCATCCCTCCCCCCCTCTAAAAAAAAACACAAATTCGATAAGACACATACGACCAACCAATACCGGAAAAAAAAATCCCATCCTTCCCATTTCCCACCAAAACCAAATTCATTCTCATAAACCAAAAAAAAAAGGCGAACATGTCTCGAAACCCTCTCTATCCCACTAATCAACTCATGTTCCGGGAAGGCGGGGGGAATCAATACGAACGTCTATCTGACATGCCATCTTGAGTAGAAATAAAGTGTACAAAAAACCCATAACTAAACAAATAAACCTCTCTACGCCCCAAAAACCCCCATTCATTCATCCCCTCCAACAAAAAAAAAACACACCACAAACACCAACACCCCCCACTACAAACCCCACAAACGCCCCCTCCTCACCTCCCTCCACCTCTCAACGCAGCCTCAAACCCACTAACCGCCATCCTCTCCCTTACCCTCCACTCCGTATCCTCCCTCCCACCACCTCCAAAAGTGCCATACGACGCAGGCTCCGCCTTGCTCACAATTCCACGAAATCTCGCCGCGCCGTCGTCCTGCTGCATGCCAAGCACCAACCCGCCCTGAGCATCATACCCATGGCGCTCAAACGCGTTCCCCGTAACCCGGCCTTGGACGCCATCGTCGAAGAACGACGGCGCGTCCGAGTGTAGCGCGCGCGCGAGGGGGGTGTCGTGCGTGCCGAGGGAGCCGCGGCGGGCGGAGCGCGTGGCGAGGTGGGTTTGGAGTTTGGTGGTGAGGTGGCGGTAGAGGAGGAGGGGGAGGGAGACGAGGGTGTGGATGTGTGTGAGGAGGAGGGTTGGGAAGCGCGGTTTGCGGGGGGGTGTGGGGGGTAAGTGTGGAGGGGCGGAGGGGAGGGTGGGATGGGCTGGTTGGAAGGGGCGGATTGTGGTGTCTGAGTCGGTGGAGTTGAGGGTTTGGTGGATGGAGGGTGGGGTGGATGTGTCGAGAGAAGGGGGGAGAGAGGGAGGTGGGTTGCTTGTTGGGCTGATGGGTTCGTCGTTCGTGGTGGTGGTGTCGGTTTGGTCGGCTGGTCTCACAGTGAGGTCGCCGGGACTCGTTGGTGCATGTGTAGTGTTGTCAGATGTAGGGGGGACGTGTGAGTCCTCGGTAGGACCTGTGTACATTTCTGGCGTCTGCGGTTGTGTTGCGTGTGGGTCCATATCTGCTTCTATCACTCTACGCTTGTACTCGGTCGCGCCTGTCTCGCCAATATATTCAAAGAGCATGTCTTCCCTCAGCCATGCCCGGGGTCTGACGATCCTGGCCCCTCGCGCGTACATGGGCGCACTTGGGCCTACGGTGCGAGGAGGAGCATTGGCGGGCTTGGGAGTTTGGAATGGGGTATATGGCGGGTTACGGTATCTAGGGAACATGGTTTCAAGCTGGAGCCTCATGTCGATGTGGCGGCTGACCGCGGGGGATTGTGGCGTGGGAGCATTTTCGACGGTGGGAAGATTGGCTTTCTGCTCCTGGAAGGGGAAGAGACGAACATTGTCACCTTGACAGCATGGGAAAAGATCGAAATCATCCGTGGGTTGGACAGTGAGGGGAGAAACGGCAGGAGAAGAAGATTGTGAGTGTGCATGCCCGACACCATAATGGTCTTGCGTCTGATCAACTGTAGTCGCCCGTATCGATGTCTGTTGATTTTCTTTGGATCGCGAAGACTCTGCGGCCTCCGGCGGTAATGCTGAATCCTTTCTCTCTTCGACTTCCGCATCTCCTAACGGCAAACCTGAATCTCTCCTCTCCTCCCCCTCCGCATCATTCCCCTCTGTCGCTGTTGTTGCTGCGGTAGCTCCTTGATTGATAGACCTCTCAGGCTCATCCATCTCTCCATTAGCCGGCAGCTCCTGCGGAACATCGAACCCATAAATCACGATATCAGCTTCCGGACCCGCTTCGAGTATCGATGGACGCAACGATGGACGCGATGATCGTCTCGGCGGAGCGTTGAACTCCCATTCTCGCGCGTGCCTAAACAGTGACATTTGCCGATTTCAGTGGTGGTATAGAAAGCTCCGTTGTGAAAGTTGGCTTGAGAAAGCTGGTCCGAGTGTAGCTTTGATAAATTAAGGAAGACAGGTGAGAGCGACAAGTGGCTGCCATCGAGAAAGCGGGGAGAGCACAAAACACGGTGTGATGATGCTTGACGATTAGCTACCTCATCTTTGGCAACGGAAAAAGCATCATACAACATATTCGGCGCGGGAAACCCAAGGATGGCGAGAAAAAACCTATACATTAGATGACTGAAGCCAAAGTTTTATATCCTCCAGTGCGGAACCTGGGTTCTAGAATGCACAGTGGTGGTGGGTAATGCCTTGTCTTGTGTACCGTATACTATTTGACCGAAATAATTACCTGTGTAGTTCGGTTCGCATGATGCTCAGTCTCCTATCAATTACCTCAGCACCGTCAGTCGGCGCGGCCAGCCTCATTTTGTCACCGTCACCGCCCTACTGGATCACCAGTGGAACGTGAATATACCAATCAGAGCCTTCATATCACTCACGTCCTACCGTTCCAGAACTTTTATAGTCACCGATCAGTGGCTCAAGTTTCCGAATATTGCTCCACCGCCATTTCGTCGAATAAGGAAACAGTTTGATCACCATTTCCACGTCTTGTAAAGTCCTCAGTCCCATTGCTTGGGCCTGTAATCGGAAGTGCTCTGAATACCATCCATAATCCGGTCTTGAGCGCACACCAGTCGTAATTGTTCCAAGATAGAGAGCCCACAGGGTTGCGTTTTGTGCAGCGCGTGGTGATGCGTTAATGTGAGGAGCAGAGGGATTACTTGTCGCTGGTACACTCAGACCAGCCGGAGTGCAGTGCACCACTGGGTTCGGTAAAACGGTTCCCACCGGAAGAAGTGTATTCTGCAGGACTCGGGCAATTGCATCTTTTAAGAAGACAACGAATTGATCGCACAGCTTCAACTCGTACGGCAGATCTCGTGCGCCAATCCACAGGAACAGTTGACAAGCTTCTGTGAACATGATGTCAACTGCCGAGTACGTGTGATCCGGCGACTTCTGAGTATCAATCATCTGCAATAATGCATATTCTGCGTCATAGAGTAATCGTATGGTCACCGAGTCCGTGTTTGCTCGATCAAGAGCTTTTTCCTTGGTTACTGAACGTTGCCCTTGCGCTAATGCTATTTGGTGTAGCATAAGAAAGATGTTTTGTATGGAAAGCGATACGGGAGGGATGTTTGTAAAGGTCGTATATGCTAGGCGCTCAGACTGCAGTATCATGTTATATGGCAAGGCCGTGTTAGTTGGAGGAGGCATATACGGAAGTGCGGAAAGGACGCGTTTGTAAGCCGCAACCCCGAACTCGCACCTGTCATTGCTGGTCAACCACTGGAAACTAAAATGGAAGGGACAAAATGTCCTACCACTGCGATGCTTTGCGGGTGAATGGCGTGCATGCTGAGAAACCTGCTGCTATATCGCCTTTGCCTCGTAGAGTAATGGTTTTGCACATTGCGTCGGAGTGCATCTGGGCTGCTTCAAACATGCCCCCGAAACACTGATGATATGTCAAATCTCCTCTTCCATGGTGATTACCCCGACCTGAAGGGAAGGGTATAGCAGATCATGTCCTTACCGCACAAGCCGCGAAGCACCCAAGCGCACGTATTAGAGGATCATCGAAACCTCCATCTATCTCGTTGAGGGCTTTTTGTATGGCCTCCAAAGACAGCCTATAATAATACAAGGTTTCCTCCGACATCGATGTGCCCGTAGTTCCATCTCGTATCAATGTCGTGGCGTACAGCCAAAGTACGAACGATGCATAGCCTTCGGCCATATTTCCCAAGACTGTGTTCTCCTTGGATAACTGCAATTGGGGATCCTGCGGCCTCCATGCGTATTTGTCTAATAAATATAATAAGAAAAAGTCTCATTGGCTCGGTTCATGAGCTTACCATCTGAGCAAGGAATCTCCTCAGGACAGGAAGTAAGAACTGCAGATTACATTAACATCATACGACAAAGGCCTGATTAGGCAAGCTGGCTGCCGGGTACGCTTTCCCACATCTGACCGACACCCTAGCCACTGGTGACATATAATACTCGATGTTTCCGAAACACGCGAAGAAATATTGACTTACAATACTCGATTATGTGGTCGATCTTTCTCCCGACCGCTGGGAACGCATCAAACGGATCTGGCTTGCCTGCCGCAACATCCAATCGTGGATCTGACATCACAACGATTCGCCATGGACCCTTGTCCTTTCTTCTGGGCTCCAAGGCCCTGTCCACTTCATGTTTATTCTTCCCTTTGCTCTCCGGCCGCTTTGTCCTCACATCTAGGACCTGTTGTTTGTTTCGATGTACCCATTCCCTCGCATTCTTTCTCACCACCACGTTTTTTCCGGGGTCGGAATTATCTAGGAACTTGAGTTGTTGCGCAGTAGGCCGCGAGACGGCGAATGAAGGCTGGACGTTGTGAAAGAATTTGCGGTTCGGGATTTTTCTCGACGAGGATAAGACCGACGAAGACGAGGGCGCTGTTCCTACTCTGAATGCTGCTGTACAATTATCCGGTTGGCTCGGCATGTTTCCAGAAGTGTGGTAATACCCCAAGGCGCAGATATTACGTAGCAAAGGAGATATTTTTGTCTCACAATAGCTACACCAAGAGAGATGTCCGGATATGGTGAGTGACAAAGCTAGATTGAGGCAAGGCTGGGTTCGAGAATACGATGGATTCTATATGTGGCCTGGGTATTGCGTCGTTGGCGCCCGTTCTGTCCGCTTCCCGGTTCCGCGCAGCACGTGTCTAGTAAGGATCAGCCAACTGGTAGGATTCTGCTCTGGATTTGTAGGAATAGACCCTTGGGAAAAGATAAGAAGCTCCACAAGGATGTAGCAGTGATTGCATGGTGTGGGAGCAGAAGGACAGTCACGATTTGCACACAGCTCTCTGCCAGCTCGTCTCCGCTCGAAACACGTGAGCTCGTGTAAGTGTACAGTGGTGTACTACATACTTACCTAGGTACATCCCTCCTTCGTAATTCGGACCGAACGGAACATCCCGTGTGTTCCCCAGCCGATTAACGTTGCTTTTTGCTTTCGTTAGAACTTTAATTTCTAGATCGTATCTTAGTTTGTGGTCCGGGCTGACACCAACATGAGATACATCGTAGGATCAGCAACACCACCCAAAAGCGATCTAGTGGGATGAACCTTCAATGAAGCCGTTGCCGTCTGGTTCAAATTTTCATTTAGGCGGCCGTTGAGGCGGGCGGGGTATTGAAGGGTCTTGGGTACATGTAGTTAACCAACATTGGAATGTGGCTGAAACTTTTCATATGCAATACGAAATTAGATTGAGGAGACGGTCTTCCACTTGCAGACAGGTGACGAATAGTTACACATTGCATAACTGCGGGAAGTTTGCACACGAGAGCCAATAAATGTCACTTTCAAATGTAATAGACAACGTTAAAGAAGCGCTTGTTGTTTTTTCGTGTGCAAACTTCCCGCAGTTAGAGAGACGTTGTCCATTATTCATTAGCTAATCCATTTCCCGTGCATTACTGGTTTTTAGTTACCCCTGTGAACAAACCCTCCTCCGTGTCATCTTTGTACGTCTTGCCTCCTATGAACTCCAATGATGTTTGATATGCATATTGCGTGAGTACCGACAGATCAGTGTACACCATCCATAGGCAAGGACTCCAAGGATCACAACTTCCAGAAAAATTCGCGTATAAGATTTTGGCTCCTTCGCCTCATCATCTGTCGTTTCAATGGGCATCGGTACGAATCCCTTTTCTGGATCCCCTCGTTTTGATACTGCTGTTATTGATTTTATAGTGATGGAGAAATCACCCTCCTGGTCTCCAAAGAAACTGCGGCTAGTCAGAAAGATACAATTGCATCTGTGAAGAATAACACAAACCTTCTCATCATGATGCTGAACCGTTTCACGTTTTCCCTATCCAATCTGCCTGCATCTTTCTTTTCTTTGCCCCGGTATGTGGGTTTGAAATCTGTCCATGGGATAAAGATAAAGGAGCTCTCGGCCATGCTCGCGTTTTTGCCACCAATTTTGAAGTCGTATTCCCAACTCGTAGTTGCTTGTTCGCGTCCATTTTCCGGGTTATTCGGTAGAAGCTTGTCCTTTATGATAAAGGTGTAAAGCTTCCCGTCTGATTTACCGACGTGGATAAGAATACCATCGTGTTTAGATAGGTCCCAAGCCTTGTCTTGGGTTGATGTTCTTTGACTGGCGAAACCTGGCCCTCCGAGCGTCTTGATGTCAAGGTGGCCGTAGAAACGGGCATGTGATGAATCCGACACATCGAGATAAGACTAGAGCAATTGTACGTTAAGATTGTGTACACTGCACACGAAGAAAGAAAACCCCACCTGTGATTTGCCGCCGCGGACGCGATCATCGCTTGCTGTCCAATCTGAGGCGTTCCATGACCTGCTAAGCGTTCAGCTGTTGTCCAAGGAGAGGATACTTCGCTGCAAAAAAGATCAATTGAAGCCACTTACTTATCGCCGCCGAAGAGTACTAAGTCTTCTACGTTACCCATCGTTCCTGTGTTGATTGGTATCGCGTTGTTTGTTGATTAGAGGTTTCCCGTCCTTGATGGATTACGCCATCACTGCCCCCCTTGTCAGATAAGACGGCCCTTCTCGCCCGCTCGGCGCTAACTCTTCCAAGTCCATCCACAGCTGGTCCGTGCCATCTCTGCTTCACACTTTTATACCTACACATGTCTGGTATGTAGGGTCATAGCATTGACACTTCTGATGCGTAAAAGTTCGCTTTTTTTTTTTTTTGAATTAGTATGGATTTCAGACCACTCCAAGACATGCGAGATACGGATGAGTCCGTTCTGGATGAGCCATATAGACCCTTCTACAACTTCTGGGCACCGAAACCAGTTCTGGTGAAGCAGTAAGCAAATGCACATAGTTGTAAAGTACAGTGTACTGGTTCTTACTACAGCCAGAGATAATGAATATGACCGCACTGCTTTTCGAGAGAGGCCCTGGCTTGGTGTGCTGTTGTTCGATAATGTGTCTTCGGATGCACGAGACCATGCTGCGAACGAAAGAAGTAAATAAATTTCCATCAAAGACATCATGAACGTATGCTGATCGCAGTGAAAAGCTTTCCTTTCTTGGATAAGATTATCTGTATACATGGCTATCGTTTCAGTAGCTATCGTCATGTCCTTCCACCTCAAGTCTAAGCCAAGTGCAACGGGTAAGTGTCCCGCGTATAGTGTGCAGAGATTTGTATCTGCTAACGCAGCTCATTTAGAAAAGAGGTTTTCACTCCCGCTTGGTATAATTTTCTGGATACTTTCAGTCATCTGTCTAGTATGCGGGCTGGCAAATTATATACAGACAGTAGCAAAGTACAGTAGGAGAGAGGCGCTTGTGCAGGCTGGTTGGAAAACACAGGCGGTTTTTACAGTGGTTGCAAGCACGATTGTGGCGGCATGCATCTTGTTTCTGGCAACAAATGCGCAGATGCAACGATAAATTGTTATTTTTGATATACAGTAATGTTCATGGCAGTCGTCATTCCTTACGCTTTGATACATGAGTGTTACCCATCTCCCGCCTATGTGCGCCTACATCTCTTCCATTATAGCCCAAGTTTGGTCGTCTACAGTAGTGTAGATCGCACCGCCGGAAAGTAGTTCATCGCCAGCTTTTGCCACTTGAGCTGGATCAAGGCCCAGTCTCGCGGCAATCTCTTGCTGGTGAAGACCCTCGTTTGTCTGCTTGGTCGATCTCAAGAACTGATATACCTGCTTTGTAACAGCACTGTAACCCGACATAGTCTCTCCACCGTAGTTGGCATCCGTTTGTTGTTGACCTCTGTTTGTTGCTGCACCCCGACTACCGTTCAAAGGACCTCGTGTGTAGTAGAGATGGACAGCTGTAGCATTCAGCAAATGGTATGAAACTTCGTTCTTGTCCACGATAGGCCGAATGACATTCGAGAGGACATATGCCTTGTTGTTATAGTTGTTTGGCTTCCCCCAGACCCTACAATAGGCGCCTTCTACAAGGCCGGCGGTAGGTCCTTGATCCGGATCGAAATCTGTGTCTTTCCACAATTTTACTTCGATACTGCCTGTGCCATCATCTATCTTGTACGTTATGTTTGTTGCTTGTACAGCAATGCTCCGTATTTGGCCAACCAAACAAAGGTGTGAAGCAGTGGCGCCGTCGATTTTGAGGGAATCGTTGTCGTAGGTGCCATCGATGACTTGTTTTATGGTGACCGGGCGAAGAGTCTCATGTTTGGGCTGAAATCCACGTCAACATAGGTAACAGCAAATGAGGGGTCCGACGTGAAAAACCTACCTGCTGTCCGCTCGGACTGTTCTGGCTGCCCTCTGCCATGAAACCACCGCCGCCGCCGCCGCCATATGTCGTGTTGGATTCATAGGCGTTGTAATCTATATATCAGATGAGCATGCTGAGCCCCAGAACATCACAGTGATTGGAAGACATACTCATCTTGAAAGGACGTGATCTTGTGCAGTAAACTATCGAGAGCGGGTCCAAGTCGGCGCAGGCAAAGAGGAAGACGCGACGAGACGCGAAGTATATTGACCCCACTTTGGCAAAGCACCTTTTGCCAAGATTTCGCGCCATGGTCTGTGCGCAGAATTTTCAATCTGCGTTGCACTCGACGGCAAACGACGAGAAATCTCCGCGCGGACCTCTAAACTGGTATGTCTACAATGGCCCCTCGCGCGAGCTCCCCGGCGCTTTCAGAGAACGAGTTCGACATCGGATCCGCCCTTTTTGGCAACGACGATGGGTTTGATACACAGGAAAATGGACTTGGCGCAGATTTCGGCGTCAGTCTCGATCTTCCGAACGGCGATGGCTCTGATGACGAGGCCTTTATTGCTGCTACGCAGGCGGCTTCGAATCGAAAGGCCTCCAACTTGAAGGGAAACACTGTTAAGAAAGGCGGTGGGTTCCAGGCAATGGGTTTAAACGCAGCCTTGTTGAAGGCCATCACCAGCAAAGGCTTCAAAGTACCGACACCGATTCAGCGCAAGGCTGTGCCCTTAATAATGGATAGGCAAGATGTGGTTGGAATGGCTCGTACAGGCTCAGGGAAAACGGCGGCATTTGTTATACCTATGATCCAGACGTTGAAGGCACATTCAGCAAAAGTTGGAGCCCGTGCCATTGTGCTTTCTCCCTCGAGAGAACTGGCACTGCAGACACTCAAGGTTGTGAAAGAGCTAGGTCGCGGCACGGATCTAAGGACAGTGCTGGTTGTAGGAGGCGATAGTCTTGATGAACAATTCAATTCCATGACTAGTAACCCAGACATAATAATAGCCACTCCGGTAAGAAATCCCTGAAGCTTTGCAAAAACGTTACTTATTTCATGTCAGGGTCGGTTCCTGCATTTGAAAGTGGAAATGGATCTGGACTTATCCTCGGTGCGATATATTGTGTTCGACGAAGCCGATCGATTGTTCGAAATGGGGTTTGCCGCACAGTTGGCCGAAATTCTACATGCCTTGCCATCATCAAGACAGACTCTGTTGTTCTCTGCTACACTTCCTAAAACTTTGGTTGAATTTGCTCGCGCAGGTCTGCAAGATCCTAAGTTGATTCGTCTTGATGACTCAAAGGTATCACCAGACCTCGAAAGCGCTTTTTTCATGCTGAAGAGCGCTGAAAGAGATGCCGCTCTGCTATATCTACTCGAAAACACCAT
The DNA here is from genome assembly GCA_003073855.1 of Periconia macrospinosa. Lineage (NCBI taxonomy): Eukaryota > Fungi > Ascomycota > Dothideomycetes > Pleosporales > Periconiaceae > Periconia > Periconia macrospinosa. Next base: position 118,180 of record KZ805348.1, on the reverse strand, counting down.
CAAAATACCCACGGGAAAAACGGAAGCTGCGAAGAAAGTGGATGAAGCCGCCGCAGCCGATAATAACAAAAAAAGAAAACGAGACCCTGAAGGCTCGAATTTTCATGGTTCACCTACAGCCAATTCCACGATCATATTTGCCGCAACAAAGCACAGGGTTGAATATTTGTCTACTCTTCTGAGAACGAATGGTTACTCGGTGTCTTATGGTGAGCCTAGTCCCTTTCGCCTTGTATGGCGTGATACCTATGTACTAACTTATCCTAGTCTATGGAAATCTGGATCAAACAGCGCGAAAAGCACAGGTTATGGACTTCAGACGGGGCTTATCGAATATCCTTGTGGTGACAGATGTTGCTGCACGAGGTTTAGATCTGCCTTATCTTGCAAACGTGATCAATTACGACTTTCCATCTCAGCCTAAGATATTTGTTCACCGTGTAGGCAGGACAGCAAGAGCTGGGCGAAAGGGTTGGAGCTACAGTCTGATCCGCGAGTCCGATGTGCCATACTTGATTGATCTGCAACTTTTCCTTGGAAAACGACTTGTCTCTGACAAGCAGTCAGCAGGCGGAGAGCCAAACTTTGCTCAGGATGTCATCGTGGGGAGTTTCATTCAAGATGAGCTCCAACCGATGGTGGAAAGAGTGCATGGCTTACATGACGCTGAAGGTGACTTGATTGACCTTGAAAAAGTTGCGGGCAAAGGTGAAGCTCAATACATAAGAACCCGCAATTCTGCCAGTACTCAGTCCGTCAAGCGGGCTAAGGAATTACTGGCCTCCCGGAAATTGACAGGCACTCACTTACTCTTTGGCACTGAAGTGTATGACGCCTTACGAGAGAAGGAAAAGATGTTGGAGAAGATCAGTGCCTTTCGGCCCGCGGAATCTATTTTTGAAATCAGCCACCACGGTGCCAGCAATACCGCTGCGGAAGTTATGCGCAAACGACGAGAGCAAATTGAAAATTTCAAGCAGAAAAAGGCACAATCTTCTACAGATGATTTGGAGGACGAACAAGGCGTTCCGCAATCTAAAAAAACAGCAGAGCTTGACAACGATTCAGACGATGCAGAAGACCTCGAGGATGCGGACTCCGAATCTGAGTCGGAAGATGAGCTGGAAGTTTCCGTCTCACAACCAGAATCTGGCAAGGCAGGTAAAGACGACTTTCAGAATTCAGAATTCTTCATGTCATACCAGCCCAAAGGCATCAATGTGGCAGAAGACAAAGGATATGGCGTCCACTCTGGTTCTTATAATACCGCACAACAGAGCTCCAATTTCCTAGAGAGCGCTCGGGCGGCCCAGTTCGATCTTACCAACGACGAAACACGAGGATTTGCAGAGCCTAGCAAAGCTCGTGGTATGCGATGGGACAAGAAGTCCAAGAAGTACGTGGCTAGAACCAATGATATAGACGGTTCGAAAGGTGCAAAAATGGTTACAGGAGAAAGTGGACTCAAAATTGCGGCCAGTTTCCGAAGTGGACGATTCCAAGAGTGGCGCAAGACAAACAAGGTTGGTCGGTTACCGCGTGTGGGTGAAATGGAAACGTCTGCCAACCGGGCTGCATCTCACAATGGTGGTCAACACTACAAGCACAAAGCGCAGAAGGCACCCAAAGAGGCAGATAGATACCGGGACGACTACCATGTACAAAAGAAGAGAGTGGAGGAGGCGAAGCAGAACCGTATCGGCAAGTTCAAGGATGGCGGTGCCAAGAGCGAACTGAAAGGTGTCGATGATGTCCGGAAAGCACGCCAGCTTCAACAAAAGCGCCAGGAGAAGAACGCAAGGCCCTCAAAAAAGAGAAAGTTTTGAGTTCTGTCGTTCAATCAATAAATAACACCATGTTGTGGAACCACGCTTGAATATATGAAAGTCTTCATCCAGCCACCTAAAAAGTATCAGTGGCCGCCGCCACGGTCAGCAGGTTACAATTCTGACGAGTAGTTCTCCAAGTTTCCAACTTCCAAGATCATATTGTAAGAACACGCCCTGCTCACCAGTGAAGCACGGCCTCGCGGTTCAATGCACGTCAGCGAGGTATTGTCATGACAAGTGCTGTGCCACAAACGGGCATGCAGGTATATTAGACCCACCCGTACATTACACCAATTGAATATTGCCCTTGTGGCTTGATCAAATTTCTTATGATCGTAAGATGAATCCTGTGGCAAATCCTTGAAACTTTATTCATTTTTCTTCCACGGCATTGACGGGCTGGACAACCAACAATAAAATAATATTGTGATTGGCATGGGCGCATGGCACTCCTGTCCTATGAAAATTCAGAAACCATCGCGGGAAATCTTTTTTCCCCTCGTTTTCATTCACCATTGTACTGAGCGAATGACTACAGAGCCCGTGACGTCTTGCCGCCAGAATTCTCGTATTCGTTCAAGTTACCGCCCGAGTAATGTTGAACCCCTCACGACTAATCAATGATACGATCAAGTGAGGCACTAACCTCGCGCAATCACATCATAGAACAGGTTTATGTGCAGAAAAGCGCAATTCGCAATTCGTAAAATATGAATCAATGAGCAATAGCGCATCAATGCACTGTGGGCTATTTTAGATCAAGAATCTTTTACGAGTCATTTTAAGATATGCCCGACCGACCACGAAAAAGGCCGTTTTCGATGGGGAGGGATTGGGTGGAATCCCTTCCGCGCTTCGAGAATCCGGCCCAATCTGTGATAGTGGTGGCCCTTTTTCGTACACGTCGGCCCTCAGCTTTGCCAGGGACTGGATCAGAAGGCGAATGCATCTCGTCTGTATTATGTCCATCCTGCAGTCTTCAACTGCTCCTGATCCTGCTCCCCCCTTGATCCTGCCCCAACGGTGACTCTGCGGAGTCAGCACAAAAAGGAAGCTGATAACTAATCACCTTTTGGGAATAGAAGCGAATCCGAGAGGATCGATTCAGTGGAGCTTCGCTCAAACAATAGACGTCCTCTGTAACAAGGCGCTACTCCCGTCTCGGTATCTATTGCGCTGACGGGAAGCACATGGTATGATGTTCTTACTCCATGTTGATTCGCTGCGTTTTAGAGCACATTGGTCAATGGTACCCCAGCCGACCCTTTAAACTCGGCGAATTTTGATGGAGCCATTGGGGCGTGAATGTCTTCGGAGGGACAAATCTCCGTGGAGCTACTGCCTGAGGCGCAAATTTCTAAGCATGCGGTGCAACGACGGAGCAAAAGCTGCAAGGGGGGCTGTTGTCAAGGCGAGCCAGGCAGACGATGGACGGCTAACAAGGACGGAAAATAATTGAGAATTATCCACCAACACATCTCTACGACTTTCGTACGGGCCGCACCCAGTGCAAATCGAGAGTGGACCCCCAGCGTGAACGTGCGCTTCGGGTCCCATACAGAAGGATTGGCCTCTCAATAACCACCCCTGCCCCCTGCGCTACATTTTTGGCACAACGTGTTCGCAGATCGCGCGGTTGATTCCGCCGTCCGTGGCCATATATCCTTGAGGACGGATGCGCTCGTCGTCGGACAGCCTGGAACAATCCCGAATGATCCAGGTCGAGGCAACATGCAGCGTGTGTGGGTGCAGAGAGAGAGATATGTAAAAAAGCCAGCACCAGAGCCAGCACCAGAGCCAGAGCCAGAGCGAGCGCCAGAACCCGTATTCGTAACCGCTGCAGCGGCCCTTCCGAAGGTGCACAATTTGTGTGGCACGGCATATGGCGGGCCAGGAAGGATCGAAGCACGCATTTCCCGAGAACAAGGCGACGAGCAGGGCAGCGGACCTACTACACGTATGTATCCTGTATGGGGGAGAGCCTAGAGGGGAGAGGATGTCGCGACAGGCTCACTTTGGGCTTATGAGTGATGAGTGTCTCCCCTAGCCTCGCTTCACCAATACGAGGGACGAGCCAATATGGAGGGATGATATACCTTCTGTTATTGTCAATATTTCCGGTGCCATTTTTGGCTCACGGAGCTTACTGGGAAGGTTAAAAATCCCGTATTCGTGTGCAGGGCTTCCACGTTGCAACATGCAGCCCTCCCTCGAGGGAAGGGCGCGTTTTGTGGAATAGTGGAATATGGGCACTGGAGTAGGTATCTTCACAGTTTGTTGCATTTCCTCTCCTGGTGTGCCGTGAGCGGTCCGTCTGGGGTCAGCTTACTGCTTACGGGATGCATCTCAGCATGCGTCTACTTAGGGGTGGATGTTGGATCTCCACTTCCAGAAGGTGGGTTTCGGCGAAGCCTACGTTTTGGTCCGGAACAACTTCTTGACTGCAGCAACACATACATATGGGAGACATGGTACATTTATCGGCGGCAAGCGAAAACAAGTTGCCGTGGGATACCGGTGCAACAAATATCCCGTCACTCAGTTGTTGGTCATATACCTACATAGCTTGTACATACTACATAGTAGGTGCTATACGTGTAGTAAAAGGCGAGCAGATGACATCGCGAATCGCCATCACGAGCGGTCTTTGATTTGGCCTCGGAGGACGCCTCAGGGCTCACCATCAATCAGACTGAAGCTATTCTTATCCACTCCCAATCTATTACCTTGCTCTCGAACCTCAGCGACGGGTTTAGGCCAGATCGGTAGGGTCTCGTTTCCGCATTTCCGAGCTCAAGCTTCTCCTTGCTAAGCATGTCAACTTGGTCGCTTAACTCAGGCCCACTCCGTGACGCAGCCAGTCCGCTCCGTTTGCTCTGCCAGGCGCTAGAGCTCGTATTGTGAATGTAGGCCACAGCCGGGCCATTGGTTGCTCAGGCGCCTGCTGATGGGGGTCCCCCGTGGAGAATTGCATGTCGTCACACGCAACTTTCTTCTCCTCTCGCAATCATTCATCCAGATTCCAGACGACTTTGAGCTTTTGGACGAGTTGAATCCCTTTTAGAGATATAACTTTCCGTGTCACGCGAGATATACCGTGCAAGTCGCCGCCGTATCGCTCGTCTAGGTAAGCTTGAGTGGGCCGCATGAATCGTGCAATCTCCGCAGCCGTTTCTCTCGGACGATTTGGGCGATCGACGACGGTAGCCAGGATGAAAGTTTACCACGACCGGAGCTTTTTTATTTTTTTTCCTTTCCTTCGAAGATATTTCCTCAATGGGCGACACACAAGGGCTGGCACGGCTATATTGTCTGTGTTATTACAGCCGCCAAGTCCTCCACAAAATACGCCATCGAATACTAACCTCCAAGTACACACATGGGTGGCCGCCACGCCTCACCTAGTGCATGATTATCAAATTTTGGGCTTTCGGAACAATTGTGTCGTGGGGTCTTAACATAATGTACTAGGGGAGACGGGAGACAATTTGTCTCGGTCTCCCACTCCAACCTAGGTCGAACAAAATTTAGTTAGGTTTGGTGTACGCCATACGTCGTTGAAATCATCGGCACCCTTGTTAGGCTACCGTGATGCTGTAAATTCCTCGGTAGGACTCCAAGCAGGTGCGGGAGGGTACGAGGATTGACATGAAAAAATACTCCACACAAAGCGTCAGAGGTTGGGGCTGGCTAACAAGCCATCTGCATTTACCCCAAGTCCCACTGTACATACACCATCTTTTGATATGTTTATCTCTCTCGATTCGCTGGCAGCCGGTCGATCCGGCTTACGACCCGTAGCAGCACCGCAATCGGTTGATGGCCGTTGTTTTGTTTTTTATACGAAGGCATTCACGCACAACCCAGCGACCATCGGTTACAAGATAGTAAACCTAATATCAAGCATGGTGACAGGTAGTAGCAGGCTGGCATGACATCTAGTCTTTCGTTTCAGTAGCGATCTATACCGAGAAGGGACGACGACCATTGACGGCGTAGTAGTGTCAAGCCCTATCCGTAGACGGCGTCGATCAGGCAATGTGCGGCGCTGTCTGAATTGCTGTCTACGACCAATTGCTTCTACAATCGTCAGTACTAGTCAACATAAACTCTGCGCTACGCGAAAACCCTTATGCCTCTAAATAAGTCAAACCCCTCCCGCGGGCGGCGATTCCGACCAAAAACACGTGAGGTGTGAGGTCGAGTCTTGTGAAAGCAAGTTCTCCTAGGCCCTCGGGAGCGAAACTGACAGCCGTGTTCCATTCACGCGGGTCTGTCAATGGAGCCACAGTCTCGACTTGCGTTGCAGTGCATGAGGGATCAAATGTACATCCTACATACATGGGGACGAATGGGACGATGACATGCTTCAGACTGCACGAGTTGCCGGCATCGTCGTCCCCTGGCGTTACGCCCACTCACACATCATCACATACTCGCTCATACATAGACTCCCTCTCATCTACCGCTATGAAGCATTGCATTGATGATTACCTACGCCGTCCGCTAGTGATATTTCCACCGGCTGCATCTGTGGTGCAATAGTGCATCCGCTAACATGTGTTGGCATTTCGCAGGGGGAGATAGCGGAAACTACGCGAGCCATCTATCGAGCCGCTCCCCTTCCCTGTCAAGAGTCCACGCTGAGGACGTGCATAACCTCCGCGGCTGCCACTCGTTCGATGATGGGATGGGGACACTGGCATGCTTTTGTCGAAGAACCATCAGCCGAACAAGCTAGTATGCCGTCCCCGAAATGCCCTGCTCGCGTAGGTGGGACGCACTCGTCCCATGGCCCAGGGCTCTCTGTGGCCCCGTATTATGGCTGTCATCCGTCTGCAGGCGTACGCAGGGATTCTCGTGGAGATCTGAGAGACCTCGACGACGAACCGATCGTGGTTATTACTGGAGGATCTCCCGACGCCTGATCAGACTTCCTTTTGCCTTCTGTTGAGTGCTGTTTGCACCCCTCCGCATTGGCTCTGTCATCTAACCTATTCATCTCCTCCTCTTTCTAAGACTTACTTCACCCCCCTCTTGAGACTTACCTGCGCCTGCATTGTCAGATTAATCGTACTGGGGGGTTTGCCTACGCCCTGACACGAGGAGGCACGAGTGTTTCTTACGAGCACCGCGTTGAGTACTTACAGTAAAACGAAACGTACGTTAGGATTCGGCCCTGCGAATGGGTTGCGGAAACATTTGAAAAAGGTAGCTTATTCGCATTTCTTGTTCGCATCTTTGCATCCCACCCCTGCCCACGGACTTCGTCTACTAGACGGACGTTTCTGATTCTCCGGAAAGGATCATGATATGTAAACTCTTGCAGCTCCGGCCTACTCTTACGTGGAGTTTGCGCATTCAAGAGTACTGAATCCGTCGCATTGTTGTCATCGTTATCGGGCTTTGGTGAATCGTGGACTTACTCGTGCTCGACATGCAGACCCAACGGCCACCTCTTGTCGACTTACCCTACCACGAATCGTCTCACCTGAACGGTTCTGCCCTCTGTTCGGCCGCGAATCCGCTCGGCCTCCCCACCATATACACTGAGCATTGTGCTCTCGCTCCAGACGCGGCCCTCGAGCGCTGCACTGGCCGAGCTATGCAGAGCCTGTCCTTACCTCCTCCGACTTCACTTCCCTCTACGCCCTTTGGGCGACGTCAAGAGCTAGGAAGCAGCCTGGTTCCACTCCCATCACAGTTCAGTCCCGGTCGGCCTGAGCAATACTCTTACCCGTCCCCTCCCATGTCAGATTCCCATTCGCCCGCACGCCGCTCAGCTCAAATTGTCGACCCTGAAAGACCCCCGTTCCCCCCACCCTTGAACGAGCCACGCAAAATGATTGGAATTGCACCACCTCCACCACACGCCCCTTCCCTACTAAACCCTCGATCATCAAGCCTCAGTCAAGGCATTCCGCAATCTCGTCCCGTGTATCAAGCAGATTCTCAGCCAAGGACCCAACCTGTTCATTATCAGTCACCGCGCCGATATGAAGATTCGTACGGAGGAATGCCTGTCGCGCAAAACTACGCCTATGGCTATCCATCTTCAGAAGTCCCTCACTATCTTGGAAGTCAGAACGTAGGCCCGGGCCCCCAAGTACAGCCAAATGCCATGATCGCACCGCAGCCATTAAGACAGAGTAAGCCTGCTAGGAGAACCAAAGCCCATGTTGCTTCTGCTTGTGTGAACTGCAAAAAAGCCCATCTTAGCTGCGATGTCCAGCGCCCTTGTGGTCGCTGTGTAGCTTCTGGAAAACAGGTTAGTAACTTTCTTTATGGATCGACCTTTGTCAGTTAGCATTCAAATTCTGGAGTCAGACTGATTTTTCTCTGTGTAGGATACATGCAAGGATGTTCAGCACAAGAAGAGAGGAAGGCCAAGACTGAGGGATGATAAGGAATTCGGAAGAACCGAAGAAGCGAGAACACCTGCTCAGATCTCTACTCAACTATTAGGACCATTGCCCTTATCAACCCCAGAGCCCTACGGTCAACAGTCACAGTTCCCATCGCTGCACAGAACACCTGAATCTCATCGGGTACTCGCATCCTCTCGAGACGACCGCCAGCCGTCTTTGACCACTCCCACAGGAGGGCATTCGTCGCGTGTTGGTAGTTACGCCAGTGAAGTAGCACCGCTCTATGCAACGGGTCAGAATCTGCCAAGCCATGCGTTGCCTATCGCATTCCTGAATCTCGATCTCGTGGTCCAGAAGTCGAGCCAAAGCTTCCAGGATTTAGTATCGTTCTTGGGGGATGTGCGCGGCAAGAGTTTGGCATATTTCTTGGAGTCTCGACAGTCTGATGTCCTGCATCGTCTTCGTACGGAGCTGCGCGATGAAAGGGATGAACGAGAACCAACTTATATGGCTCCTATCACACCAGTCGGCTCAGATCCCATGCAGGCAGCAATGCAGTCTGTGTCCGAGAGAGACGTTGAGCAAGTGAGCCAGGGGTTCACCGACCGTCCCTTCCTCCTGAACTTCCGCCTGCCGAACAATCAGCACCAGACTCTTCAAACCCAGATTCGCCTTGCAAAAACATCGCTGTATTTTGTCACCCTGGTTGTGCACACCCCTCCCCGACCAGCAGGACCTCCTCTTCTAACACAGCAGCTCGCGCCTCCCACTCCTACGCACGCATCCCAGACCATGTCTGCGCCCACCAACGCACCCAGTCGAGAGTTTGGCAGCTACTCAAGCCGACGACCTTCATCTTCTGCCAGCTCTGCGCCCACCTCTCCCTACTACAACTTTTCATCGGTCCGGACTTCACTTCCGGCCATTAGTTCCAACTCGTTCGGGAGCAGTCCGTCTTACGGCTACCCCCCAACAGTTGGTCCCGAGCAGGGATATTTTCCGACTTACCAGCCGCCATCCCAGCCGGGAGCGTACTCCTCTGGCTACCAACCAGCGCCCAGAACCGGTTCCATGGCGTCTGAGCCTCCCTTCCAGCCTCAGTCTGCCGCGGATCGATCTGCCCGGCTAGAGGGGCTACAACTTCCTCCTCTTCGCACTATGCCAGTTCCAGCGCCCTTGGCATCACCATTGGGGCAGGAGTTTGGTGAGGGTGCGAGAGATCGAGAACCGCGTGTCAAGAGACGAGAGTCTCCTTTGAGCGCGGAGTCTCATCCAGATACGCCTGATACAGGGAAGCGACGCCGTTTGAACATTCACGAGGTTCTCGAGTGAAATGTTCCTGGAGCTCGATCCGCAGTAAGTGATGCAAAGAAGGATTCAATAAACTAGGCGTTGCGGTAATTCCATAAGTACCCCACGGACATCGATACTTATGTGCCCAATGCGCACTGCTGCAGCGCATTGAGTTCCACCAAGGATCCTGTTGAATGATATGAGAAATTCGCTCCTTGTCAACATCCAGCCATCAGTGGTTCGTCCTAGGTTCGCTAATTCCCTTCGTTGTACGAATTCGTTTTGTCTTCCGCATTCATTGTCCGTCCTTAGATATGTTTGCTCCTTCTCGGTTTCAAAAAAAGTTCGGTTTGCGATACCACTCTTCGTCTTTGGCTTTTCAATTTCTCATTTTTCTGCCTCGACGCCTCATCATCGAGGAAGTCTCTATGGAACGATTTTCAGGGAATATAGAAGGGAAAACAAAAAGTGCACGCATGCTTCAAATGAGAAACGGACGGGGAACCCACGACGTGTTATGTATACCGGCTCACACATATCATTGCGTACAGACGCACGTGCACTATCGATCGAACATTAAAGAGAGTTGGTGCCATGACATTCCCGAAAAAGCTCGAAATTCTTTTACCCAATCAAGCGTGTGGAGTGAATGGATTTATTTGAAAAAGAAAGCAACACAGGGCGAGATACATCGACCATGGGCACGGGATAGCAAACGCCTCCTCGACGGACGTGTGTCGGTGTGGATTGATTGGCTCGGATAATTCTATCGGTCCAACAGTGTTGAATGAGATCGATCTAAGGACGATCTACCCAAACCCACGTGGGTCAACGCGCTATCCTCTCTTCAATCAAAATACCGAACGCCATCTAAGGGATATGCCTGAGAGACTTGAAAAAAGCAACCAAGCCTTTTTTTTGGCCCGCGCCATGACGACGGCGCGCGAGCTGGAAAAAATCCTCCCTCCCTCGCTCGTCGCCAGACTTTCATCCAGTCGACAGTCATTCGAATATATCCCTTTTTCTTCTCTCTTTTTTAAAGTTTTAGTTATTCTTTTCTTTTTCTTCCCCCGTCTCTTTCTTCCTTTGTTGTTTTACACTAGACCTTGATGTTTAATAAATAGCAGGGTTTTGCGTTTGGATTCAGATCAGCCTTGCACAAAACCTTTGTGTTTGTTGATCAAGTATCTATCGAGCACATGTACATTGAAGAAAACATACGTACATTAGGAAAGGCCGTCATATACATATCCACATGTATGAATGGACCGAGGGAATAGGACAGGCTTTTTGTTAATACATACCCACACGACCACGCGCCAGCCATACATACTGATAGTTTTTTTTATTATTTCTTTTTGTGTAATAGTAGTATATAAACACTGCGGCGTTATAGGCCGCTGAATAACATGATATTGTTTATTTGTTTTACTTGATCAGACTTTTGAGTTCTTGATTATGATTGATATGGCATTTGTACAATCGAACTACGCAACCCATGTACGCCACACGGTGCAGCAAAAGCTAGCCGTTTCGTGCACGTCTTTTCCTCAATGAGAAAACTCAACTACCTACATTTGTAAGTAGAGTATCCTATCAGATGCATGGGAGGGTCCACAAAGTGAAATAATCATTGGAAAAGGGTCACTTCCTCCACCAAATTCCCAGGAAAGACGCCAGTATTGACTACGTAGCTACCACCACGTCCTCATTGTAATCCGTGAAAAGACGCATACAGACCAAGGGTATTATTACGTAAATACATGTCCATGTACGGTGTGGCTTTTTCGAGATCGCAGGACTTGCGTTCACATCACCACCGGCAATCATAAAAGCGGAGCCGGATTCCATACCAATGAACTGTTGTATGATTTAGCAGGCTTTGATATGCACAGGGAATCTACACCTATGCGATAGCCTACATTGACGGTATGTAACGCCATTTGCTGGATGGTATGCCCGCCTTTTAAAAAAAAATCCGATCCGTAAAACGCCATGATGTGATCCATGCATAAAGGGCAAGCATCGAGACCAGCCACTCAGCCCACAATCTTCATCTTTTTCTTCTTCTTCTTGCCATCGGCGGGCGCTTTGCCTTGCTTGTAGTCCCTCCAGTTGTTGATCCTCGAATCCCGAGTCTTCTCCCACGCATCGTCGAGCTCGCGCTTGCGCTTGCGCTCCGCAATCTCCTCTTCCTCCTTCTTCTGCTGGCGACCTTCCTCACGCAGCTGCGCCTCCATCTGACGCCGCTTCCTCTTCTCGTTGTCCATGATGACCCATGTCGTCTTCTCGCGCCACGCCTTTGCAAACTCCTCGCCGCGCGTCTCCTCGTCATCGGCAGTTAGTTTGCGCTCCCGCATCAGCAGCATGCGCGCATCTGAAATGTGCTCGTCCAGCTCAACGCGTTGTTTCTCATCCATAAGCGTTGTCTGTGCTTTTTTGAGGCGGTCGAATGCATCTGGGGCTTGGGGGTTTGTGGTCTTGTCAGGATGGATAAGGAGCGATTTGGTGCGGTAGACCTTCTTGATGTCGGACTCTGGAACACCCGGTTGGAGGTCAAGGACAGCGTAGGCATTGAGTTTGAACACGTTCATAATGCGATCGATTTCCGCATCCTGTAGAGGCAATTAGCACGCATGTCTTGTAGTGTACATATGTAGAGCTGGCGCAAAGTACCTTGTCGAATTCGCGGCCTGCAGCCTCGAGCTCCGCTTCGACGTCGACATCGACCTCGGGTTCTTTACCGGCCATGACTACCGCCTTTCGATAATTGAAGCACAGGCGAAAAACTTATAGGCCCGCTGGTTGTACTTGGTTGAGTGGATGTGGAGGCAGGTAGCGGCGGAGACCAACGAGACCTCCGCTCCGGTCAAATAGAGCTCCCCGCCGCGGTGCACGGACCAATAGAATTTCCTCGACCCAGAAATTTCGAGTACGACTTCAACACCGGTTCCCAAACTTTCACAACCTCGATAGCAACGCATTGAAAATGGGCGCACCGGGGATCACGGGTCGCACAAGGCCTACTAAGACCAAAAAGCAGGCTTCAGCACAGAAGCGGAAGCGAGAAGATGTTGATACCGAAAAATTGGAGCAGGCCGTTGCGGAGCTGGTATGCGCACTCCTCTTCCTCACACCTCTGATCCATCTGTTGATGATTCTAGGACATAAAAAATGGCGCGCACAAGGATTTCTCCGATCTTCCTCTTTCCGAGCCCACCAAACAGGGTCTCAAGGCCTCGCATTTCTCTGTAATGACCGACATCCAATCCAAAGCCATACCACTCGCCCTCAAAGGTCACGATATACTCGGTGCAGCGAAGACCGGCAGCGGGAAGACACTCTCATTCATCATACCCGTTCTTGAAAATCTTTATCGTTTACAGCACGTCGGTTCCGATGCCGGCTTGGGCGCCTTGATCATTTCACCGACTCGGGAGCTTGCGATCCAGATTTTTGAAGTGTTATGCAAGTTGGGGAAACATGGACACATGTTTGCGGCAGGCTTGGTGATAGGTGGCAAGAGCTTGGAATCTGAACGGCAAGCTTTGACAAGGATGAACATTCTGGTGGGCACGCCTGGACGGATATTGCAGCATCTCTCGCAAACTGTAGGGTTCATGGTCGATGACTTGAAGATGCTGGTCTTGGATGAGGCAGACAGAATTCTCGATATGGGGTTCCAAAGGGACGTTGATGCCATCATCGAGTACTTGCCCAAGGAGAGGCAAACTCTACTCTTTTCCGCCACCCAGTCGAAGAAAGTGTCGGATCTAGCGCGACTGAGTCTCCAGGACCCGGAATATGTCTCTGTACACGCCGAGGACAAGAGTGCGACACCGAAAACCTTGCAACAGAATTACATACTCTGTCCGTTGGAAGAGAAGCTAGACACTCTGTGGAGTTTCATTCAAGCCAGCAAGAAGTCCAAGATCGTTTGCTTCTTCTCTTCTGCAAAGACCGTTCGTTTCGTCTATGAATCGTTTCGTCACATGCAGCCTGGTATATCGCTACTACACTTGCATGGACGTCAGAAGCAGGGAGCCCGATTAGATGTCACTGCAAAATTCGCAGCGGCAAAATCCGCATGTTTATTTGCTACGGATGTTGCCGCGCGAGGGCTAGATTTCCCAGCCGTGGATTTCGTGATCCAAGTTGATTGTCCGGAAGATGTGGATACCTACATTCACCGCGTGGGCCGCACGGCTCGCTACAATCGCGAAGGTCGTGGTATCCTCTTTCTTGCACCAAGTGAGGAGGAAGGCATGCTTCAGCGTCTTGAGGCAAAGAAGGTTCCAGTTGAGCTCATCAACGTTCGCCAGAAGAAGAAGCAATCCATCAAAAGCCAATTGGTGCATATGCTTTTCAAGGATCCAGAGCTCAAATATCTGGCACAAAAGGCATTTGTCACATACACAAAGTCCATATATTTACAGCGGAACAAATCTATCTTCAACATCAAGAACTATGATCTGGAGGCATACGCTGCGAGCCTGGGTCTTCCTGGTGCACCGAAGATCAAATTTTTGAAAGATGACGCAAGCAAGCAAAAGAAGCAACAGTCAAGACAACAACTCGAGGTTCCTGAATCATCTGACGATGAGGCCGATCAGCTCGAAAAGAAGACCGCCAAGCCCGTGCGAACGAAATACGATCGTATGTTTGAGAGGCAGAACCAAGATGTCCTTGCAGACCATTACAAGAAACTCGTCAAGGACGACGACGACGACAAGAATACCAGAGACGAGGATGATTTCACTGGCGCAACTGGGGCTACCAAGGCAGACGATGATGACTTCATGACAGTCAAGAGAAGGATACCAGCCGATGGCGAGGAGGAGGATCAGCAAGAGGGCCAAGATGAAGATTCAACAGCACCCCGCGGCAAGATGATCCATCTCCAAGGCGCATCACAGCCTCTCATTGTGGACAGCAACCGCCGCGAGAAACTGCTCAAATCCAAGAAGAAACTACTCAAATACATGGACAAAGGCAGGAAGCTCGTCTACGACGAAGACGGCAACGCCCACGAAGTCTACGAGCTCGAAAACGAGGACGACTTCCGCGCCAAAGGTCTACCCGAAGAACAACGCCAGAAATTCATCGAGGCTGCCCGGGAAGTGGTCGCGCAGGCCGATGTCGAGGACAAGGCCACGGCAAAGGCGAAGCGGAAAGAGAAGTTGCGCAAGCGCAAGGAACGCGAACGCGCAGGCCACGAGGTCAGCGATGGAGAAGACGACGAGGACGGCGGTGTGCAGATTCCGGATACTGGGGAGGACCTGCTGGCGAACTTCAGAGCGGATGCCGAGTACAGCGACGACGAGAGTGAAGCTGAGATTGTGGATGAGGATGAAGGGAAGAATAAGAAGAAGGCCAAGAAGTGGTTCCAGTCTGATTCGGAAGACGAAGAGCGAAGCAGCAAGAAGCGTAGGAAGGGGAAGAAGAGCAATGCACCGGTTGTGCAGGAGCCGGAAACGCTCGAGGACATGGAGGCGCTTGCGGCCGGGCTGCTTGGGTAGACACTGAGAGTTTTCAGTTTCAAAAGGATATCATGTAAACAAAAGTTCTTTATCATATCCCAACGACCATTTTACTATCGCAATGGCTATATCTCCAAACTTTCGCGAGTTTTCCGTCTGGCGTTTTAAATGTTGAATACGCTTAATCTTATCCCTCACACACGACCTACGTCAATCCTCCCACTTCATTGCACTAACCATAACCCTCACCGAATTCGCCATCCGCATGCACAAAGCCTCGCCATCCTTACCAAGACACTTCCCCGTGGGCGTTCCAAACATATCCGACCGCTCCTTCGAACGCGTAGTCTTATCCTCATGCCACCTATGCTGCCGTTCCTCCATCTCATCCAGCAGCTTCACCAACGGGGTCTGATACTTGCCACCGCCCAGGACCTCCGTCTTGAGCGCCGCCTTGCACATCCTGCTCCAATCCTTGGGCGCAAGCTCGATATCGAAGCCCATCGGACAGTCCGGCGTCCCCGTGTGCAAATGGCGGTTCTCGGGGCTGTTGTCGCCAACGCGGAAGGACTTCTTCTCTCCCGCGGCTTCGGCGCGTTCGGCTGCGGTGGCGATTTCTGTGAGCACGCGGTGATAGCGCTCTGCGATGGCGGAGAGGAGCGCGCTTAGGGATTGCACGTTTTGGATGGCGGCGAAGGGTTGTTTGGGGCAGATGGGGCAGTGGAGAATCGTGCTTGCGGCCGTGATGGCGCTGCGGAGCCGTGGGACGACTTGTGGGAAGGAGAAGTTGGTGATGGTTTGTAGGTCGCTGACTGTGAGGTACATTAAGGAGAGACAGCTGCAGGGACCGGTATCTGAAGGGGTGGTTTCTGTGGGGATGTTGGTGCTTTGCGGGGGGGTGTTGGGGTCGTTGGTGGGTGCCGTGAGATTCCAGAGGGAAGGGTCAATGGGGTTTGGGTCGAAGCTGGTTAGATGTTAGAGGGGTTTTCGTGTTTGAGAGATTCCAGATTGGAATAATGGTACCTCAACGTTGGTGGTGTGGCTTCTTGTACGAGCTGATTGTTCATATCAATACCCGAGTTCGATGGAGGTAAGAGACCGTTTGAGAAATCAAACCCATCGACTCTCAAAGCATCGTCAAAACCAGGGGGCGTAGACAGATGGTCGAAAACCGGCGGTTCAAAGTTGTCGGGAAGTGATGTGGTGGGTAGGGGTTGCTGTTCCCCAACAGGCTCCGCAGAAGGAACTGGGCCATCCTCGCGCCTTCTCTTCCTCGGTCGTCCCATAGGTTTCTGAGGGGAGTAACGGCAATTTATGTTCTCCCTTTCACAGCGACTACATGTTGGATGTTGGCCCGAGCATTTCAGCTTTCGCGTGCCTTTCTTGAGCATCAGCGCATGGGAGGCAAATTGTCGGTCTGCAATGAGAACTCACGACATTCATCACACGCCGCGTGTAACTTCTCAGTCACAGGTGGTGACTCTACCATAGTTGCACCAATGTGTTGCGCACTAAAATTTTACACGAATCTCTCAGTTCAATGAAAAATAGTACAAGGCAGCGGTGATTGGGAATGCAGTTGCTATCATGGCTTTTTGATTGTCAGAGAAGTAGTCACACATCTCTGTTAAAGCCTGCCTTATTTAGAACTGGACACTGAGGTCAGCGCTAGACCCGAACGACGCTAGTTGACTGGCGGAGATCCAAGACGATCGACGTCTACGAGGATCTTGTCATGTCTACACCACGTATAAAAGGTCGCTGGAAACAGTGATGAGAACTCCTCAAACTCATACCAATCACCCTCATAACACTTGGAAAAACATCCCGTTATGAGCGTATTGGATCCCACATCCACCCGAATCATCGATTCTTACATGTACGTAGTGTATACACATCACAATCATAAACAACACCCGCAACCCAGTTATACCGGTATCTATTTATTGTGCCACTCTTCTATCCACTAACCCTAACAAGAGAAAACACCCCGAAGGGAGGAAGGGAAAGAAGGGTCTGGGGGTATAATATATGTATGATATGCCTTTCGCAATGCAGGAAAAAAAGAAAAGTAAATGCCTCGCTCGACTCTGTGCTTGTTGTCTTTCTTCCACCTACACCATGCAAACAGCCACAACAACCCGTCGTTTTCAATTTCCTCCCCTCCATGTGCTAGATAACCAAAAAGAGAAAGAACACCGGCAGATGCAGTAATGAGAACAAGGACGGCTTGTCTATCTATGAGGTAATGAGGTATGAGGGTGTGGTAGAGGAATATGGAAACAAAGGGAATGCAACGATCCGATCCATCGGGGTATCAAGAAGCAAAGTAAAGTAAGTCAAGAACAAAAAAGATGAAGGACAGGGAAAATGGAAAATGGAAATGAATGGCAATAGCATGAAATATCATGTTATGGGACGAAATAGGGAGGAAACCGGGAACCAAAAGCACGGCCGCTAGAGCTACCCTGTTCAAGGTACGCAGGGTAACTTACATTTGTATCTTTCCCTTATGGTCACCCTCATAGTGAGGACTTGGGACAAGGGGGGATATCGTTCACGCCCGCCACATGACCTCCTCCTCAATCGGCAACGGCGACCTCGTAGCCAGACTCTCCAAACTCTGATTCAACACCTCCGCATCTTCCTCCTCCTCACTCCGCCTCGAAGCGGTCGAGACCGGGGTACGCAACGGACTCGTATAGCGCGAGATATCCGCATCCAAGCTCACTGAAATCGAGGGCGCTCGATTCGCGGACTCATCACGAGCGCGGGAGGGTGACGAGGAGGTGTCTTGCCCAGGCGCTTCGGCTCCTGCCTCTCCTTCGCCGTTTTGTTCTGCTGACTCCGCGGCTTTGGCGGCGCGTTTGCGAGCGCGTTCTTGGCGGGCTTCGTCGCGCTGCTTGATGAGGTCTTCCTCGTGGGCTACGGCGCGCTTGCGGCGCTCTTCGACGTCTTTGCGTTTTACAACTTTGGTGAGGGCGTCAGAGGCTTGGATAAGGCTGTCAATGCTGATGGCGTGGTTGGTCATTTGGTGGTTGATGTAGTGGTAGATCGCAGCGGGTGTGTCGCATTGGAGCAGCTGCTTCTCGTTGAGTTTGAGTAAGGCCAACGCGATTTGAAAGAGGAATGTTGAGCCGTCTTGCATGCAGAGGACGACGTCCCAGACGCGGTAGAGCGCTTCGGCGGAGAGGCAGTCCGTGAAGACGGAGAGGAACCATTGGAAGGTCAAAGCTTCGAGCTCGATTTCCAGTGCGTCGAGATGCAAGGAGAGTTTGGGGAGGAGTTCCATGACGTAGGAGCGGAGAACGGACTGGTCGGCCCGCGAGGTGAGCAGGTGTTGATCGTAATAGTTTTCAGGGAGGATGTTTTCAATCATGGTGGCGAGCATCCAGAAGGCATCTTCCGAGGTGGGCATGATGAGGAGAAGGCAGGCTGTGATGAGGTTCATCCCTTGACAATATCCGATTTCGGGGTTTCGTCGAGAATAAGCGAGGAGGACTTCGTTCAGCTTGTGCACACCGGGTCCTTTACGGAAAAAGATGTTGTCAGTGAGAGTGCGTGTGATGTCCATTTGAATCTGGGAGACAACGGTCGGGTTGTCCACGCCGTTGTTGACGAGATCCTCGTAGTATCCAGGCACACGCAATGCAGATGCGCCACTGCATTCGGCCCAAATTTTGGCTCGATAGGCGACAGGAATACCGCCCAAGACAAGCCGTCGAAAGTCTTGCCATTTAGCACGTCCAACTTTGCCCTTGTTACCCAGACCTGCTACACCAACAATCTCACCGTCAGTGAGCAGAGTCTCGGGCATGTCTAGTATTTTCCCGCGTTCACTGGAAGTAGCAACTTCACCTCGACGTTTTTGTTCTGCGCGGACCTTGCGTAGAAATTCGTTCCACTGGACAGTCTTTTCCTTTTGAAGATTGTCATGCAATTCAGTGAGTTGTTCGAGAAGAGCTTTCACTGGATCCGCCGCGCTAGAAGGGTATGGATTGAGAGGTGACGCCGGCCCCGACGGTATCGCAACTGAGAATTCCGCATTACCCGAAACAATACGAGAGGGGGATGGTTCAGGGTTGGCGCTTGTAGAAGGCAGCGACCCGCGTTTGGCAACTGTGACTTGACTAACTGGTGTGGTGGAGCCTCCGTTATCCCGTAAATCGACTTCGGTAATAGGTGCCGCTGAAGGAGTATGTGAAAGCAGTTCGGTAGGATGAGAAGTGAGCTTCAGATAGTCTGCCCAGGTCTTTGCTGGCACCTTCACCCGCTGCTCTTCGGAGCTGCTACTATCAGGTCGAGCTGTCTTCTTAGAGTTGACGTTTTCATCGGTGTGATGCTGGCGAGTTTCATCCAGGTCGTCGATAGCTTGAAACACTGACCTACCATCACCAAGTGATTCAACATTGCTGCTTCGTTTTTGCCTGGTCAGAGCGGCAGCGGCTTCACTCTGCCTCTTTTTTCGTCGTTGGTCATAGATAAAGCCGAACCTATCAGTCAAGTACTCATTGCTCGTAGCAAATCTGTTGTGTTGCTGAACCAATGTTGGAGGACGGGAATCTTCTGGCAGAATTCGATCCATTTCGACCGGTCCAAGATTACTGATGCTGCGCCCTGAAGGGTTGGGACTGGGATTGACAGGTGCATTCTTCGGCGGCTCAGTTATTACATTTTTGAGCGTTCCATTGGGACCCAGACTTCGCCCACCACGTCTTTGCGCATTTACTAGGGCAGAGCGAGCTGAATTCGTCGTTCTTGTGGAATCAATGGAGGGCGTCCTGTCGGCTGCGTCTGCACTTGCATTCTTACGGCCTCTGGCAATGCTGCCTTTATCTGCGTTGCGGCTAGCCTGGCTATTACCGGCAACCATTTTCAATGTCCAACTCATGATGGACACGGACGACCTCCGCGAGGATGAGCCTGATTGGTCTTGATCCTGACTTTGCAATCGCCGTAGAGTAGGTACGGCGCCTTTGTCGGCACCGGGTGGTACGAACAGATCGTTGCTAATGGGTTTCCGTGACGGCCTTGCTCCACTTGACGCGCGCGATCGCGATTGAACCAACATGCCCTCCGCATCTCGGTCGACTAGGCTCGCGACGGAGGGTGCTCTGCTACTTTTCCTGCTCGTTCCACCCAAAAGGTAGCTTTTCCAGTTGCTGCGACCTGTTTCGCGAGGGGCATCTGCTGCTGAGGTAACCGAAACTTGGTCTGATTCCAGTATAACTGCGCCGGAGTCAATCCCTAGCGCATCTGGCTGTTGTGCAATCTCGTCTTCCATAGCCCGAGCTAAGCGTTGGTCGATAGGGTCTTCGGGGTGCAGACCGGGCAGGTTACTCTCGCTACTTTTTTTCTTCGTCGCTCCAAGATGAGTTCCGTCTCCGTTAGCTTCACCTTTCCTCTCCAATTCACGGAGTCGACTTTCAATGTCCATATTTGAGACTTCGCACTCCTGCAACATCTTCCTCAATATTCGTTCGCGCTCTTCTGCTCTCCGTCGCAATGCCGTAATCTGAGCATCGCGCTGTGCCAGGTCGCCGGCCAATTGCTTGACCAAAGCCACAGCGCCCGATTGCGCTACCAAGTCTTCAATGTTTTGGTCGCTGGCATAATGTAGGTTGCCAGGTATTTGAGCCGGCTCGGCGGGTGTGTCATCGAAGAGCGCAGTCCTGTTGCGCGTGGAGGGTGTGGAAGCGACCAGGTTTCCTACGATCTGCTGAGTGGATTTGGTGACTTTTCTCACGGTCGAGGTCACGGCGGCCGGTTTAAGGGGCTCAGGGGGAGGTATAGACCTGACCGTCTCCGGAGAGCTCGTTGGGGCGGGCCGAGTCTCTACACCCTCTCCCGACACGGAGCGCTCTCCAGCGCCGACAGCAGAGCGAAACCATCCATTGACACGCGACTGTACGGGGGACGATTCTGGGGTGGGAGAGAGAGAAGGAAACGACGTCAGACTCTTGTCGTCGGGATGGGGCGAAGGGGTTCGACCAAGAGAAGCATTGGAACTTCGTTTGAGCGGGCGTACGCGCGGCGTGTGGCCCTTTCTGCTGCTCGAAATGGTGGAACTCTGGGACGAGCTGCGCACGAGATCAACAGCAGAGGGGGGTTCTGAAGCCGCCATGTCAGTCGAGTTGGCTTATGGGCGCGCACATTCGAATAGGAGGAAAAGGGCGTAGTTTGGCGCAGGTATCTTGGTGGAGACGAGGGCGGTGGTGGTTGTCGCGAGTGTGGTGTTCAGCATGCACATGTGGGACGGTGTGCGTCATTCCACGCAAGGATAATAATTATTGATGGGGGAGTCTGTCGAAGGCGATGTCGATGGGTAAGCTAGTCGCGCGCAGTGCCAGAAGGTTCGACGGGACGGGTGCGTTGTCTAAGCACAAGCTGGGGGCGGAAGTGTGCGCAGCGTGCTTGTAGAGTAGGGCAAAGAGATGTGGTGTGGGTGTGTGTGTTTCTGTTTTGTGCTCCGCGCGAAGCAGCCAAGAAGGGGTGATCGGATCTGTCACCATGCGAAACAACAACGTGGGAATTGCCTCGCCTCCCTGGGCGCTAGAGGCTAGAGCCCACCTCCCCCCCCTCCCGACTCCCCGTTCAACCCCTCCCATGTCCTCCAAATTGTCCGAGACATTGATGCCATATAGCATACATGTATCCGTCAAATGTCCACGTCCATATACTGTACAGTCCGCGGTCTGGATATACAAGAAGTTACATGCCCTGCAGTCCGGAATGATCGAATTTCAAAAATCATCCATTACAAGGTACCTGGTAGACTAGACTGTCCGGGCTGCCCAAGCTCCTTTTCCGTGGAGGTCCTCACTTGAAGCTTTTTACACTTTTTGCTAAACACTACTCTCCAAAACATCAACTTTCTCTGATGCTTTGCTATTAGCAGTGCAACGCGTGCTGGCCGGACCAATTCTACCAATTAATTACAACCAAATGTTCAACTCCGAGATGCACCACTTGCATTTTATACAATCACTACAGGCCGCTTATAGGAGTTTCTTCGTGGGTGCTAGGGATTGCCTTTCCAGTGTTGGTTGTAGGGGTAGATGGCGTGGGCAAAAACGCCTCCTTGATGATGGGGTCGCCAAACGTGCCCCTCCCGACTCCCCGTTAACCCCCCTCACCTCCCGTCTGCTTGCATCTACACCAATCCCTTTCCATTGACTTTATTGCCCGAAACATGCCATCTTCGTTACAGTTGGGCATCACTGTACAAGGTCAAGGCCATGCCCCTTACTGACGAGGATGCCGCACTCCAGGCCATAGCGACCTTTGAGAATCTATCAGATGAACAAACTCAAGCCCTGGAAGCCATTAACAAGATCCTACAAAGTAGCGAGCCCTTCGTCGATGTCCATGAACTCTTCGGTCATTACAACACCTTGTACTTTCGGGGAATCCTCTTGCCTCGCGTCGAAGTGCTATGGTCTGAAAGGCTGACCCTGTAAGTAAGCTGGCAGGCCTCTGTTCTCTTTGGGCACCTTTTTTTCTCATGTCACACCCCTGATTGCTCACCCGAAACCTGGCATCACTTATGCAGTCGATACCTCCAGACGCTAACACAATCAGTTGTGCCGGCATATGCGAACTATCAAAAGACCCGATAACCGGGAAGTTCACCCGCATCCGCCTCAAATTGAGCTCACCACTGTTACAATACCGGCCCCGCAGCGGTACGTATTTGCATGTTTTAGACGCGATTGGCGTGGGGTTTCAAACCTTGAATAAGGTAGCCCAACAGCCTTACTGATCCTGTGACCTGACCCTTTAGATACAATCAACACGCTCCTCCACGAGGCGATACATGCTTACTTCTTCATTACCACATCCTGGCGGCACTCACGCGGAGACGATGGAACTGGCCACGGCGCCGGATTTCAACTCCTCGCTGACGCTATCAATAACCACGGCCACTATGAAATTACCATCTATCACACGTTCCATGACGAAGTAGAAAGTTTCCGCACCCATGTTTGGCAATGTGACGGTGTCTGTAAGGACCAACCACCTTATTTTGGCTTGGTGAAGAGGAGTATGAACCGGCCTCCCGGAAAGAACGATTCGTGGTGGTCTAAACATGAAAATGAATGTGGAGGCACCTACACGAAGATTCGAGAGCCAGCGCCTACAAAGAAGCAAATGGATGCCATGAGTAAGAAGCAGAGGGCGGGTTTGCAGAAGAGCAAACTCGATGATTGGATCAAAAAAGGAACTCCGGAGGATAAAAGCTCTGTAGAGGAGGGCAACACTTGCTCGAGACCTGCCAATGGGAAACGCAAAGCATCAATCAGTGCCACAAGTACAGGTCATGTGATGGAGCGGGATACCACGGACCAGAAACGGCAGAGAACAGCAACAGAAAACAATACTGCTGTACTATCAGCCAAAAAAGTGTTTGTGGACTGTCCAATCTGTAGCAAACGTGTCCCAGAGCTGGAAATCAATGAACATTTGGATGTGGTCCATCCGACATAGCCATATCAAGACCTTCCAAAATGATTAAAATCCCAAAGTGGGTGTTACTACGTGCCCTGACCAACAAATATATTACATTCCAATGTACAAAATCTATACACAACACTCAATCCCACTTCCCGAGCACCGTGAACGTCCTCTTCTCCTGCCACAACTCTAACGGCGTCTTCTTCTTTCCCGTCTCTCCCTCAGGCGCTCCACCACGCAACAACGCCTTCGCCTGCTCCCTCAATTTCTCCGCACGCTTCCTTTCCCTCCCAGGATGGTTATAATAGCCTTCCTCAATCTGCTGTTTTCCCGCTTCCTCCTTCTCCTGCGTGCCCCAGGGTTCCATTTTCTCGGGCTCCGCCGGCCACACAAAGGGCGTCTCCATCTCCACCGTCATGTACTTCTGGTCAGGTTCGCGCCAAAACTGACGGTAGCTTTCGGCATGGTCTCGGATGTGTCCTGGCTTGATGAAGGAGCGGATGCTGTGTGTTTTGACGTTGTAGGCGTGGTAGAGGTAGTCGCGGAGATCGTATTTGGAGAAGTTGAGAGGTACGAGGAAGCGAGCGTGGTATGGGGAAAGGTGCGGCGTACGGACGAGCGTGACTGTGAATTTAGGTCTGTATGCGCGGTTTAGTGGACTGAATGGGATTGTAGACGGTGGTGCTGGGAATAATCATACAGGAATACCTGCTTGCTACCGAAGGCGACTATTTTCTTGGTGACGACGCTTGAGACGTCCATGACGGGCGAATTGTTAGGATGGAGGAGTAGCCAGGCAATTGGTGATTGTGAGAGATGATCGATTGATTTTTTTTGTGTCAGGATCGGTCGAGCGGAGACATGCGCGTCCAATGCTGCGCTTCGTCTCGACGGTGGTGTCTGTCTAGAAAATCGTCTTGAAGTCGGAGGAGGCTCGTGCACCTCCGCGTCTATCACGTGGTCTTGGGCCAACCTCATTCAATGCCTCCATGCGAGAAACGCATCAAATCCGTAATTTCACCAACGTATTTTCTCAATACAGTAAAGTGAATTGTGATATACTAACTGAAGAATGTGCGGTTTGCTACAAATAGATGCAAAATGTAACAAATATGCATCAAACCAAGCCACACATATTGTAGGTCAAGTAATATAACATTGACGGGCAGAGCTCAATTCTATGTACCTTCTCAAAGTAATAGCTTAAATTATGTAATACGTTCCGGTGTCACGTCATTTTGATTGCCTGTTTGTAGGTGAGGAAGGCGCGATTTGCTTGCTTCTATCACCTTCCGTCAACTCCCAACACCGAGACATATATGTACTCCGCAACACCTCAACCTCATCTATTTGACTCTGCACCGAACACTCTTTATCATTACATGTACCTACTCTCAACATTATGGCTGATCCACCACGAAGAGCGACTGAACACAAGTTCATCGGCCGGACACCTAGTCGTGAAGTCAGGGTTCCCCACGACCGCCAACGTGAAGCCACTTACGCCGAGATCGACAGGCTTTGCAAAAAATGGAAATCGGAGTATAATTGCGACGTCCGCGCCCTTGGAGGGTCTGGAGGTCCCATTACCAAGTTCGAGATCTACGGTTCTGGCAGCGGCGTAGACAAGACACATAAGGAGATAGCTGAGTGGATCCTGCCGTTGAACGAAAAGAAGTCCAAACACTCATTGGCCTGGGCCAAAATTCCAGCTTATAATGACTGGCAATGGTCTTGGCAGCAACTTCGAGAGCAAGAGAGCGATCAGAAGCAACAGTTTAAAGGAGAAGCTCCCGAAGATGTCCCCTTCTCAAAGATCATCGAATGGCCGGAGGAGCTACTCGATAACGAACCGAATATTCTACCAAAAGATGTTTTCGGGCTAAAGCTAGAGGGTTTGGATGAAATCAGGCTTGGTGAAGAAGTTTACATCTCAAATTGCAAGACCCGCAAATGGGCAATCCAGGTCCAAGGTCATAACCGATCAAATGTTCAGGCAGCAGTTGACCGCATCCGCAAGCTTATTCAAAAAATCTGTTACCAAATCTCCCATTTCATGGAAAATCTCGTCCTGGTGTTGGATGAGGATGAAGGAAATGAGGTTCTGCTGGAGGAAGCCCCGGGTTGGTGGCCGTTTCGAAACCATACGATCGTTCCTCGCCTGATTCACGATCCTTCAATCGAGAATCCAGGGATTTTCCGGCGCACCGTTCCCTACTCTTCGACAGTTGCTTCAGTCCAGAATGCTTTAAAACGATTCCTTGAATTGATCAAGTGTGAAAAGGGTTACTACAATCTGAGTATACGTTACGGCGTGTTCGTGCTCCAAAGCTCAAGCACTATGAAGCCCGAATCTGAGATCGGAAAGACGTACCCTTTTACTAGCTTTACGAAACACGTTGAAACTACAAATGGATGCGAGGTCAAGAGATGGCTAATGAACGATAAGGAAGGCAGAGACTTGCTCACCCGAATGATGGATGCCGACAAGTACCTGGAGCAGACTGGGTCGACTGGATTCTTTGGATATACATCTTCCCTAACCACCATCCAACCTTTGCTCCGCGCTACCTTTATGCTTAAAGATGAACATGGCAAAGTAAATCTTGTTCAGATCGACTGGACGGATGACGAAGATGGAGCTTACGAGAAAATGGAACCCCGATATTTCCAGCTCAAACCCGACACTAGTGTTCCCAAAGAGAATATGGACATCAAGCTCATAGAGTTGAATGAGTCCAAGGCATGGCAGTTCAGTTTAGTATCCATGATGCCCATCAACAAGAAACTGGTGCCGCCAGCGGTAAGGAGTTTTGCAACCGGCGTCAGCATCAAACCTGATGGCGACCCAACCTCTTCGGTACCACCACTCGTATGCAAGAGACCAGACTCCAGCTTGAAATTCTTTGGTGGTCGAATAGAAAAGATCTACACTTTCAGTATGTGATATCCCTGCTACAGAGTCGTCTGTTGTACACATCAAAACACCACGTGAAGTGGCGTATTGAGACATCAATGATGCGCTGCTGTAACCTCCCTGTTTGAACATGACTGACTCTGTGCTCGCTATATAGGTATCAAAGGCTCTGGCTACATGGTCGACCTTGTCGGCAGGTGGTATTATCAAGGTAAAGGAGTTACGCCCTGCTGCTGGGGTATTGACGTCCGGCACAAAGACTGGGAGACACACTTGTCGCAAATGGAGCGGTTGGAGAGTGGCAAGAGCGCAGATTGGGAGGATACCATATCCACTTTCTTCCCGGACGATGGACACACAGCTCCTCCTCCGTCTGAAGCTTACTCATCGGCTGTGTACGATAGTCAAGCTAGCCCCCCACGAAAGGGAACTCGGGTTCTACTTGAAATCTTGATGCAACTTTCGACGTTCATCAACGATCCGGAGTGATTTGGAACAGGGAAGTGAACGGACATCCGGCGAGGTAACGTTGAGCAAGGGAGCATATGGTTTGATGGGAACTAAAGGGGAATCAAAGGCGGTGCTCGATATCGTTACAAAGGGTTTGATCAGGGAAGGAGGCAATGCAATGGGTGTCCGCGACAGTCTCCTCTTGTGAGATAGTCGTTGGCTGTCAAGCTGACGAGCCTTATGGGATATGGACGGCGAATGAAAGGCATGTGGGAATGGGCTTCAACTGTACATTTTGAATTCTACGAAAGTCTACGGGCAAAAAGCAACAATCCGTCTTCTCTTCGATCGTGACCTGATTCATATCTACAATAATCTATGAACCGCACTTGTGTAAAAGAAAACGCCATTTCTAATGCAAAGAGCCTCCCATGCCGATCCGAAAACATCCTACGTGCATCACCACCCGCCTCCCACCGAACTAGACAACGCGACCACCCTCTCAACGTCGTTCTGCTTCTTCCCAACATCGCTCTCCACCTTCCGGTACGACGTATACAACAGCGTCTGTGTATCCACGCCCGTAATCTCAGACCAATGCCCCATCACATCCCCAATATACCTCTTCGAGATACCATTCACAACATCCTCCTGTACAACAACGCCATTCGCGCCGTTCTCCACGCCAGAGTCTTGCATCTTGTAGTCGCCGTCGCCATCTACGCTGTCATCCTCAGAACCAGAGTAGTACGCCTCATCGACACGCGCCAACCACGCCTTCTGCTCCTTCGGTCCGGGCTTCGTCGCCGGCGCCGCAGCCGCCTCCTCCGCACTCACAAGCCCCTCCGCAACGCGCACGTCCTGGACTTCGCTGACCTTGACCTGTCCGCCGCCGTTGGTGCACCCACCGGGACATGCCATGACCTCGACGTAAGCATACTCTTTGATGTCGGTTGGCCCACCACCGGCGCCACCACGTCCCGGCGGTCTCCTGCTAACGCCTCCTGGCTTCGCGCCCGTAAGTCTGCTGATTTTCGCAGGTTTGAGAGCGCGGACGAGGTTCTGGATGTTGCGGAAGCCGTAGTATCGCGCTGTTTTGAAGATGGTTGTCGAGCCTTGGACGAGCGAGTACTCGACTACATCCGCGTTTCGGCCGCGGGAAACGGTGATGGAGGATCCTGGGTGACGCGCTTGGTACGTTCGGAGAATGTGGTAGAGATATCCGCCGGAGGAGCCCGCGACGGGGTTTTGGTTGGCGCGGCGCGCGGGTGGGAAGAGGAAGGTGTCGAGTTTGGGGTCGGGGAAGGGTGTTCTCTGTGATTCAGTGAGTGCGGATCGTGGGAGGGAGGCGAAGTTGATGCCGCGAGCAGATGCTAGCTGGAGTAGTTCGCGGGCGGTGATTACACAGTCGACGTCACGGACTGGGTCTTGTGAAGAAGCGTCGTTGTCGTCTGACCATGCGGAGGAGGTTAGTTCGCTGCGGCTGGCTTCGAGCTTCTTGTCGAAGCAGGGCATGATGGCTACATGCCAGACTTGCGACGGAGGGATGTTGTAGCGTCGGCTGAGAACGGATTTGATGAGGGTGCCGGTTAAAGCTTGCGGGGATTTGAGGCGTGATATGTAGGGAAGTATGTATGGATGTGTTTTCTCTGCGTAACATATCCATCCTGGGCATGCAGAAGTAAGGATAGGTTTCTTTGGTGTTGTGTCGATTGCGCCCTCTGAGCCGGGTTCGGAGGGAGATTTGGAGGCTTCAGGTGAAAGCGCGTTCGTGACTTCGTCAGCGGCTGCTACGAGGCAGGCTTCGCGAGTGACATTTGTATCTATAACCCAGGTGAAGTCACTGCCGTGAGCTCCACCATTTCTGAGTCCCAAGTCGCCGCTGAGGAGCTGTGCGATCATATTTCCAGCCTCTGCTTCTGATATAGAAAACACTGCTGCCAGACTTGCGCGCGCCTGTGGGGAAACGCTCGCTACGAAAAGTTTCCCTTCTGATTCATCGTGTCCGTTCATGCCATTTGATGTTCCATTTTGTGTGTCGTTTCGTGCGTCCCATGGCGCTCGTAGTGACGGGTGAGCATCAAGTGTCGATAGAACCTCTGTGTGTGACTGTAGCGTCACAAGAACGGCCTCCGCACTCGTTACACATCCTGAACAAGCCAAACAATCCGTAAGCGATATCTGCGCGGGAGGCGGCGGTACTGAGGCGGCGACTTGGTCTTCGGTAGTGACTTCGTAAGGATTCTAAGCAGTCGTCAGTTTGCGCCGATGACGGAATAGAGCACACGAAGGGTAGTAGACAAGGCGGGGCATACTATAGGTGTTTCAGACTGAGCGGGTAGAGTTTCTATAGGCTTGATACACGCCACACCAGGAGATATAAAATCATTCAAGTCATCTGCAGAGAGAATGGCGCTCATTGTGAGCAGCAAAGAGGGGGTTTACTATGCGACTGGCGCGGGGGGTAAGGCGATCGCGAAAGTAGAACAATCGCGCAATGTGGGCGAAACGTCTAAAGGAAAAGGACAGAAGCCAGCACAAAGCAAACACGAAGATAGGATATCTATTCGCAAGAATAAAACAAACTGCAAGAACCTTGACCGCGGAGAAGTCATTCACTTCTTTTCCATTTTAAGCTCTGGAATCCTTTCGATGTCGGCGAACCTATCGATAAGACGCCACTTCCAACCGAACATTTCTTGCCCGCTTAGGTAATCCCGCGGGCGGCTTTCTCTCCGCCACGGCCACTCTCTTCTGACCTCACACCTTCTTAGTAAACCTACCTTTTGGATCTACAAAAGAACAGCACAGCTGCTCCTGCATTTTAATGTCAGGCGGCCATGTTCCGCGAGATTTCGATCGGATAATTACCAAGTTGCATCATGCCTCATCAATAATTAATCTATCATGCACCCCAGATTGAGGCTCCATTTAGCCTGGTCACCCTGCCGTAAGAGAACACCATGGCTTCGTTCTCAAGATCAGGCGGCTCATCTTTCTCCTCTGTGCTTCCTACGCTCATGTTCTGCCTGAGATCATTCGAGGTGGAATGTAGACATCCAACATGAAACGCATTTCCGTTGATAACTTCAGTTTGATCAGTCCAAAGAAAGATGATGTCTTCTTTCCCGCCAAAAGGAGGAGAAATG
This sequence comes from Periconia macrospinosa, assembly GCA_003073855.1. Classification (NCBI taxonomy): domain Eukaryota; kingdom Fungi; phylum Ascomycota; class Dothideomycetes; order Pleosporales; family Periconiaceae; genus Periconia; species Periconia macrospinosa. The sequence goes on along the minus strand of KZ805348.1, from coordinate 88,240 downwards.
CGTGGTACGCTTCGAGTCCGAAACTATTCACAACACTACTATGTTTCATGGTATGGTACTGTTGGTCGCAGCTCGGTGGGAATATAATTGAGATCCCTGGGGATCAGTTCGCGTTTATCGAAGACCCAAGTTTGGTGGATATTCTGAATACGACGCTTGGTGTATGTTCATCCTTATCTTTTCAATGTGGTCTGGAATGAAAAGATGGGTTCAGTAAACTCTTCTACTTGTGGTGGACGTTATATAATTTGAACTGACGATACCAAGTTTGAGAAAATCCTAATTCTCAACCTTCCCTTCCGGACTGACCGTCGAGATGCAATGACCCTCTCAGCAGCAACGAGTAACATCCATCTTGAGTTTCTCGATGGAGTGACTGGAGAGAGCATCAAACCTAGTGCCTATCCACCTCCTCTGGAGAATCAAAAGCTCCAAGCAGGTATAAGAGGAAGTTGGCGAACCCACATGAGTGCTCTTCAGACCATCGTGGAGCAGAATATTACCACGGCACTAATCATGGAAGACGACGTCGATTGGGACATTCGAATACGACAGAACTTGCAACGTTTTGCTCTGGCCTCGCGTTTTCTCGCTGAGAAAAAGGGAACTCTCTCCAATCCCCAGTATGATATCGAAAACCGTCCAAATACTGAGACTAAAGAGACATCATTCCAGATTCTCAACGAAAACAAGATAGGAAGCACACTCCCTTCCCTCCCACTCTCCTCCATCAACTCCGCCTCTCACCAACCAACCACCCACTCCTCATCGCCATACGGAAATCCCGCTGAGTGGGACATCCTCTGGATCGGCCACTGCGGCGCCGGCTTTCCCCGCTCCTCGAGCGCGGAAAAGAACCAACCCGTAACCGCAGCAAACGTAATTCTAACCCAAGCTGACGATGACACTGTCCCCAACAGCCAACACCTCAAAGCGCATCCCTTCCAAGGCACCCTCGACCCTCTTGCTTCCGCCTACCCACCCCACACGCGCATCTTCCACCGTGCAACAGGCGGTGAACTTTGTACCGTCGCCTACGCCGTCTCACAACGCGGGGCACGACGGCTCCTCCACCAATTCGGCGTCAAGGGGTGGAACGGCATTTTCGACAGCGAATTGGGACGCTGGTGTGCGGGTGAGGACCCGGATATGGGGCCGCACGCTCGTCCACCGCCAGCGTCATCTGGCGGGAAGAGCGCAAAAGCAAAGGAGAGGGTCTGTTTGACGAGCCAGCCGCCTATCTTTGCGCATCACCACCCTCAGCAAGGCGAGAGCGATATTGGTGGTCTAGGCGGTGGGTATGCAAGGAAGTTTGAGACCAAGTATTTGAGGTTGAGTGTGAGGATGAATTTGGAGCGAATTGTGAATGGTGCGAAAGATAGAGAGTTAGTAGATCAGTGGCCTGATGAGGGAGGGCAGGTTATTCCTTAAGCACTGTCACATGGCTTTTTTCTTGACCTGCGACCTTCATTGGATCTATGTTTCAGCTGTTGATTTCCTCGTTGATTGGGTGGATTCATGATGGAGAAGAAGAAGAAGAAGAAGCAAAAAGGATATCGATATATCAAACACGTTTCTGTTACTCACCAGATATGTACTAGCTCGCTGAGTTTTTTTTTTTTTTTTTTTTTTTTTTTTTTTTTTTTTTCAATTTCTTGTGGTTATCCTCACTTGAAGTGCGTGTGCTTCTTTTCACATACATCACACAAACTCCTATATGCATCTATCTACACAAAGCTCTACACCCATCAAAGCGCCATCACAAGCCTACAAAAGACGACGTATCTCGACTTCACGGAAGCTCCAGCCCCCTCAAAAGTACTTACGTTACTTTCATGTACATATACCACACGATATAAACTCTTTGTATTACCACTCACATATACATCCATATCTCTACAATTCTTCAAGTCTAAAACCTATTCCCACCTTATTCCCTCCTACACAAACACCCTCAAACCAAAACCCCAAAATAAAACCTTCCCCCCCAAAAAAAAACAACCTCAAACCCGTTGTCGGAGAAAAAAAAAATCCCTCCCTCCTCCTCGGGAATACCCGTCCGTGTCATCGGGGGTACACCATCTCCGCCGCCGTGCCGTACATACACATTACCGACTACCGATCGACCGAACTTTGCACAGTTTCGAAGATCCCTCCCATCCCCCAACCCCTCACACGAAACACACGATAAAACATTACAGAACTTTAAAAGGTAACGTAACAGCAAAACCTCGATAATAGTGGGAACAACCAAAAAAGAAAAGAAAATAAGAAAAAGAAAACCCCCGCTGCCATCCCCCCGCGCGCGCCACCCCCCGAACATAAAAAAGTGCAAGCAGAAAGTTGCACATACCACCACCGCGCGGCGGCGGTGCACCGCATTGATCAACAACATACAACGCCTTCCCTATCCATCCTTCATAACTAACACGCACACGCACACGCACATACCTTTCTTAAGGATGTACCTAGTTACGCACACACCATACACATAACCCCCCCTACCCCCCCCCCCTCCCCCCTAGCCCCTCCCCTGAAGAAAAAAAAAAGGTGAATTCAACAAACAAACCCCCCTCACCTTAAAAAACCCAAAATTTTCTGAAACACACAAGCATCATCCCCCCGATTCCCACCCAAGTAAGTAACACGAATCCAATCATCCCTAACACCTCCGTCGCCGCCGCCGCCACTTTTCTGCTCGACCAAAACACACACACGCACACACACACAGACACACAGAGACACATCCGATCCGATCCGATTCCTTTTGCCCCCCTCCCCCCCTTTTTTTATAAGAATAATTTTACCTACTCGACTTATTCGCCACCGACGGCCGTATACGGTATACCCAAGACATTATGACAAGAAAGTCCGAGAGGGCTTATGAAGGACGAGGATGAAGAAGGATGAGGATTGTTACTTAATTACATGTGTTTTACGTAAAGACAAGGGTGACATGTATGTTATGTTATGTACGTACGTACGTGCGTGCGCGCTTTGGAAAAGAAAAAGAAAGAAGAAAACGCTATGAACTTTGTGAAATAAAATACCTCGATAGATTTAATATATTAATGATAGCTATATGGGAGGAAGGAAGGAAATTAGATGAAGGACACACACATGGGGATGAAATAAGTTGTATGTATGCACACACGCACGCACGCGGAAATGAAAGAAGGAATAACGTTACAGCATACTTACAGATTCTCGTATGTAGGATATTAATAATGAGATTAAGGAATAAGAAAGTAATTCTATACTTGCAGATATATATACATATGTACATGTACGTACCCAGGTAGGGTAAGGTAGGTAAACCTTTACTTACCTTTAATCATCAACTACTTACCACATCATTCAATCCTTTAACGTTACAAGGGATTGATCGATCCCCCTTTTCCCAACCTAAACATTCCCCCCTTGCCCAAAGAAAAAAAAAGATCCCTTCCTATACTTACCCAATCCTAATCCTCTTAGCTCACTCATAACACTCAACTTACTTATAAGTTACAACTCACTCAGTTATAACTACTACAATATAATCTCACTACTCAGCGCACACACACACACATTTCCCTAAAAAACAAAAAACAAAAGAAGCAACAACCAATCCCAAATTCTTCATTTCTTCCAGTAAACATTTCTCAAATCTTTCCCTCTCTTCCTACCTACCTACCTACCTACAAACGAGAGAAAGAGGAGTCACAGACTCTCTCTCCATCCAACCCCCTCCCCCTTCCCCTCCCTCCTCCTCCAAAAAAAAAGAACAAATTAAACAAACACACACAAGCCACCTATACAAGCCTGCATGTATGTATGTATGTATAAGTGGGGGTATACAACCAATGAAATTACACAAGTAATAACTAAAGTAAAGTAAAGTAGTTAAACTTTCCTCAAGGTTAATAACAAGACTCTAAAAAAGAAGAAGAAAATAATAAGTAAAAGTAAAAGGTATAAATAATAATAATAATGGGGTATAATAAATAAATAAAGTAAGTAAGGTATAATAATAGGTATAATAAAGTAAATTATAGGTAGTAGGTTACAATCTTTACAGGATCCAGCTGTTGGAGTTGGGGTATGTTGGGTGTTGGTGGGTATGTTGGGTAAACAAAGGGAATGAAATGAATGATGTAGGGTTTGGGTGGCGGTTTAGAGTAGAGTAGAGGTTGGGGGAGAGGGGTCTCAATTTAGAGGCGCGTGCGTGCAGGGTAGGGGGTAGTAAGAACAAAGGAGATCAGGGTTTGAGAGAAAAGGGGAGTCAAGGAGAAGGGTTTGTTACAAATTCAAGGTTTGTTTTGGACCGCCTTTTTCGCCAAGGAAAGAGTAGAACGACCAACAAACAACAACAACAACACAAGCAAATAGAGAGAGAGAGATAGAGATAGAGAGAGAAATAAGGAGAAAACTAATTAAGCTAATTTCCAATCTTCTTCTTCCGTTTTTTTTTTCAATGTGTGTGTGTGTGTGTGCGTTGTGTTTGTGTCCTTTCTCTTTCTTGTTCTACAGCGAATCCAATTTAGAACCTTCCTCGACGGGGGGGAATCAAGATCCAAAACAACAAAAAGTGAAGGATAGATATATGTGAAATGATATAGTCGCCAACCATATGCCAAACTGAAGGGGGTATCCGCCATCGAATATGCTTGAATGAGAAAAAAAAAAAAAGAACACGGAGAGAGAAAAAACATGAAGAAAGAAGTTCTAGCAAGGTATCTCTTACAAAAGCAAAGATGCTTGACCCCTCCAGGAGATGAAACACTAGAGATTGGAGGGGGGAAACGCCGACTGGCCCACCCTAAAAAAAACTATTCTGCGCACAGGCGATGGGTGCGCATCGAAATCGAGGGAAAAAATGCCGCCTATATGTTGGGTGGAAAGGAGTTGCGAGAAGCACAAAGTCGAGTGAACGTGTGGCAAAAGTGCTAAAGCTGTCGCAAAAACTGCTGACAACGATAAGATGGCGGAGATGGAAACGAGTGAAAAGAACATGATAAGCGCCAGAACGCCAATGCTAGAATGCGCTACTTTTTTCGTCCTTGCGGAAACGACTCCCTTCTGTCCAGTAGCCGGTAGCCTCCTTGAGTCGTGCACCGTTCCGGACGGGATATGGTCGTTAACCATGGCGCGAGCCAGAACTGTATCCGACGAGAGACCAGAAGGAAAATGCCACGAACAGAGATGCGAATTACAGTATATTATGGTTGAAGAGGGCAGGGAGAATGGAAACCATGAAAATTGGACCGGAATCAGGAGGTGATCACCGGTACATGGACTGCGTAGCAAAGAGGCTGGCCGATACGCTTGAGGCCCAGTCACCCTCGTCATAGGGAGGCGTGGGCCATTTCGAGGGTCCCTCGTCTTTGGAATTCCGAGTCTTGGAGATCTCCAGCGGCTTGCTGGGAGTAGAGTAATCGGATTGGCCAAAGTTGACATTGTCACGGTTGGCTGAGGGCGAAGGAGTAAGGTACGAGGCAGCTGGTCCGACCTCTTGTCGTACGGGCTTTCGCTGCGGCTGCTGGCCATTCTGAACATGCCTGTCCATTTTCTTGACAGCCTTGTGGGTAGAAGCGAGTACTTCGCTAAGCAGCTCCTCCTCCTCGTTCGGAGTTTCGTATTGATTTGAAGGATTCGATTTGGTTTGGAGAGCGCGTCGCGTCCTACTGGAGATTGGTGCGTTGGGAGGCAGCACGCTCGACTCTGCATTTCGGTTATCTGTGCCATGATTCAGCGAGTGGTGACGCTTAAGCATGGGGTTAGTCGCGATTCGAGCGTTTTTCGTTGCATTGGTCGGCTGAGCAGGGCTCTCCAGACTGCATCTCACGTTACGCAAAGCTTTGTCAAGATCCGTCAAGTCTGTGTTTGTGGAGGCGCCTGCCACGGGTGATTGGTCCATAATCATGGACTGTCGGTTGCTACCTGAAGCCCAAGGAGCACAGCCAGCGTTGGCTTCAATGTCATCAGAATTGGGTGACATGGGAGTCTGGTATCGCCCTGACAAGCGACGAGCGCGCTTTCTCAGATGGGAGAAGAAACCTTCCCTGTGTCCACTGCCGCTAGAAGGGGATGCAACCGTCGACTGGCCGTTGAGTGCACGCTCGGCTTCTTGTCGATGAATGTCCGCGTAGTGGTTGCCATGCGACGCAACGGAGAGTTGGCGACCAATCTTCTTGGCCGCCTTCTCGTCAGCTTCGTTGGCGCGTACGCTGGCCTGGGCCGTCACTTCTGCTGACAAAGGAGACACAGGTCGGATGGAGGGTAGGATGGGGATGGGTGCTCCGTTGTTGGTGACACCGTTGGTCCACGTAGCTCGCTTAGTAGCCTGGGGGCGATGTTTATTTGACACAAGCGCGTCCGCAGCATTCACTGGGGCAGGTGATGGTCGCGGCGAAGGCTGTTGGATGTGAGTGTGCTGAGGGACAGCTGGAGCACTTTCTCGCGCCACAAGCGACCTGCGAAGCCAGGATGTCTTGGAGTTGAGACTGGGGGAAACATCCGGCGAATCCTTTCGCGAAAGATCGGATTGCTTGCGACCCAGTAGTCGTGACGACGAAGACTTGAGGCGGATGGGGTCTACTGCATCATTGAAGTATTCATGGGCAAGGGCCTGCGCTGATGTAGGCCTGTTGCGTGGATCCCACATCAGACACCACGTGACAAAGTGAGCCAGACTGGCAGGCCATTGTGGCGCTTGGAGTATTGTGTCCAAAGAGTGCGGGGCCATCTATGAGACGTGTTAGTTATTGCTTAGGTTTGTTTTTAGCGAAATGTTATTTACCTTTGGGAATGAGAAGCCTAGCTTCTGTGCTAATCGCACGCCGTCTTTCCATTCGCCGCCACCTACGCGGTGGCCATACTTGTTGACCCAACCTCCAGGGCTACCCATTATTTCACACACTCTCCACACCTGATCGACCTCGTTTCCACCAGGGAAGAGAGGCTTGAGAGTAGCTATTTCGACGGCCATGGCACCAACGGCCCAGATGTCTACAGGAGCAGAGTACTCTCCTGCTCGGAGGAGGACCTCTGGGGCTCGATACCAGCGAGTGGAAACATAGGTGGTGTACGGCAGCTTGGAGTGGGTTTCTCTTGCGAGACCAAAATCAGCGATTTTGATGGTGTAAACTGGTGGGGTCGATGGCGGAGTCATCAGCGCGGAGTATCGTCGGAACGGATGCGATGAGTCGTTTTGTTGTGAGGTCGAGACGAGAATGTTCTCCGGTTTGATGTCACGATGGAAGAACTCGCGATCGTGAATATGCTGTAGACCCGACATGATCTGGAACAGGATGCTCTTGACGCTATGCGCATCCATGGGCTTGTGATCCCGCGCCTTCATTAGCTGATACAGATTGCCGTCCATGTACTCCATCGCAATATGGAGGCGTCTGCTGTAGGGGTCCAGGAAGATATCCAGAGCTGGCACAAGATGTGGGTGCGGGGGCAGTGAGCGCAAGAAGATGACTTCTCGCAGTTCCAGGCAGGCCGCAAACGAATCGAAGGTTTTCTTCATCGTTTTGATGGCAACCTGTTGACAGAAATCAGTACGCTGGATTTAGACCCTGGGTTGCGTGGTACCTACCATTGTGCCTCTACGCGCAATGTGTTGCCCTGCGGTCCTGACACGGGCAAGAGCTACACTACCGAAGCTTCCGTCTCCTATCTCCTTCATGACCTCGTACCTCTCTTCTAGAGATGCCCAGCCATGCGGCTGGTCCTGCCTGTCCTGATACATGACGAGGATACAGCCAAGATTTTGTCAGAAGAAACCGGCCTTCACAGACAATTCTTCGGTGGTAAAACGGTAAACGACTGCGACGATGAGCTTCAATCAATCTCACGTATGTGAGTTGGCTCACCGGAACAGACGTCCTTGATCGGTTGATCTCAATGGCTTACAGGTCGCTGGGGCTCATATCAGACGGACAAAGTGAGGATAGCGGAGTTGATGATGTTGATGTTGGGTGGTGATGTCGAGGTAGCACAATCAAGTACAGCGGGGAGGTTGCAGATGATGTTAAGGGTCGAGGGGTTTGTCCAAAGCGTATCGATTTCCTGAGCGTGATAGGAGAGAAGTAAGGGTCCAGGTTCGGTGCAGCGGCGGGAGGGTAGATGAAAAGAGGAACGAAGGTTTGAGAAAAGGGCGTGTGGAGGTAGGTGGTCCAGGGCCACGGTAGGCGGGTAGACTTCCGTAGGCTAGGTTCCTTGTAGCTGGAGGGAGGATAGGGATAGGATGATGAGCATAACTCGGTGGCTCGATAACACGGGATAATTATTCAAGGACTGTGCACTCGGGGATGAGACCAGTGAGCTATTAGAGCGGGAAAGGAGGTCGAGTAGAACAAGCAGTGCAGTGCCGGTCTAGTCGATCGCAGACCCGAACGGAATGGTCGCAAGACGATGTGCTTTGGTCTGGATCGAAAACTGGAGATGGGAAAGAGACGCAGATGCGACTAAAGCAGAGTGAGAGCAAAAGACGGCGGCAGCAATGATTGTGAGGAAATGGAACAGAGAGGTTCAGCGAGGAGAAGCTGGAGGAGTGCGACCGAGAGTGTGGCTTCAGCATGAATCGCAGCGGCCAATTTCGGATAAGCCCTGGCCGTTGGACTTGATTAGACAGGAACAGCAGGCGACGGGGTTTGTTGCTGGGCGTAACAAATGGAGTGGCCGGGGGGGCTGGAAAGAGTATAGGCGTTGCCGTGGCCAGATGGTGGCCGTTGCTGCGGTGAAGACGGCGGTGGGTGTGTTGGCAGCTTGGACGCCAGACAGGTGCCAGTGGATAGATGAACGGCTTGTAGTCAGACGCGCAATGGCAAACGAGCGAAACACGGCGCGCGCAGTGCCTGGGGGTAGCAGATTGGGAAGGGGAGTGGGCGGGCGGTGACAAAGAGAGGGTACAGAAGAGGCGTGGAGTGCAGAGAAATGCAGCGCAGTGCAGCAAAAGGCGGTGTTATCACGACAAAGTACAGCGCGCAAAAGGCATGGTGTAGTTTTTTTTTTTCTGGGGCTCGGTATGGGGTTGTGTTTGTTTTTGTTTTTGGGGGGGAGAGAGAGTGAAGGAAGGCTGAGGCCGAAAGGAAGGTACAGTACAGTGGTACAGTAGTGTGGTGGTGACGACGAGAAGGAAAGTGAGGGCAGTGAGTGGTGAGGTGAGGTGAGATGAGGCGGCGGGAAAGGAAGGGAGGGACGCCTTCGTCACCGTGGTCGCGGGGGAGGGGGGCTGTATGGAAAGGAGATGAGCAGGAAACCTGAAGAGAGGGAGGGTGGTGGGTGATGGGCGATGCGTGCAGCGTGTGAGCCGTGAGGCTTGAGGAGGGTGGGTGCAGGTGGATGGGCACCGAGCGAGAGGGAGGCGCTGGGCAGTGGGCAGTGGGCAGTGGGCAGACGACGAAAGGGGGCTTGTTGATGAATCGCTTGATCCATCAATCCCCATCCATCCATCCATCCATCCTAGAGTGCACCAGCACCAGCACCAGCACCAGCACCAGCCTGACAAGCCTGGCAGCCGCCCAGACCGAGCCCTGAGCAGCACAGTGGGCTAGCACGCAAAGAAAAGCATAGCACGCTGGCGGGCACGCTTCGGCTGCATCCGCGACACACCAGCGCCTGCCTGCCTGCCTGGAGGGCGTGCTGTCCCCCGACCTAGCGCTTCACGCAGCCCAAACCAAATCCTCGCCCTAACAGTACAGTACAGTAGAAATGTACAGTTCGTGACAGTACGCCGTACTGTTAGTCAGTTACCGTCACTGTCGCTGCCGCTGTAGTTACTCTGCACTGTAGCCGTCTAGTGCCCGCGACTCAAGCTATGTTGCGCCTACATGTATTTTGGTTGGCTGCCGACGCCCCTTTTTCCTTCTTTTATTGCCCGCCTGGGTTTATTCTTCTGCTATTTCTGCCTCTGCTTGGGCGCCTTGCCTCTTTGGCTGCCTACAGCGCAGTGCACTGCATCATTTCACAACGCCGGCGCAATGTTATGCAAGCCTCCCCACGTGACACGGTGGGGTCAGGTTGCTCGACAGGTCATGTACATGATGGATGAACTGTACATACATGTATGTACTACAACTACAAGAATCACTGCCGTGTACATTCTTACGTGTACAAATACAATACGACTGCATGTACATGGCGGAATGTCACTGCACCAACTACGCTACCTAGGTACTCTGCACTTTGAGAACATGCAGTATCGGCTACGTTCTGAGCATGCAACTACTTGGGTTGATTAACTGACTTAGTACACACGCATACACAAATGTACAAATACTCCACTTTGTAGGTTGGTGGGGGAACAGAGAGGATCGTCGAAATGAAGAGCAACAAGAGCCCATCCACCCAGGTTGCGACGTCTAGTTTTTTTTTTTTTTTCCGCGCAACCGTGTGCCAGCAAATAGAGTGTGGGAAGCATTTTATATCCTCTTTTGGGGGGTGTGTGTGCGAATGATTATTGAGCAACTAACTGCTTCAAGACTGTCAGTACAAGTTGTGAATGAATAATGGAGCATGACATGACTGTCGCCGAGCAGCAGCACTAGCTGCCCCTTTTTTCGCGTCGCGCAGCCGGGGTGTGGCCTCGTTCTAGTTGCTAGTAGGCTGTACGAGGTTAGCACAGCGCGGCCGGCGAGATAGTCATCGTGTCGCGCCGTTCCTTGGGGCTCCCCGCCAGCACCCTCCCTGCCCTGCCGCGTTGCTGGTCGATGTGCATCTTTGCGTCTTGTTCCTGGGCCGATGCAGCCTTGTTGCCTGCTCTCCACCTCGGTGCCCTCGCCATTGCTCCCATTGCTCCCATTGGTCCCAGGAGTTCCATGGATTCCCGCCAGGCCTGCCGGCACCGTCGATGTGGTTTTGCTCCAGAGGCGTTCTTTTAGTGCTGCTGCGGAACCTACGGGTAAAGCGTCGGGCGTGCTTGGTGACATGAACCGGAGCAGTCTAGTCACTACTCTTCAGTAGACACGGGAAAGAAAAAAAAAAGGCTGGCGGAGGAGAAGAAGGGAATGAAAAATCAGCCACGGGATCCTCCTCCCTGGCCTCGAAATGCTTTCCCTCTACAGTTTACAATAAATACCTACCTCATAGCACAGATCTGGCTGACTCGGGTGACGACATCGGGGCATTCAACACAGTCCTCATCAATCAATCAACCGCACCGTGCGCGCCGCATCTGTCCCGTCTTTGGATCCTCATGTCATCATCCACATGTCGTCCCTTGGGCGGTCTTGGTTTCTACATGCAATCTCAACGACAACACCCCCATCGAGATTGTAATTATCCCCATCGGTGACGTCTCTGTTCGAGACGACGGCGCCTTTCCAATCCGCCCGCCTGCCGTCTTCAGCCTTTTTAGCTCGGCCGCGCGGGCGCTGGGCGGGCAGGCACGTCTTCATCTCAGGGTCTGCGCACAAAGCAACTGATGGTCTTTGGCAACAGGCACCCGCCCGCCTACCTGGCTGGCTTAAGGGGGGAGGACAATAACAATGTTCATTTCGGATACCTTCGCCTTCCAGAATGCTTCCATCATGTGCCCCATTTCTATTCCTAGATTTGCATGTGCATGTAGATTGCTCCTTCCTTGAGTGTCCATCCCGCCGTCATCTACCTACCCGTCAGCCCTAAGGCCCCAGTTGCCTGAGGACTCGTCCCAAATGTGACTTTTACCCCTTTGAAATAGTTTGTATCACCACCGTTTTCGAGGTGCAGGTTGCCTACTCAGTGTCGAGACCGCCCAGCAAACAACGAAACCCCAGGCCAGAGGGATAAAACAATGACAGGTGGGGTGTGTTTGTACCATGCACCCCCGTTGGAGAAGAAGAAAAAAAACACACGTCTCGTAAATTCAATCAATTCAGGCAGTACTCGAGTGCCATACCATGGCATGCACATCCATCGGTAATGACTACCATCCATGTGTACAATATACAGGCTCTTTTACCCAATGGAGATGTCTGCTCGCGACCATTTCGAAACCCAAACAATAGCCCACCAATGGAACGCTGGGTGGTGGGCAACCGACCGTGGGAATCCGCAAATGCAAAAAACCTGTTGGACGGATGGTGCTCGTATGTGTGTGCCCATTGCCCACTGCCCACCTCAACGCACGTTGCATATCCGTCTCTGCACGTCATGCCAGTTCACCACGGCGCCCTCGATTCGTAGCGCTGAAGCGGCCCATTTCCTGTTTCGACCGTCGCCTGCTGCATCTGGGAGTTGCTCATCACAGCCCGTCTCCGTTCTTACATGGCACTTTAGCCTTGTTCCAGTCGGCCTCGACTTGTATAATTGCGTGCAACACCAGACCAGTCATCCATCAGCCAGCGAAGCGAAGCGACGCGACACATCACCCCGCCATTTTTCTGTCCTGTCGTTCCTCGCTCCTCGCTCCGTAACCAACACGGCATATCATCTTGGCCATTGGCCGTGAAATCACTTGGGTCCCGGCTGAATCCATCTGACTGCACTTCACCTTTTTGACTCTGTTGGCATGTACGAATCACCTTGATGCCCGTCGTCAGCTCCTCGTTTCATCCTACTGGTCAGAATGCTTTGCTTTTTCCGTGCTTTCCTCTTTGGGACCATTTCAGAGCGCGTTCACCACGCGAACAAAAACAATGACGCGCTCCCGTAATAGAATTCTGCCCCAGGCCCTCCCCCCTCTTGCCCTGCCATGCCCTGCCCTGCCATGCCAACTTCCAACGACGCCGTCATCCGCATACTCAACGTTACATGGCTTCCTCCATCGAGGCAATGTGTAATTATAGCCATGTCGCACCCATCGTGGCTGAGGCCTGCAATATCTCTGCGCTTCACCAAAATGCAGGTTTTTCAATACATGTACCAATGTGGGTGGAGTAATAATCAGGCCAGCAGTACATTAGTTAGACACCTTACTTGCGTAGGCCGTTGCCACTGTGGCATGCCTGTGGCTAAGTGCTGCCGAATCCACGTGGACCCATTCACCTCCATCTCCAAACTCGGCATGTCGTATGATGCCTCGCCTGCGTGCCTGCTCAATCAACCCCCTCTGCTCCTTCCCAAAACCCAACATTACACATGCTTCACCAAAGTCTCACCTCCGCTGTGACTGATTATCCCTCGTCTCCCGCGGAACACAATAAAATCATCATCCACTGACCATCTCAATGCACCCATCGACCATCTCAACGTATATCTCCCATCAGCAATCACACGTCAGCCGTGTGCGACACGATGGCGATATGTACGCTGGACTCGGCGAAGACGACGCGATGAGACGAGATCAGACAAGACGAGACGAGAAGAGGACCGTCCCGAAGAGCGGGATGAGCAAACCGGCGACCGATGGTGGCTGACGTTGGAATGTTACAAACCGCCCTCCCCCGTCCATCTCCTTCATTCCCCTTGGTGCCCGATCCCGAGAGGACCCTCTTCTTCATCGACTTGCTCGATACGGGTTCACCAAAGCACATGTGCACCCCCCCCTCTGCGCGAAAACAACAGGCGATAAGGACGCACGCGAAGAACACCGAAGCACGTCAGCCTTGTGCACTTTCGGTCGCCCGCGTTGATTCGTCGCTGCCATCACCGAGCTGCGCGCGCACTTCAGCTGTACTGTAGGCGTACCTGCAGCTTATCCACTTTTTAAGGATATGCCGACGGGGACTGGGGAGGTAATGGAACGAGGGGACTACTGGGCGAACGACTGGTGCAGAGTATACTTGCCAATGCCCGAGACGGATGATCAATCAGCGATCATAGACGGACGGCCTGAGAATGCCAGGGACTGCCATGATGCGACCGCCCTCGCGCACACACGTGCGTCTGCGGTTGTGATGTTGGTGGGCTTGACTTGAATCCCGCGAGCAGCGGGGTTCGTGATGTAGGTACCCGGTAGTTTGCCCTTGCCCGGTAAGTCTTGCGCGCGCGCGCGAGCGCGAGCGTGCGTAGTAGTAGTGTATAGAGGACTTACCGAAGCACCTTGTTGAAGGTTGCATGTACAGATAACGCCCAACGGGATTCACCGCACGTAAGACAAAGATGTCTCAGACCAAGAGAAGGCCGCTGATGAGGTCTGTCTGTCCGTGATCGATCTTGACAACTGAGACATGGAGAACAGCCCAGAAAACGACCTCACCACCAACAACAACAACAACAACAGTTGGAATCAGGACCCACCACACTTCTCCTCCATCGCTTACGTACCTACATGCATGTGCGCGCGAGCCTTCTCTTGTCCATCTCTCCCCCTCCCCCCCCCCCCCCTTCTCTCTATCTGTCAACGCGCCGCTCACACACACACGTTTCCCGCGCACTCCTCCAATACGCACACACACACACACACGTGGGGAGGGGTGTTCGCAGGAGATAATCTCCGGCAGTGTTAGTCAATGCAAACCACTACACACCCACACACACACAAAATTAGGAAACAGGGAAGCAGGGAAGGGGGGGAAGGCGTGTTGGTTAATTCTTTTGACATGCCTACTCAACCCTTTCTTTCTCTCTTTCCGTAGTTAGTAGCCCCTAATCACCGGACAAGAAGCACGTCAGTCACACTTATTTACTTCCCCTTCCTTCTCTGCGTGTAATTTTTCGGCCTTGGTGAGTTGTTGTTGTTGTTGTTGTAGGAATAAATAAAAATTATGTTTTTTTTTAGCTGAGTAAGTAGGAGCGTAGGGAGGGGAAGAGAAGGAAAGGGAGATTGTAATATGCGCCCGCGCCCGCGCCCGCCCGCGCCCGCCCGCGCGTGGGGTTGGGGGGCGTCGTTGGGTAAGTAAGTAAGTAAGTAAGTAAGTGAGTAGGTAGAGAGATAATTACTCATTGTGGTTGTTTTGTTCTTCTTTTTAATTCTTATTTTTTTATTTCCGTGTAAACGTTCGTTTTGGGAATATATACCTAAGTATCTATTATATCTGTATATGTATATGTGTGTGTGTATAAGCTAGTCTACCTTCCTCCCCCTTCCCTTTTTTTATATTTTATCTTTAGAGGGGTGTACATGTAGAGTAAAACAAAATAGAGGTTTTTCGTATTATCCTTCTTTATTTTTTTATGTGTTGTAGGGTAGGTAGGTGAAGGGTTTTAAATAAGGATGTATGGAGGTGTAGGTGTAAGAGAGAGGTGGGGGGGGGGGGGAAGTAGAAGGGTAGTTTAAGGTTATTTATGTATGTAGTTACATAGTTAAGAGGGTTATAAGTAGGTATGTAGATAGAAGTTTATAAAGAAGGATATTTAAATCGCTAGAGAAGGGGGGGGGGGGGGGGGGGTTTGTAGTTTTTAAAGATGAGTTTTTTAAGTTAAGTGGAGGTTTTTTAGGGGGTATGTTATGTTAGGTAGGTAGATTTATTTATTTATTTGTATGTGCGTGTGTGTGTGTACTTGTGTAGGATTTTATATGCAACTATATGTACATACCTAACTACACTTATACCCAACTTTTTATATAGTAAAAGGTGTAGAGATAGATAACATCTAATACTACCATCTAATCTACCCTTTTTTCTCTACTCCTCTTCTTTTTCCTTTCTTCCGTTGTGATACTGAACTATAACATACACACACACACACACACACACAGACACAGGAGAGAGAGAGGGGGGACAGGACGGACGGGTGGGAGGGGGTAGGTGGATTAGGGGTGAGAAGGAGGAGGTGAGGGAATACGTATGTAGGGAGAGGTGGAAAGTAGAAAGATGAGGAGGGATGTATGGAAACGGTGTTCAAGATAATAAGTAAATATATATTGATATATAAAAAAAGAAACGCAGGCCACATATACAACAAAAAACTGTTCATGATGATAATGTGCTCATATAAGTGATGCAAAATCGGTAAAAATATTTCCATGTTTTTGATGCTTTGATTCTTCATGTTCACCTCTTATAATCAAGAAGTGGCCCAAAAAAATGGACTATGGCTAATGGATATTCCCTTTCGCCCACAAATGCAAAACGTTCTATAACTATGCATCCCACTCAATTTCTACTCTACCCTCCGCTCGCTCGCTCAACCCCCCATATAAAACAAACATGCAATATGCAAAACAAACATGCGATATGCAAAAAAACACAAACATACAAAAGAAAAGATATTTATACGGCTATCCCTCTCCTCTTCCAGCCCCCAGGACCCCTCCAAGCCCACATCCACAATCCCATAGCGACCCACACGGAAACAGCCATAGCCCAAAACGTCGTGGCATAGCAGCTCTTCCCGTAGCAAAGCACATCCGAGGGGTCAGTCTCGATGCCCGGCTCGCCATTGTTGGCACCCTTCTGGTACACGGCAGCGTATATTGCGCCCCAGAGTGTAGCGCCGACAGCTGGCGTAGTGGCCAGAATGCCCCAGTTGGTGCCGAAGTTCTCCACGCCCCAGACAACGGATACGACGATAGGGGTGAGGGAGAAGACGGCCCCGTAGCCGGCGCCGATGAGTGCCGAGATGACGGCGAAGCGCGAGTCGTGGTTCTGTACCCACCCGGAGGCGAGGAGGAGCTGGCCGAGGGAGAGGAGGAAGGCAAAGGCTAGGAGGAAGGTAACGCGAGATACTGCGAATCTGCGGGAGGGGGGAGGGAGCGAGGCCATGCTGTTTGCGACTGAGTCTGGACCTCGGCGGTGTTGGTGAGCCGGAGCTACCGGCGCTAGAATGTCAGAGAGTGTTCCGGTGACCAGACGCGCCACTGTGGAGGTTATGGCCACGATGGACACGTGGGTGGCTGGTGAGGTGGATGCAGCCGTATGGGGTGGTGAAAGAGTCCCGATGATGGTACCAAGATTGTTAATGAATGCTTCTCCAGGGCCAGTGACCAGGAAGAAGCCACCTGCTAGCCACCACATGGTTGGATCCAGGACGTAGCGACGTGTTTCTTCGTTCAAGAGCCAAGTCTTCTTCCGTGCCTCCTCTTCGGCTTGCGCTTTCAAACGCTCGGCTTCGGACTGGAGAAAATCGAAGGTGGAGTCGGAAAGATCCCGAGTCTCCATGGTGCCGTAACCGTGGTGGTTGGCGGCCTGGGTGAAGAATTCATCTTGAGCGAGCAAACCGGAGCGTTCCAGCTCTTCGACTGCGTCATCTATCATCTCTTCTTCATCCAGGATGCGGAGGGTGAAGAATCCGATCAGTCCCACGGAGAGCAGGAGAATTGCGAGAAAAAGGAAATACTTGAATACATCCACGTCTCCTCGGCTTCCGTCCGGGTTTTTCAAGTAGAGCAGTCGGCTCCCGACTTGGCTCTGCCACATGCCACTCAAGCCAAAGGCTGCGATTGGAACAGCCAAAGCAATCCCTTTCGCGTTGCCGCGACCAAAGTTCTTTGCACACGTCGTGACGGCCGAAAGATACATGCAGCTTGTACCCATCCCTATGCCCACGAAAGCGAGAACCATGACTCCAAACGGCCAGCCATGGCCACCGGCAGATGGCGGAGGGCCACTTTTGTAGGAAAATGCAGCCAAAAAATAGCCCAGGCCGAAGAATACAGCGGAAAGAGCAGAGGGGGCGCCGGGCCCCAGTCGATCGCAGAGGTAGCCAAAGGCAGGCACAGGCAGGTACATGGCCAACTCGGCGGTAATGCTGACAATGTTCACCTGGAACTGGGTGTAGTGCAACTTGGACTGGAAAATGTGGCCATAGAGCGAATATGCAGTGATACTACCAGCACATAGACAGTTTACGATAGCCCAGATGAAGCTCAGCCACCGTACGGCCTCGCGCTGCAGCCTCTGGCGGTCTCTTTCCATGATTTGTTCGGCCACCTGTTCGAAGAAGCTGCCGGCGTAGCTGGTGTCCTGGGAGCGACGATTGGAATCAGACTCGGGGTCTGATTGAAGAAGGGGACGGCGTGGAGAATGGTAATCGAGCTTGTCTATGCCATTGCTGTGGTTGGGTTTGAAGCGAGGAGGCGGAGACATGGCTGGCAGCTTCGGGGAGGACGGCAGCGGCAGGGGAACGTTGCGTGTGACCGAGGCGCGTGAGATGGCTTAAAACGTCATCCTGCCGCAAAGGGAATCTGATGCAGCGAGAGGAGTATAAATTGGGGCAGAGGCCTCGACAATGACACTTTCCGACAACGAGCGTGTCTGTGAGGATGTATTATAGTTGGATAGTCCGGGGCACGGCACTGGCAGTCCCCAGACACAAGGTAGCGGTCAAGCGGACGGACTGCGCGGTGGTGTTGTCGCCAGAATGGCGTCAAGATCCGCTCCGCTACCGCTGCGAGCTACGCTGCACCCGCTGATTGGCCCGAGCTGCACCCGCATCTGCGCTAAAAGACATACAAAATATTCAATTCCTGTGCCTGCAAGCAAACACGGCTCGCTCCCTCAGTCACCACCACACAAGACGCACTAAACGACCTGTCAACGCCCCGTCCGCTTCGTGTGCGACAGTGAACATGGCTCCCTCACAGCCGGCCCACGTCAATCTCTCGCCCGCAGAGCTGTCCTTTCTGCGCTCGTCCCTCTCCCAGACCCCGCCTATCCGCCTGGACAACACCAAAGGCCCCAGAGACTTCCGTTCCATGATTGCCGAGTATGATGTGTTGCCGAGCACAAACGGAAGTGCGCGCATTGCTCTGGAGGACGGTACCGAAGCTCTGGTCGGGGTCAAGGCAGAGGTTGAAAAGTCGCAATGGCGCCCCAATGTTGAAGGAAGACACACGCTCTCAGTCGCTGTCGGTGTGGATGTGGACATGGCTGATGACGACGGGCAAGAAGGCGAAGAAAACAAAGGCAAGGGGCAGAACGGCTGGATCGAAATCAGCGTCGAGATTCCAGGTTTTCGCGAAGACGATGCGCTGCCTGTTTTTCTCGCCTCCATGCTCACCGAAAGCCTGCTAGCAAGCGGGGAGCTCAAGGATAGGCTGTATATCAACCAACGGTTCCACTGGAAGTTGGGTATCGATGTGTGTACACAGTTAAATCCGCTATCCAGCTACACCGATACTGACATGGGAATCAGGTTCTTTTGTTGTCCCCACCTCTCTCCTATCCGCTCGCCCTACTCTCCATGACCACCCATCTCGCCCTCCTCACTGCTCATCTACCAGCCCTTAAGTCTGAGAAGGACGAAGACCCTCTCTTCGACGACGATTGGGATGCTGCAGTACCTCTATATCCCAAGCACGACGCCCAAGGTGGAACGAATGTGGATAAACCCCCGATCATTGTACTCGCTATCGCCGTAGGGTCCAACATCATCTTCGATCCCTGTAAAGAGGAGCTCGCGGTTGCGGACGCTGTGCTCGCCGTTGGCTGTGCCCCTTCCAACGCCTCGTCTACCGGTGCACGCATCGTTTCCATACGCACTATCGACCCCCCTGCCCATCTTACACCGCCGGCTGTTCCTAATTCAATGAACTCGGCTACCGGTGGTGTTGCGCCCGCATCTACGGCCGATGCGCTGACCCAGCGAGAACTCCTTTCTGCTACGGGTGTATGGACGCCTCCGCGTGGTGGCATGAAACGCAGCCTTATATCCCAAGTTACCTCGATGGTGGTGGGCAAAGGAGGGGTCGCCGAGGAAGTGATTGCTGCTTTGCAGGCTATCGAAGTTGGCTGAAGATACTGCAATTATCTCATACTCCTTCATAACTTATACTCTAACGACTGATGTTCCTTCCAGTGGTTACGAGACCCTCGTGGCTCGCCAACTTTACGGTCCTCGAATATCTGGACACTTGATTCTTATGGGGCATTAGAGGTGGATGTTGGCGGGCCGAAGAAAAGGTAGCCCGTACAAGCGTGGAGGTTTGGCTGCTTCATCTCAGGTATCAGCAGGAGCAAGCGGAAGAGAAATTCGCCAGCTCATCTTCATGCGCAAAAGCCCATCAAGTAGAGCCGATAGGCTGAACCCGTTCCAAACTTGAACGCCAGATGTATCCAACAACGCCTTCGCATCGTCCGTAGACAATGGTCGAACATGAGTGTAGACAGATCTAGTCTTGGAAAAATAACATTTGAAGAAAAAGTGTATACTTGGTTCTCGACTCCGATCCCCTGTTTCACATGGCCATTGATAAAAAGAAGGAACCGATTAGTTTGAATTGGAGTTGAGGAACATTGCCAGGCAGTTTTCAGGGCATTATTACTACGAGATCATGTTTTACGGGGTATTGATACGTATGTATACCTTTTGAACGCCTCCAGCAATCCAATTGTGCCAAACCCAAACTCCGTAGCCTCACATACACCCGCATCATCGCATCCAGCTCTGTCACCGCTCTGTACACATGTCACACTACCTAGGAACAACCACTTCCGAACCTCCCGATTCTTTGAAGGAGAAAGAAAGCAGCTTATCAATGATACCCCTCCAAATCTCAACACAAACCGCCATCTACATCATAGAAGAATGCCACCCAAGTCCCCCGGAGTTCCGAAGTCCCGAAGCTTCTCAGGGCTAATCAACGAGCCCTATGGCAACCCTTAGAAAAAGCTTTTGTAGACGTCGATTTTAGCGTCGATCGCATTAGCGCTTCGCGTCATCGATCCGTTCAATGCGCGGGGGCTCGTGCTCGTCTACAAAATCGATCCCTACATTCCCGATCTCTTGTGAACATGTAATGATACAGTAGGAAAGCGGGCCCGATTTTCCTATGTTAGTTACTCGTCCTTAGAGGGATGCAAAGGCCGGTTCGTGCGCTCATAGCGAACTTTAGTATTTTGAAGTGATGGTTTGAAAGATGGGTACATGTATGATGTCAACGATGCTCTTTGAATTTTTCGAGTACTTAACATGTCCGCAGATATCCGAATATGTGTGTTCAATGATTTGTTTTGCTGATTTCCATATCTCTTCTCCCTTGCCTTTTTTCCCCCCACTCAAAACAGCTTGAATCAAGATGGTCTACGACCTCTTTCGTGATTCGACGTTTGGCCAAGTCGTGCGTCTTGCCAGTGGTGGTCGCGTTTTCCCCTACCCTGAAGAGAGGGATCCCTCATTATGGGAAAAATACATCAACGAGGAGAAGTCGGGCTACCTTGCACATCATGGAAATACTCAACCACCTGAAGAGGGACAGGACCTGAACACTGCACGTGGGATTAGAACCGGAGAAGCGAACAACACTACCAGCTCTTTCTCTTCCTCTGGTACACACCTACCAGAGAAGGATAACCCAAACGGAACCAATGGAGTCGGACTTGATCCGGAAAAGGGCGTAGATAGAGCTGTTATCGATTGGTATGGACCCGATGATCCTGAGGTACGATTGCACTTTTTTTTCCCCCATGTGTCGCCCGGTGAAATCGAACTCAGTCTTAACGCGCGTAACAGAACCCGAGAAATTGGTCCCGCCCCAAACGGTTCTTCGTGACTTTTGAAATCGTATTCCTCACCTTCAGCGTGTACATTGGCTCTGCCATCTACACCGCGGGCATAATAGGGGTCGAACAACAATTCGGTGTCAGTCAGGTCGCAGCAACCCTCGGATTGACCCTTTACGTTGCCGGATATGGTCTAGGCCCGATGGTTTTTGCTCCCATGAGTGAAGTGCCATACATCGGTCGCACCCCTATTTACATTGGAACACTGCGTACGTTCTCCCTCCAGCCATGAATCAGCAGAGGTCATTCTAACACCGCTGTTCTAGTCGTCTTCGTTCTTTTCCAGATTCCAACAGCTCTAGCCTCCAACTTCGGCATGCTCCTCGCCTTTCGTTTCCTCACAGGGCTCTTCGGTTCCCCCGCGCTCGCGACCGGCGGAGCCACGATCGCAGACATGTATCGACCGCAGAAACAAGCCTACGGGCTTGCTATCTGGGGTATAGGCGCTGTATGTTACATCTTCTCGTACAGAGCCACTGTCGTCGAGACAACTAACCTTGTGTAGGTGTGCGGACCTGTGCTAGGTCCCCTCGTCGGCGGCTTTGCTGTCCAAGCGGAGGGTTGGACGTGGACGATCTGGGAACTCATGTGGCTTTCGGGAGTATGCTGGGTGTTCCTCGTGTTCCTCCTGCCCGAGACAAGCAGCACAAACATCCTCTACCGCCGAACAAGACGCCTCCGCAAACTCACCGGCAACCCCAGACTAACCTGCGAGCCCGAACTAATAGCCTCGCAAATGACGGGAAAACAAGTACTTAAACCACCTCCTCCTCCCCTCCCCCACTAGAACTAATAAAACCCCACCTCACAGATCGTAACCATGACCTTCATCCGCCCCATAACCCTCAACTTCACCGAACCCATGGTCTTCCTCCTAAACCTCTACATCGCCCTCATCTACGGACTCCTTTACATCTGGTTCGAATCCTTCCCCATCGTCTTCATCTCCATCTACGGTTTCACCCTCGGACAGGAAGGTCTCGCCTTCCTGGGGCTCCTCGTCGGCGCGCTACTCACCATGTGTTTCCTCTTCCTCTGGCTCTACTTCCACCAGGAAAAACAATACAACGAAAAAGGCGAACTCGTACCCGAAAAACGCCTGCAACCAGCTATGGTAGGATCCTTCTTCGTGCCGATTTGCTTGTTCTGGTTTGGGTGGTCGAGTCGGGCTTCCGTGCATTGGATCATGCCCATCATTGGTAGTTCGTTCTTTTCTACGGCGGCGTTTTTGTTGTTCAATTCCGTCTTGCCGTACCTCTCGGACGCATACCCCGACCATGTGGCGAGTATCTTCGCTGGGAATGACTTGTTTCGCTCGGCGTTTGGCGCTGGGTTCCCGCTGTTCGCTGGCGCCATGTATCGCCGTTTGGGCGTCGCGTGGGCGAGTAGTACGCTTGCGTTCTTGGGGGTTGCGTTTATTCCTATCCCGTTTTTGTTGTATCGGTTTGGGGCGGTGTTGAGGGGGAAGAGTAGGTATGCTAAGAGCTTTGATTAGGGAGTTTTGTATTGATGGGTTGTTCGCGTTTCGCTGGCGGTATTTTTGTGTTCTGGACTTGGGATTGATTGCCTGGTTTGGGTACGAAAGCTGAATCAGTCAATCAGGCGTTACAATCTGCTGTTTTTAAAATTTCTCTATAGTACATTTCATGTCCGAATTGTTGCGTCCCGAATTGGCACTCCTATGTATATGAACAAACATTGTCTGTTGCTATTGATCATTAACACTGGTACTGACGACGCATTGGGATATGCAATTGCCTGAGAGGTGCTCGTGAATCGGCAAATGAAGAATTTGGCGTCGATATGAAATAAAGAGCGAATTGAGATTGATAAATCTTTAGTCGCTATTACTTTAACCTGAAAATCAAGCCAGAGATTTGGGCTGTCTTCGCTGGGGTTCTCCTACTCGTAAACTTGAGTTGAAGTGGGGTAGAACTAAACATGGCGCTAACGTCTTGGCATCGGGCAACTTCATTGCCTTCCTCCTCTTACACTACTCCCTTTTCCTCTCACACCCACCACTCCTGCTCCGACTACCACCCACTCTTCTTACCTTGATAAACAACTACTCATACAATGGGAAATGATTTAAATACGAAGAAGTCTTGGCACCCTGGAATCCTTCGGAATCAAACTCGCGTTTGGCAAGAAGAGAAAAAAGCCCTAGCGGAGCGGCAATTAATAGAGAAACTGAGGAAGGAGCGCGAAGAAGAGAGGCAAGTCGAAGAGCTTCAGAAACTCCAAGAAGCCGCAGGAGGCCGTTCTGCGACGAAGCGCGTGGAATGGATGTACTCCGGCCCCAGCGGCGATGGCGCAGGAGTTACCGAAGAGCGCGAAGCCTATTTACTAGGCAAAAGGCGGATCGATACCCTTCTCAAAGACGATACACAATCCCTACAGAGAGGAGCCGCTGTTGGCATCGATGCCGTTGGCCAGCCGAGCGCAGACCTAGTACGAGACACACAGAAGAAAATCCTCGAAGATCCGTTACTGGCAATCCAAAAGCAGAAGCTGGAGATGCAAATCAAGGCCGCAAAGGCGGCGCAAAAAGCCAAGCAATACGAAGAGAAGCGTGCCAAAGAGAAGGATCGTGAACGAAGACACAAACATCGACACCACCACAGCCGACGAGATCGCTCCCGGTCAGCATCCGATGACTACGACGAGCGCGAGAGGAGACATCACAAATCGAGACGAGACGACAAGGATGACCGCCATCGACGCAGGTCCCGCTCCCCACGAAGGGACGATCGCGCTAGGAGAGATTCAAGAGACAACTACCGCCAACGCTCGCGGTCGCGATCCCCATACCGAAAAAGCCACCGCGACGACTACCGAAAGCGGTCGCGCTCGCGCTCACCCCGACGTCGAGATCACGACAACGACGACCGAGACAACCATCGACGACGCGACCGCTCGCCGGCCCGACGATCCCACGACCGTCACGAAGACCACCACCGCCGCCCGCGTCGTCCCTCTCCTCCACCACCCCCTACCAAAGAAGCAGCTCCAGCCGGACCAAGCGCCGCAGAGCGCCTCGCCGCCATGCAGGCAGACGCGTCATCGCTAGAAGACCAGCGCTTGGAACGTCTGCGCCAGCTCGAGCAGGACGTCGCCGCCGAGGAAGAGAAGCGCAGGAACGACAAGGACGGCAAGGAGCGCTTTATTTCGGGCGTGCGGAATAAGGCTGCGGGCATGGATTTGGGTGAGGCGATTGCTAGAGGGAGACAAGGCCTGACAAAGGAGGTTGATGTGTGATTGGGGCATCATGCTATGAGAAGTTTTATTAAAGCGTGAGGGAGGGACGGTGGGAATGCCTTGATGCCACTTGTTTTATTTTGTTTGGATTGGTTAGTTTGGCTATGAAGAAGGATTACAGAGCGGACCTTGGCTCAATATTTCCGACAAGGTCGTCGTTTT
The DNA here is from genome assembly GCA_003073855.1 of Periconia macrospinosa. Taxonomy (NCBI): domain Eukaryota; kingdom Fungi; phylum Ascomycota; class Dothideomycetes; order Pleosporales; family Periconiaceae; genus Periconia; species Periconia macrospinosa. The sequence continues at coordinate 63,524 of KZ805348.1, read as the reverse complement.
TCTTCTTCTTTTTTTTTTCTTTGGGCAAAAAACCAGCATGGATTACCTAGGTACTTTACTTTCTCAATTTAGATACCCTTCTTATGAAATTGTCAATGTGGTTAAATAAATAACACACAACACACACACACACACACATACACTTCGCATCACTTTTGCATACCTCATGATAATAATGTGTGTAAAACATTTTCACTCGCTCCCCATGTTAAAACTAACTACCCTACCCAATCTCATACATACATGTATGTACATATAAACATGAGCTTCCAAACTGCGGGGGAAAAAAACGTTAATATGTAAAAAACACGATCGATCGACACACACTTTTTTTTTTTTTTTTTTTTTTTTTTTTTCTTTTTTAAAGTATAAGATGTCATGATAGGTTAGGTTAGGTTAGGTTAGGTTAGGTACATGTAAGTTTCGTGATAATAGACTTGATAATGACTTTCTCTCGCTAATATACCTATGTATGTATAGGTAGGTACCGACTCTCCCTGGATGTTATGTTACCGCACGCACGCGCGCGCGCACGTAAATATTCTTTGCATTACTTATGTACCGTACGCGTGCGAGCGCGGTGAAGGGGGTAGGTGGGAAAATGTTTACAGTGAGGAGGCATAAAAAAGCGAAATATGCAATGTTCAAACAAAACCAAAGACTTGGTTAAAAAACGAGGGTAAGAGAATAGAGAAAAAGAGAGGTGTGGGTATCAAATATAAAAAAAAAGGGAGAAAAGAGCACAAAAAAAAATGTCACGCGAGGAGAACTCCGGCTGAGCGTCATATAACCAAAAGAAGAAAGAAAAAAAAAGATTGGAAGGGAGGGGGAGGGGGGAATGCGCCTTTCTATCATCCTCTCTCTCTCTCACCTTTCCCTCCCCCTTTCCACACACACTACCCACACGCACTTAAACCCTCTCAACAGGCTCCACCACTCTCCCCATCCCCACCCCAGCCTCTTCAATCGCATCAACATCATCGTCATCATCGCCGCGCGTCTCCTTCCCAAACTCCTTCTGCCGCAGCTCCCAACTACCGACCCTCTCATGTCCCTTGACCGCACCCGCACCCGCGCCCGCACCAACGACCGTCGCGCCGGCCGGCGCGGCCGCGTTCTTCGCAAGGCTGAGATCCGGGTCCGAAGCGAGTTTCGCGGAGCCCTTGAAGCCGCCGCCGAACGGCGAAGACGACGGCTTGGAAGATTTGGAGGAGAATGTGGATTTGGAGAGGACGGCGGACGAAGGGTTGCGATGGAGACGGATACCCGCGAGCAGCATGGCAGCGGCGAAAAGTAGACCCGCGACGACCAGGGCGACGATGGCGCCGATGACGCCGGCGACGGCGGGGCTGACTTTGGAGGAGTTGGTCGAAGTGTTGGAGCGGGTGTTGCCGCCGCTGCCGGGGAAGTTGCGCCAGGGGGAGAAGGGGGAGCCGTCGAGACCCGTGCAGAAGAAGGCGCCGGAGTTGCAGGTCGAGCACCAGTTCCCGGCTTGGTTCATCATGATGCGCTGCATCATGTCCTGGAAGGCGGGCCATTTCATGTCGCCGCCTTGGGAGGCACCTTGGTTGAAGAGGGAGAAGGTTGGGAGTTGTTGGGTTATGGTGGTGGTGTTTGAGGAGGAGGTGGTGGTGTTGAAGGAGGCGTCGGTGCCGTTGTGGAAGTAGAAACGCACGAGGAGGTCCGAGGGGGAGTCGGCGGGGAAGCTGGAATTGCGGCGGAGGGTGAAGAGTTCGAAGACCATGGCGGATGCGAACGAGGGCGCGGATTTGAAGGCGTCGTTGAGCTGGTGCACCATGGCGAGGTCGAAGAAGGATGTCATGGGTTCCGAGTCGCCGAAGAGGAGGGTAAGGGGTTGTGCGGTGGTGGAGGATGTGTTTGTGCCCCTGTCGACGACGCGTTGGAGTTGGCCTAGGATGAGGGCAGCGAGGGTTTTGCCGGCCATGGCTTGGTAGTCGCGGTCCGTGGTGGAAGTGGTGGTGTTGGCGTAGGTGTAGTAGGCCATTTTGTCCGCGAGGGTGCGGGCGCGCATTAGGGTGTCTGAACTGGAGTTGGAGAGGGCGCTGTAGGCTGAAGGGTTGTGCTTGTAGGCGTAGGAGAGTTGCTCGTAGACGGGGCCGGCATAGCGGTAGTCACTATTTGGAGAATTGTCAGTGTTGAAATTTCATGTTATACGCCCACACCGCGGCTTGTCTCTGAAAAGCCTGGGGTGGAATGAGGTAATGCAACGAATGGTGGACATACATCTCTGAGCTATCAATGTCATTTCCAAACCATTCCCGAGAAAGACTCGAGTAAAATGCCTTCTCGGCAGATCTTGTACGCAGATACTCGTCAGAGAGCCGGTACATGAGGCCTGCTTGGATCGCAGTTGGGCAGCTCGTCAATCCATCAATGTAGATACTGCGTGGATCAAGTGGACTTAAGACCTGGAGATTCGGATACCTATTGTGGGAGCAAAGTTAGCTAAGTTTAAGTAGGGTGATCACAGTACAATATTGGCGTCTTAAAACGCTAGCCCACGCAGTATCTTCATAATAGGCAACTCTACAAAAACCTTGGGTTTAACATACTGGTAACCGTCCAAGGGAAAATCGACGTTTGTCCCGTTCGAGAGCGTATAGCTGGGATCCGGACTCCTGCCATTCCCGCTGATGTTCATTCTGTGTGGCGGATACAAGCCCTGCATGAACGCCTGTGCCGACGAAACCAGGTACGGTTTATTCACCGTCTGAATGTACAGCTGGTCCGAGTTCAGAATATCGCTGGACATGCCTTCGATGTTTTGCACGCCAAAATTCCGAGGCTCTCCCACAGTGGTGAGGTAGCGTCTTCGGAAGTTTGCGCCAAGTTCCAGCATCTGCTGAGCTCCCAGAGATGTGAGCGTCTGCGCGCCCGGGGCCCGAATGGATGTCGGTGTGCGTTCTCCCGACCGGATGAAGACGACAGAGCCGAAAGTATGGTACAGGTCATTGTCGTTCACACTTTGCGCCCGACTCGTACAGGCTAGAGCCAGTAGAGAGAGGGTAAGCACAAACATTGTAGAAGCGCGACAGTATACTTTGCGCAGCGAGATGAGTCGATCAAATGGTATAGGGAGTGAGGAACGACGCGGGGAGAGAGAGAAAAAAAGTTGACAAAGGACAGGTCCCGGTGTACTTATCCCCCACAGGTTACCTTAGTGGTGGCTTCATATCGCATGCAGCAAGTCACCGGCGCAGACGACTTGATTCGGCGACAAGGCAAAGGCGGGCCAGCCAGCTCTTTGTTGGGGTGAGATAGCAATTCTCGCATCTAAACCCCCCAGGCGGAACAACGTGGAATGATGACATGGGGTATGCAGACGAGGAGGAGCTGCAGGATACTATCAGCTCCAAGAACGTTAGCCTGGCCCTGGTTGTGGGTGTTTGTGTACGGGACGCCATCTAGGCGCCGGGCTGTTCGTGTAGACTAGACAGATGGTCATGTCGTCAAAGCACACCATCTTCCGTCTTGGAACAACATCACCACCACAGATTCTTATTGTCCCTTCCAAGACCCTGTCAATTTTTCGAAGGATCTATCAATGATTTCACACAAGCCCTGGGCGCCGGGTTCAGCTTCGTCTCGATAAGCAGATGGTATCTTGTTCCTGCAGACTGGAGCTTCGAGCTGTGTGATCTCGTATTCCGTAGAGCTCATGCAAGCCCTAAGCACCAGAAGCGGCTAAGCCCGGCGGGGTAGCTGCAGCTACACACCAAGCTGTCAGTACAGCTTCAAAAATGCCTCTGTGTTTCTTCACAGGCAGGCAGCTCCACCAATGAAAAAATCAGGGAGAAAAAAGTGATTACAGACTGCCCCGGAACGTGTCTCAACTCTGTTCGAAAACACATGTTCGAGAAGACCGGAAACTCTATTGCAAGTCGCATGGTGAAGATGCCCACGGCTGCAAAATCCAGGTGGTTGGGGAGAAACGTCGAGGCTGCGTGACCATCCATGCTTATCGACTTATCAGCATCCCACCACGACCAAGACCACGACCACGACCACGACCACGACCATCCGTACCTCACTTACACTATCCCCCGCCGCATCCCCCGAAGCCGGCTTAGACCACTCCCATGCCATCATCCGTCTGCCCGTGCGTGTATACCATCTTCCAACATTTCAATGTCACCCTACTGCAAAGAAAAAGTTAATTATCATGGGTGTCATCCACCAACATGTGACAGCACATGTATACAGTGTAACCCGTCCCTGCATCGCCCTGCCTTCTGCCGCCCTGTACACATTTTTTTTGTGCACTGCATGCACCCACGTAGACACCCTACCTAACCCATGGGCACATTACCCGTCACACGTGCTTCACGCCGCATATGTCAAACCATTCACTGCATCTTCCCCACATCACCACGTTATGTATCCATCACATCACCATCAAGTGAACCGTCCATTTCGTATGTGAAATACTCGTAAAACACGAAGTCGTGCGTTATGTTATTAAATATTCCTATTGGTCATGTTCAAGCAGCAAGCTTGCATCCATCTCTACACGATGAAAAAAACCTCTGGCACGCTTGATGCAATTCTAAAAGCTGAGAAAACGCCCTTTTCGGCCCCACCGAGTGATATATCCCTTTCCGTTTTGCTTTCTCCGTTTCCCACACTGTACACTTACAAGCTGACTTCGACACGTCCCTCGGCTCCCGGTGCACCGCCTTGGGCGAGCGAGGGGAGGAGGTAGGTGATGTCGTCCCAAGGGTGCCTGTAAAGGCCGGTCCTCAGCCTCTTCTGGTCGAGGAAGTGAGCAATAAGACCGATGCTTCGGCCGAGCACGAACAGACCGTTGAGAACACCCATCTTGAGGTAGTCCTCGGCCTCTTCAGCAGAGAAAGCGCCGCAGTTGCGGACAAGGTCAACGAAGCAGACAGCAATGCATCCATCCACGTTGAGAATGAGGTTGTCCTTCTTTGACGTCGTCACCGTCTCGACGGCGAGCGCGTAGTCGAGCAATTTGCTGCTGGGGAAGTTCTTCTTGACGTACTCCTTGACGAGCTCGACACGAAGATCGGGGTTGTTTCGGGACTTGATCCTGTGGCCGATACCGGGGACTGCAACATGTTAGCTTCACTCATTCACATGTTCAACTGTGAAAGCAACTTACTGAGCTTGTTCTCTTTGCGCATGGTGTCGACGAAATCACGGGGGCTAAGACCCTTGTCGAAGGCACGGGTGAACTCATCAGCGGCACCGTCAAGGGCACCACCGAATCGGGATCCAATAGTCAAGAGACCAGACACCAAGGCACTGATGAGATCTTTGCCAGCACGAGTGGTGATGATGGTGTTCATGGCACCAGAGACGGCGGGACCGTGATCAGCAGTCAACATGAGAACCATCTCCAAGAAACGGCTGGCATAGTCGGGCAGACGGCGACGGAACCAAAGAAGGGACATGACACCACCGATACCGATGTTCTCCTTGAAGACATCCGAGATGGGCATACCAGCGTACAGAAGCTCCTGACCACGGTCATCGGAGATGGTGGAAATGAAGGCAGCGGGCTTTCGGATGAGGCCAAGTTCTTGTGCCCATGAGTAGTCGATGGGAATCTTGGGGACGGCGGGCTCGGGCTTGGGCTTGATGGTTCCGTCCTTGACGAGCTTCTGGTAAACCTGAGCGAGCGTTGCGGGCATCTCCTCGAAGGTCTCGGGGACGTAGATGCCAGCTTCCCTCATGGTCTTGTTCTTGGTGGCTGCCGTCTCGAGCTGCGAGTTGGCGAAAGAACCGGCGTGACCGAATTGAACCTCAGTCTTCAGCATACCAGCAACGGTACCGATAGCCCATGCTACAATGGGTTTGGTAATCTTGCCAGACTTGACTGCGTCGATGACACGGTACTCTTCGACACCACCGACTTCACCGAGCAAGACAATGATCTTGCAGTCGGGATCGGCCTGGTAGCGGAGAGCGTGGTCGATGAAGGTGGTACCGGGGTACCTGTCACCACCAATGGCAACACCTTCCAACACACCGTCGGTGGTGTTTGCAATAATGTTGTTCAATTCGTTGGACATACCACCGGACTTGGAAACGTAAGAGACGGAGCCAGGGCGGTACAACTTGGAGGCAACAATGTTGTCCATCATACCACCAGTGTTACCAATCTTGAAAGATCCGGGCTTGATTCCACCGACGGTGGCAGGGCCAATGATGGTGATGCCCTTCTTCTGGGCAACATGGAGGATCTCACGAGCGCGCTATTCAAGTAAGCAACAGTGCCACCATTACCGAACAACCCCATGGCAATCACTTACGCGCTCAGGCACACCCTCAGCAATGATGGCAATGCTTTTGATCTGGGGGAATTCCATCAACTCCATGGTGGAGCTGTACACGGAACGGGAAGAAGCGAAGTTCACGACGGTGTCGACATCGCTGTGCTTGGCAATAGCCTTGGAAACATCTTGGTAGACGGGCAGCAATGTTTCGCTGGTTCCCCAGTACCTGGTGGATGTCAGAAGGGGTCACAGGTCAATGTTTGCTTCCATCTTGGCACGCACATTTTGCTAACGAATTGACCGCCAAAGGTGTAGATGATGCCGGCAACGGAAGGAGACTTGCGCTTGCAGATGAAGTCGAAGTCGAGCATTCCCTGCACAGCACGGGGCTGCAGACCACTGTTCAGGCCTGTTAGAGCTCTGGCATTGAAATGGATTTGTGTATGGCCGGAGAATGGCTTACTAGACGAAGCATCGTGTCTTGGGGTGGAAAAGGGTGTGGGAGGCAGGAGGGCTCAAAGGCCGCGAGGGAGCGGCGAAGCGGCGGATGTTGTCATTGGCGGAGAGGCTGTCGCCCGAGGTAGCAGCCTGCTGAGGCTGCCCGTTGGAAACGGCGGAAGGCATTGTGGCCGTGGATGTCAATGGGAGTGTTGGGCAATCAATTGGTTCTGTTCAGAGTCGAAAAAGAGGTCAGTTTACAAAGGCCGAAAACCAGCGGGGGTATGACGGGATGGAATGTCGTGGGGGTTGGCAGAGAGGGTAGCAGAGGTGTGGCAGCAAAAACTCGCCGGTGGAAGCTGCGGCAAGCAATTGGGGGGTCGGGCAATGAAAATAGAGCGAGGGGCTCCCAGAGCATAAATGATTTCAGAGGACGGGCGGGATGGGACAAGGAGACTAGACTGACCAAGTTGATTGAATGCCGAGTGCGGCAGAGATGTCGGAGAGTTTTGTGGTATGGGAGAGAATGGGTGGGAATGGAGGGGAGAGGAGGGGGAGGTGGTGAGAAGAAGAGCGTGGACGATTTCTTGCGCTTTCCGAAGTTTTGGGGACTCGTGTGTTACTGCGGTGTTGAGTAAGGTCCCTGCTTGGTTGGGGAAAAGCCGGGCACGCTAAAGCCTTCTTAGCTCGGGAGCGGTGAACGGGGAGCCGGACACGACCAAAAGTAACCAGCGCGGCGATGTTGCTTTTGGGCGGACCTGCGGGATGCACCGAGCTGTTGAACAGAGCGGAATCAAGACGAAATTTTGTTGATGTTGAAGGGCAGAGAGAGCCACGGCGTGTTGAGGGCTACAAGTAGCTCGAGGCTCAACGTTGATAGCAATTGCCCGGCTATTTCTTTTCCTGGCTGACGGGCGGCGGCGGTTTCGTTTCGTTTGGGACGTCTCAGCTGGCGATGCGATCAATGGAGGGGTGGCGGCGAGCATCCGTCCCCGTCGGAGGGCGAGTCCCCAGCGTGGCTCCGTCGGCCCTGGCAGTAAAGCGTGGCGTGGTTGGCTAGCGCGAGCCCCACTCGCCGCGTCCTGCATTGGCCAACATCCCAACCTTTGGGGTGCTTCCAGCGAAAAAACATACAGACCAGACCGCCTGTCTTTCCAGGCCCTCTTCAATTTCAATTCACCCTCTCTCCCGTGTCTCTCTCTGCACCTCTGCTTTTGAATACTGTTTGATTGAGCCTTGCATCCCAATCACCACCCCTCAACTGTTTTAGGTACGTCCCACCACCTTCCTCGCCCTTGCCGTACCGTCTCGGCTTTCGCTCTTCTCGTCTTGTTCCTCTGTGCCTGCCCGTTTCTCCACCCTCCTCTTGCTTCCCGACCCTGCATCCGGCTCTTTTTCATTTCAACAACACACCCCTCCTCCCCTCCACTCCGTCTTCAATTCCTTCCGGAACTCCTTCGGGTCCATTCTGCCAAATTTTTTTCAGACACACTCCTCTGCTCTCCTCTTCACCACCCCTCAAAACATTCCCATAACTCTTAGCTGTTCCCCTCCATCAGCTCTCCCGCTTGCTTCGTTCTGAGAGCACCGCTCACCAATACAGCTCCCCACCACCACCACCACTCCTCCTCACAATGTCTGCCAAATCCATCCTCGAGGCCGACGGCAAGGCCATCCTCAACTACCACCTCACCCGTGCTCCCGTCATCAAGCCTACTCCCCTCCCTGCCTCTGCCACACACAACCCGCCTCCCAAGCTAGCATCGCTGCACTTCCCTGCCGATGCTGATGTCAAGGGCATACTCGACCAGGCCGAGTCCACCTACCCGTGGCTGTTGGCCCCGGGTGCCAAATTCGTTGCAAAGCCCGATCAATTGATCAAGCGACGAGGCAAGAGCGGTCTTTTGGCCTTGAACAAGACTTGGGCTGATGCTCGTGCGTGGATCGCGGAGAGGGCCGGCAAGCCCCAGAAGGTCGAGACGGTCGATGGTGTTCTCAGGCAGTTCTTGGTCGAGCCATTCGTCCCTCACCCCCAGGATACCGAGTACTACATCAACATCAACTCTGTGCGAGAGGTACGTTGGTTTTTGTTGTTTCGTTTTGTCGTTATTGCTTTGCGAGGGCCCTGGCGAAGGGTAGCTGAAGAAACTATTCACATTTTTGCGATGTTTGAAGAAAAGGGAAAGTTGCAATTTTGTATGCAAAGTCCTGGCTGCACGAGACGGGGGGGCTGCGGACATTTTGTTCAGCACCCGGCCGGACGAAGGGAAATGGGTTGCCCGGGCGGCCCACTTCTGCAAAGCACACGCCTTTCCTTCCGCACCCAGAATCACGTCTTTCACATGTCAAAACTGTGGCTTTCTAATCTGCGTTTTCCTTGCGATTGTTATCGTTGTTTTATTTTCGGGCGCATTCATGTTGCGGCTCTGTCCTGACACTCGGCTACTGCCCCTGTCGCACCAATCACGTCTTGAACTCGCCACTAACCTTCCGCTTTAGGGTGATTGGATCCTCTTCACACACGAGGGTGGTGTCGATGTTGGTGATGTTGATGAGAAGGCCGAGAAGCTCCTCATCCCCGTCGACCTCAGCGAGTATCCCTCCAACGAGACCATTGCCAAGACTCTCTTGAGCAAGGTTCCCCAGGGTGTGCACAACGTTCTCGTCGACTTCATCTCCCGGTTATATGCCGTCTACGTTGACTGCCAATTCACGTGAGTTGCACCTCCTATCTTCCATGATCCATCTCTAACCCATCTAGATACCTCGAGATCAACCCCCTTGTCGTCATCCCTAACTCAGATGCCACCTCCGCCGATGTGCACTTTTTGGATCTCGCTGCCAAGCTTGACCAGACTGCTGAGTTCGAGTGCGGTGCTAAGTGGGCAATTGCCCGTAGCGCGAATGCTCTCGGTATCGCTGCTCAGCCTACTCAGGGCAAGCAGACCATCGATGTTGGTCCTCCCATGGAGTTCCCTGCTCCCTTCGGTCGTGAGATGAGCAAGGAAGAGGCCTACATTGCCGAGATGGACGCCAAAACCGGTGCCTCTCTTAAGCTTACCATCCTTAACGGCACTGGCCGAGTCTGGACTCTTGTCGCCGGTGGTGGTGCTTCCGTTGTCTACGCTGATGCCATTGCATCTGCTGGTTTTGCCAGCGAGCTTGCCAACTACGGTGAATACTCTGGTGCTCCCACCGAGACCCAGACCTTCCACTACGCCCGCACTGTTCTCGACCTCATGCTCCGTGCTCCTCAACACCCCGAGGGCAAGGTTCTCTTCATTGGTGGTGGTATTGCCAACTTCACCAACGTTGCTTCCACATTCAAGGGTGTCATTCGCGCCCTGAGGGAGGTTGCACCCCTCCTCATCGAGCACAATGTCCAGATTTGGATCCGTCGCGCTGGTCCCAACTACCAAGAAGGCCTGAAGAACATCAAGGCCGTGGGACAGGAGCTCGGCCTCAACATGCACGTGTATGGTCCCGAGATGCACGTCTCGGGTATCGTGCCCTTGGCTCTCATCCCAGGAAAGACTTCTGAGATCCAAGAGTTCTCTGGTTAAGCGTTGTATAATTAGAAGGGGTGTGTTCGATTTGTTTCAGTGGCGCGCGTGGAGGATATAGCTTATGAATCATGGTTAGACAAACCGTCGGCTGGCGTGGGTATGTGATATGGAAACCCAAAAGTGCTGGTTAGGTTGGAGCGCAGATTCCCTCGTCTTAGACTTCCCTTGCCCGGCATCACGTTCTATGCGATGCAATGGCAACCAAAGTACAGAAATTTAATAATACCGTCAAACAAATGTTTTTTCACGCTGCTCCATTGTGTCAAGCAGCTTTGTAGCTGTTCATGTCTTGTTTTTGTGCCGTCAAGCGACACACCGACCATCGAGATTAAGCCCGATTAATCGGTCCTTGGGGCCTGACACTAAATTCCTCTAATACATCAACACTGTCGATTCTTTTTTTCCTTTTCCCCTCTCGAGTCATGTTTATTATTCTCCGTGCCTTGCGTTTGCGTCTAATGTTTGCAGGTTTGGAGGTTGGAGGTTGGAGGGAAAGTACGTTTGGTGTTTATGAATGTATATATGTAGATTGAGTTGGTTTGGGTATCTATTTGGTATACATATGTGGTTGGGGAAGGGTAAGGGTAAGGGAAGGATGGGATGGGATGGGATGGCGGGTCGTTGGGGTTTGTATGTATGGTGGGATAGATTGGTTTTATGTGAGGAGGAGGGGGGCGGGATATTTGTTTGGGTCAAATGTTCGATGATTGAGACGGTGAGATGCGTACATGCATTCAATGTAGACAAGAGAAAAAAAAACGCCAAAGACACCCTCAATGCGCCATTTTCCCTTTTTTCCCCCCAATATGCTAAAAAAGTTTAAAGGGTATAATAATGCCACACACACACACATGCTCTCTTGCTCTGATTCCACCAAAAGCGTCTAGATAGCCGTCCCGCGCTCAAAACTCTCGCGAATCTCCGAGGTATACCGATTGTAGAACCTCGCGAGTTTATCGTTGAACTGCTTGTTCTTCTGGTTGATGTACGTGACGTCTCCGGCGGCGTCTTCATCCCGCATGCCCCTTGCCGCTCTCGCCTTGCGCCTCGCGGCTTCGCCTCTCTCGAGATCCTCCACCACGCGGTCAATCGCCTCTTTGCTCGGTTTGTGGTCGTGCGTGTAGCCCTCGTCCACGGGCGTGTTGACCCTGCCTTCCTTATCCACCGTAAACACGTCCCCGTCGTCCGTCTCCACGAGCTGCAGTAGGCCGGATTGGACCTGGCGCTGCAGCCTCTCCGCCTTGTTCGCCGCATACGTCTCCAGATCTGTTTTTCCGAGCCGTCCGACTTGCGTCTTGTACACTTTGTTCGCCTCGGCGCGGTAATCCGCAAAAGCATTGTTGTCGCGGTTCCGTGCTTTCTTGGCCATGCGCTTGTCCCAGCTCTCGCTCTCCTCGACCGTGTAGTCCCAGTTGCGCTTGCGCTCAAAGTCCGGGTCGTCGGCTTTGAGCAGCTTGTACGACGCTTTTTCGTTGGCCGCGGAGAGTTTGGAGAGTTGTGCGGCGCGCGCCGAAGCGTCTTCGGCTAGGCGGACTTCGCGCTCCGTGGCTTTGCGTCCGGATTCTTTGGCGGCTTGAAGGGATTTGAAGCGCGCCATGCGGGCTGCGAGGGCGGATTTGGCATCGTTGGTGGTGGAGGAGGTGGTGGTTAAGTCTGTGGATGGCTTTTCGGAGGAAGATTTTTCCGTCGCGAGAGAGGTTTCCTTTGAGCTCTCTGGTTCTGGTTCTTTTCTTGTGGGTGATTCTGCCATGGTGTTGGTGGTGTGTTGGAGATGTGGTTAAGTTGCTTGCTGCAGGAAGTCAATGAAGTTGCGGAAGCCAAGGGATGTAATGTACCGTATTATTTGTTAGTGTAATACGTAACGTAACCTAACATAATATTGCATCCTAGGTCCTAATCATTTTGACTTACTCTTTCCCCAGGCATTGCGTACCGCGGTAAAACGATGCCATATTCTGTTCCAAATATTGAATGCTTCGACTCCGGATCGAGCCATCGGGATGGATCGAACACATCGGGATCACTCTATATAGATGGGTGACGATTCGGAAGATACGCGAAAGTGTTGATGACCATCTATCTGGGAATTAATGGTAAGTCTTTGGATAGAATAAGAAAAAGACGGCGTGTCTTGACAGTGGTTGCAGAAGAGACGATAACGTACACCACCAGGAACAGTGCGGCTGCAGAGCTCAAATCCTTCAGGTGGGACGACTCTCAGTAAGCGGCCGGGTAATGGATTGCTTAACCTCAATATCTCCTTGATACAAGCAGTCTAGGAATCCGTTAACACAATGAGAGAGAGATGTTGCTTAATCGACCTCCAAATACGGAAGATCCTTCGCTGTGTCATAAGTAAGGCTTGAATTTACAGGGAAAGCAGTAGTGAGCTCTTGGGCGAGTGGAAGACAGATATTTGAATTCGGCGTGAGTCTCTAGAATATACTGCTGAGCACTGTCTGCAAACGTTCCTCAGGCTCCGCCCTCTTTTCAAACTTGGTTTTGGTCTCGCGCTGCTCAAATTTGCTCTTACGCTCTCTTTTCGCAGGCTTGCCAGCTGACTCTTCTTGCGCCTCCGCTTCACCCTCCACTAGCTTGCCCTTCTGCTTCCTCTTCGTCTCAATCCCACTGATCATCTTACCCTTCTCCAAATTATCCAAGAATCTCTGGTTCTCCACCTTGTCTTTTGCGATTTCTCGTCTCAACCTGACAGCTCTCTCCGCATTCTGGTTTTGGATCTCCTCCACCAGGTATGCCCATTTCACTCCGCTCAGGTACTTGATGTTCCACACTTCGTCATGCCACCTGCTTCTCTTTTTCCCACCCATACTTTGTGCATTCAAGTTCTCAGCGACAAACTTGGCATCCTTCTTATGTATAAACTCGACCCATCCGTCCAGGAACAGTTTGCGCCGCGTGCCACCAGACTTGAGGCGTTGTTGGCGTTGCACCGCAGTCTCGGGCGTGAGGAATATGCGACCGACTGGACCGTAAGGTGTTAGGAGAGAGCGTACAACAGCGGGCTTCATAAACGGCGGCACCCGGGACAGGTATATGACTCCCGATTTGTCTTTTTTCGGCTTAGCAGACAACTTTCCGGTTTTGAGTTTAAGGTCGGTAGGGAGGGTTGAGCGCAGTTGTTCCAAACGTTTGATTTCAGCATCTTCAGATTCGTAGCCGCCCAGCTCTTCTTCGTCGTAGTCCTCTTCATCGCCTGAGGGTTCGTCTTCTGCTTCTTCAGACCCAGATGCGTGGTCCACCTTTTGTCGTTTAGATGACCGTAGAATCTGCGCTCTTCCCTCATCTTCAGACTCATAATTTTGCTCCTCTTCGTCGCTTTCGTCGGCATCGAGCCATTCATTGCGCTTGCGCGTTGCCATATCGAAATCTTAGCGCAAGATTCGTTTCGCAGGAAATATAGGATTGGGTAGTCGGTATGCAGCAGCAGACGCAAAGGTAATTGTTGATAATGTGGTCGTTATTGTCTCAAGCGACTGCGCCATTGTACTTTAGCAATGCGGAGGTGTTTACGGAAGTGAATCTTTTTAGTGGGGCCGAGCTAAAAGTCTTGGCAAGCGCGGACTTGGTGTGTGTCTCAACCGCCGATGCCACGGAGGATCATTACAAGTATTCAATATATAAAGCATGTTATTGATTTTTAGTGAGCTGTTACGTATTTCTAATATTTGTAAGCACTCTCTCAGAAGATAGTAGAAGTTAGACTTAAGTATAGTAGAGTTTTTAATACTCTACGTAAGGTAGCAAATCCTCTTTTAATAAATTTTTTTAGAATCTATATTATATATTTTAGAATGCTATAAGGATTTAAATAGCAGTAAAACTATAATATCTAGAGGTTATATAGTATGTTGGGCTATATTATCTTGTTTTTCTTAAGTACAACTTGTTAACTTCAACTGTCTTCTAAGAGGCACTTATAACTACGGAGTAGCTATCTGCCAAAACATCAATTTTTTTAGCCTATAAAGTAGACGATTCTAAGGTTCTAACGCGAGTTTTATGCCCATAGGAGGCGGCGATCAACGCTACTAACAATTTATGTGGCAGCTCAATCATGTTAATACAAATTCATAAAGGTAACGCGTATTTCAACGAATTTAACGTGTATTTCAAGTCTATTATAGGTGGTTATTAACTCTACTAATAATTTGTATGGCATCCTAATCAAATCAGTATAAATCAACGAATTGGACGCGCTCCTAGGTGAACGTACGTAGGTGGTGGTGGGTGTAGGTGGGTGTAGGAAGGTAGGTGTAGGAAGGTTGGTGGATGCTGGTTCTATTTGTATCTCGGACGTTACAAAGATCTATATTGATGAATTGCTAGCTTAGCATGGTGTGAACTATACGTCACAATGGCAAGCGTATTCCGCCACTTCGAGATTGTTGTTCATGATACGTCGGACGCTGACATGGAGTGGGTTGACGCGGTGTTGAATGTGTATGTACATGTTGGCAAACTCTCGGCAAGTTGTTGACAGTTCGAAAAGATTCAAAGGCAAAAACCTCCACGCAAAATTGTCGCCGCGTTCCCAATTGAGCGCATTTCCTGGATTTGTGCAAGGTCTTATTTTACTCATCCCACTCCGATGCTAGGCAATATTGGATGAGTGAACAGGGATAACAGTCTATTTTGTGTCTTTTTAGTCGCTATCAACTATTATATCCAAATCTCTGCTATTTTTTACTATGCCATTGAGTATATTGCATTCTCCAAGTCGGAGTCGACGCGCGGATACATATTCGTACCAACAAGCAAGTCCCAAAGCAGTATCGCTTCCGACAACGACGCTAACCCCACCATTTGACGTCCTCTTCCAGCCATGTTTACATTTTCGAATACACTTAATATGCATTGTAAATTGTATATAATGTAGCCGCATGCCAGCGTCAATTGAATGTTGTCGCAAAAGGAATATGCACAGAATAAGCGCACGCGAGGGGTCCTTCTTCCAATAAAGATCTCGCTCTCACCCACATGTTGATTTGCCTTCTCCCACCACAACCCAACTGTTGATACAACCACATATACACATCACATCACAACCCATTCAAAACCCCCACCCGCCTACACAACCTCAGGACTTCGTCACCAAGCACCAAAATGACCGAGCCCACCATAGACACCTCCTCGCAACCCTCAACCTTCCAATCAAGCTGGGTGAACAACCCCGACCCAACCGCGCTACCCTTCCCTCGCGACAACCCGCCCTTCGCCCTCACCGCCGTCGACTGGCACCAACTCAGCATCACCGACGCCGAATTCACACCACACACTTGGTCAAACTTGCACCATCTCATCTCGACGCACCAACTTGACGAGCTCAAGCGCTGGCCGTCGTTCCTCAAGGCGTACCTCGCATGGACGGCGCACGTCAAGGAAAAGTACGGCTCGATTACTACATACCTGCTTACGCAGCGCCTCTTCTGGACGCCGCTCAACGACTCCGGCGCTTTTAAATTTGAGGTCAAAAGTACAGTTCCTTTCGCAGACCCGTACGATTACAAGATCATCAAAAACGACTGGACGTATGCGGTCACGGAGGGCATCTCGCATATTGTGGTATGGAGCAAGAACCGGCTACCGGTGGATGGCGAGGGTGCGCTGACGGAAGAATGGAGGAAGTTGGTGGAGGATTTTGTGGCGCGGGAGTTTCGGAGCAAAGTTGGGGAGCAAGTGGAGGGGGAGAAGGTCATGTGGTTCAAAAATACGACGAATTTGCAGAGCGTGAGGAGCTTAGAACATATCCATGTTTTGGTCAAGGACGTGGAGGAGGGTGTTCTGGAGCAGTGGATGAAGTGAACGGCCTGTGTTTTTGCGGAGAGCATGAGTTGGGTAGATGGGACAGTGGGTTGGATTTTTGGTGGGTGGAGGAGAATCTCTAGATAAGACAATATTAGATCGTGAGCACCGTTCATTCCCATTGTAGTCGTTGTCCTTTACGTGCATCTGATTGAGTTTGATTCGATTAATATGCTGGTCAAGCCAGCTCAGGTGTGAGTTGAAGTGCGCTGTTTATACCATGTGGTCTCTATCAAGTTTTGCCATACACGAGAGAACGAAATAAGCGCCCATGGAAGCAAACACAGAAGGACGAAAAGATGACTCTAGACCATTGCAAAGGTAGAGAAAGAATATCGGTCGACCTTGTATACTGTGAACTGCGTATGTGTACACTATATACAGTGCCTGTCGGCCTGTCTGCAGGCGAATGCCGCTCTCGCCTTAGGCCTCTTTACCGTCGTAATGATATGTGTGAAAATCTGAGATATGGTACTACACTTTGAGGCGGCAACTTTGCACATTTCGCCTTTAGTGTTGCAGGATGGACAGACAGTAGCTGTCTTGGTACGTTTATATCTTGAACGCTCTACAGAACAGAGCTGCAGGTACTTCAAAGCAGCTCTTGCTGCCTATCCGCGCCTAGTTAGAAGGTACAGCGATAGTTAGCAAACGGAAGCACTGTGCAAGTGTACACAGGCAGGTAGGTACGCAGTCCGTGACGTCAACCTCAAGTCCTGAGCGCCTCGCTACCGCCTCACAACCCACCACCGCCCTATCACCAAATAACCTCCCAGAATTAAATATGTCCTATATATATTAGTTTAGAGAGATGTTTTTCATACAAGACAAACCAAGCAGTCAAAAGACTCTTGGTCTAGTGGGGAGCGTGGTTGTAAGGATTCACGACCTTTGTAACCGCAATTGTGTCCGCAAGTTCGAAACCAGCTCTGACCCTTTGTACCATATTACCAAACAGGAGATCCGAATAATTGTCTTGCTAAGGCGCGGATCACTATGAGTAGCGAGGAGGGGCTACCATCAGAGGTTTGGGGTGCGACCGGGTTCGAGCATTTGGTTTTTTTGAACTTTTTTTGAACTTTTTTTTTTTTTTTTTTTTGTGTGTATGGAGAAGGTTTTGTTTTGGTACAGTAGGCTAGTTATCGCGGCTCTTTTTGCGATTCGGGTTGGCGACATGAGATAGAGTTGAGGAGGCATATTGATATCAGCGAGTAGCGAGTAGTAACGTTGACCTCTCTTCGATTCTCTATTAAACACAGAGATTATTAATCTAATAGTTGTTAGGTTAGCATTTATTCTAAATTTTAAAGCGTCGAACCTACAGAGGGGTGACATAGCGGGTTAGGATAATTCAGGTCGCTAGTGTACTAAAGGTGATGGAAATTAATCAGTTTACTACAATCTAGTCTACTTCTCCCAGTTTTTTAATAGTCCGCTACCGGCCCGAATTGTCGCGACCTAAAGTGTCATTCCCCTGTAAAACCGTGGTTACTATCTGCATAGCATCTTCCCGTGGCGCTGGATCGCGCCATCTAGAAGCATGTCCCGTACCGGCGCTATCGTGAACCATTCTTGTGAACCAGTAGTTTCCGACATGTCACCCCTTCAAAACTTGTTTCTCGTAGTGGTTCGGTCAGTTCCCTACTGCATAAGCCATCTTCATTCTCATCCATAGACCTCGCAGGTCTAAGAGATCTAGGCTCGGGGTGTGTTCTTAGTATAGCGCCTAGCAAATTGAAAGCTGAGCAAAAGAAATGTTCGCCTGAACCAAGGTCTAATCAAAAGGTGAGCTAGTTATTCTAGAGATGCATAGCAGCTCTAGACTGAATCGTATGCTCCAGTCATCTTAGCCCATGAGCCTGGGCGGGACTGCGATATAAACGGGTGCATGTTTAGCGTACACTAAAACACTTCGAAGCTCGAACATTGCAAGCTTAGGTCTCTAACAGTTATCTGCAATTTCAGTTATCCACAAGTTGTGGGTAACTCTTAAAGACCTTATTCATTGCGTTCGACCTGCTAGTCATGCTACAACCGGCCATTACCGAAGTAGAATCGCCTTGAAACACGGCATCTGCATTGCATGACTTGTAAGTAGCCCGTTGTTTATGTTCCAAGCACGGGCGGAAGCACGTAATCGCAACTGTGGTTCTCACTGTTAGCTTCCGAACCGTGGCAAAGGGTCTCGGGCCATAAAATGATCTTTTGTATGCGCAATCGAGCTCCACACTTACCCTGCTCAAATTTAACGCTAGCAGTACCTTGGAATTTACATGTAGAAACCACAGAACCAATTGGCAATGTCGAACACTATCGTGAGAGATTCATTGAGATCTCAATTGACGAACTATGACGACAATTGAACAGGCAATGGGAAGGGGAAACGATCATCACTTCATCTAACACATGAAAAAAAAATTGCCGATGAAGTGAGGGAAAGAGGAAAGCTCCCCCTCATGTCACTTCCCCATCTCATTTTCAAGGCGCCCAACGGCCTCTGATTGCATGGGCAGAAAGGGGACCATGCAGCACACATGCAGCCCGGCTCGCAACGCCCCCAAATCACACCCAACCACCCACTTTCTCGCCCCTACTGTGTAGAACCAGTAACGCCGCCCATTGGTGAGCCACGCCTTTCCAGAATTCCGGGAGAGGGATAGATTAAGCAATGCACGGCGCACCCCTGGCCCGCTGCATTCGATTTACCCCGCTACTATCTAGTCCCCGTAAGGAAGTGTAGCGTCGGGCATAACGCCTTTTCAGGAGCACCCAATAAATCCCGCCTCAAGCGTCGTGGCGCGCAAGGTGACATGTTGGATGTACATCATTGTAGTAAACGGTCTCGCTGCGTGGGGCAGCGGTGAGAGAAGAAATTTCCGAGCTCGCTGGTACATGGGACGAAGACGTGAAGCCGACTACCGTCATCACGCGACCAGTCAAAGGGTCAAAGCCATGATCATGAGATGGACATTAAAATTTAGTACTATGAAGGAATTATCTAGCGTTTTGGGGAAGATGGCGGCGCGAGAGCTTTGTTGTAGAGCCAGTTCGCAATCTTGACACTCGGCTCATCAAATAACTTCGTCACCACCTCTGCCACATAGAGGGTGACTGGGAGAAGAATTAACTGTGGGCCCCAGAATGCCAACTGCAATCCCATCGGGCCGCTCTTGGACAGTGGAAATTTCTCCACCCATGCCGGTATGTGCTGCTTATGTGACTCTCTTACGAAGCCTGCGGCTGAATACAGCCGGTCACCTAATGTCCAGATGATGGGGCCATGGACCAAGTACAGAGCGAACGATACCCGAGCGAGGTATTGGCAGATGCGTGACTCGAAAACGCGTTTCAGGAGCGGGAGTCGTGGGATCGCGGCAACTGTGAAGGTCGCGGCCCAGAACAGATAGAACCATTTCTTGTCGAAGACGGCCTGTGGTTTGAGGTGGTTGAGCCAGCGCCATCCAGGGGATTTGGAGTAGTCTGACTCGATGCCGGCCATGTCGCATGAAGGAGCTCCAGCAAGGTACGAGCCGAGAATGAAGAGGTGGAAGAAGATGAGCTCTTTGAAGCCTGAGAGCGCCGAGAAAACCCGCGGTAGTTCTCCGTCCAGGGCAAGCAAGTCCAGATCGCACAGGAGCATCCCGGCTACGAATAGTGCGCAATTCCAGCCATCAACGATGTAAAGGAAGTAGAAGATGAGTCCAGCTTCGCACCACAGGCGAGCATTTTTGGTACATCGAGCGAGGGCAAGTAGAGCGCTGTAGATGACGACAGAACCTCTAAACTCGACTGGAATCGACCAGGCGTGCGGCTGGTAAGCAATTGGGAAGTCGACGAAGTTTCCCGTAAAGACGAAGCTGTAATTCTTGAAGGTGGCGTAGAAATTCCACAGATCTTCTCGATACGTGGGTTTGAGTTCGCCCATGCCGACATACATCTTCGTCCAATGCCGCATGGTCAAATAGATCCAGCTGACCGCAATGACTGGAATATACAGCCTGAACCATCGTCGGTAGAGTGCAGAGCCAACGCTGTCTGCTGATTGTTGAAGCTGGCCTTTCTGGATCAACCCGAGAGACTTGACTGACAGCACGTATCCGGAAATGACAAAGAATATCGAAACCGCATAATGGCCACCAGTGAAGAAGTTCCGGACGAAGGGTAAAGCAGCGAAGTAATGCCTGCCTTTGTAGCCAAAGGCATTCTCCATTATATCGTTGCCGTGTATATTGTTGGCCCATAGGTGGTTGTGATGGAGGTAGACTAGAAACGCGGCGAATCCACGTAGCCCGTCTAACCAAGCTGTCCGTCGGACGGGTTTATTTGGGTTGGAAGGTCGTCGTAGAGAAGTGACGAATTCGGGGCGCACCAAGTCCAAACTCCATCTTGAGGGTCGTAAAGATGGTCTCCAGGTTGATGACTTCAAATCGACATCTTCCATACGGCTATGATCTAGCAGTCCTTGATATTTGGGCGACATGATCACGCTTTGCCGCAGGACATGCGTAAACTATTAAGAATATGGTGTGAACTCGCTGGAGTGAAGTGAGCTCGAGAAAGGTGAAGGCGATAGATGTCGTCCCTGTCTTCTCTATGCGGAATGCTGAGCGATGTACGATTTATTCGAACGGAACGAAGTTCCCCTCCTAATTACCAGGCCTATACCTTGTCTAGTTTATGCGTTCCTCGGAGTCAGTAGCTAAGTAGCGCAGGGATCAACTTTAAAATGCGGGGAAATGGGATGGCGACAGTTTACAACTCGCCGAAATTCACATGCATCGTGACACAGACCGAGGAAGCGCTGATGCTTTGAGTGGAGAACCCCTGGTCAATGTACTTTTGCATGTTCAATTACGCCCAAAACAGAAAGCGGCGTATGCACCTACGGCAAGTTTATTACACAAGCTTTACCGAGATGCATGCCTCGAGCCTGTTTTGTTGTCCCTGTTCGTATGTCTCCTGCATGCCTGCAAAGTATCAATGTACCCCTTGTAACTTATAGTATCTGACCTTCCGAGTTTGTATATATGGGCCGTGAGGAGATCGTTGGGAAACAAATTCGACGTCACGTCGGGCAGTGCTCCGAGGTCGCATGTGGAGGTGAGATTAGGGACCAATGCAGGCCGAGGATACTGGGAGCGATCAAACAAGGGATCAGTATTGAGATTAGCTTGTGCAATTTATGCCCTTACATTGTCACTGAGAAAAAATGGGACTCGTAGCCGCGGCCCTCTTCATAACAAAAACCTTCTCTTCTCATTATGCGCACGAGATCGTTCAGGCCGCCTCCACTGAACCTTCACATCAACACCAACATGCCAGTCCATTCCCCTATAGCTTCACACTTTCGCAGCAGGTTGACGACGCAAGTGAGAAGGGTGCTGCCAGCTTACATTGCCCTCATCTTCCTGGTTCTCTTCTTCGCCAATGCACATTTCTTTGCTACGCCGATTCGGGCTGCGCACAGGTACAGGAGAGAATTGAAATATCAGAAACCGTTACAATCGCCTCGAGATGCAGTGATTCCAAGGAAGATATGGCAGACGTGGAAAGTCAGTCCAATGAATTTCGAGCAGAGGGATACGGATACGGCGAAGACGTGGCCTGCGAAGAACCCTAGCTACAGATATGAAGTATTGACGGACGACAATGCTCTGTCATACGTCGAGTGGCATTACGGAGAGCACGGCTTCAACCGCCCAGATATCGTCGACTTATATAAACAGATCAATATCACCATCATCAAAGCTGACCTGCTCCGATACCTAATCATGTATGCCGAGGGTGGGGTAAGAAATCCAACACACTGCAACACAAAACCAAGACAGATGTTAACTCTTGCCAGGTCTATGCTGACATTGACGTGGAGTGCCTTCGACCAGTAGCTCGATTCATCCCGGAGCGCTACACTGAACAAGACGTCGACATGATCATCGGGATCGAAATCGACGAGCCTGCCTTCGCCAACCACCCCGTCCTAGGCTCCAAGTGCAAATCTTTCTGTCAATGGACCTTCGCCGCCAAACCACGCCTTCCGGTAATGATGCGCCTCATTGAAAACATCCAAGAGTGGCTGGACGAACTCTCTCACGAAAAAGGCGTCCCCATCTCAAAACTGCAGCTCGACTTCAACGAGGTCATAAGCGGCACCGGTCCTTCTGCCTTCACCGAAGCAGTGCTCCAGCAGATGACGGCGCAGAACCACGGGAAGAAAGTAACGTGGGATCTGTTCCACAACCTCGCAGAATCGAGGCTCGTCAGCGGTATCTTGGTGCTCAACGTGGAAGCGTTTGCCGCGGGCCAAGGGCACTCTGATTCCGGTAACCACGATTCTAGAGGCGCGCTTGCGAAGCATCACTACCATGCGTCTGGATGGCCCACTCTTCACCCTCGCCACAACCATCCCATGTATGGAGAGGTCGAGAAGTGCAACTGGAAGCCTGACTGTGTTGCCGAGTGGGACAAGAACGTCGCGGAATGGGATTTACTTTCAAAAGAAGAGCAGGATAAGCGTCTTGCTGAGAAGCCTCAGGCTGGTATCCAGCTACATTAAGTCACCATTTTCGATATGTTTCCCGGGTCGCTAAAGGTAGTAAGACATTGCATTGCATGTCGGTGGGGTTTAGATGGAGTGCGCATATACAGACGAGGATAAGATGGGCTTGTTGATACCTTTTTCTTTTGCAACAGTCTTTGGGTAACGTAATTTCGGCATGCTTACGATGGGAATTGTTTATAAGGGCAAGGAGTTTTTCTCTGGCGTTTTTGAAGGTGGTCATGGAGACCACTGAGCGAAGCCACATACCCTTTCGAGGCATCGCTAACACATCTATATTAAATACATGATCTCTAATCGTCAATCTTTTATTATGCAAATTGATTTCCAAAGTTTATATCTTAGGATTGCGTGTTTTTGCATTCACAATGATGTTGCAATTTGGCAGCAAGCACATGCAAGAATCATCTAATCGCCCTAATAACAAGACTTCTCCAAAACTATCTTTTCCCAACATTATGCATCCAAACTTTGGAAACTAGAGTAGCCATGATTATATCGCGGGCATTTTATACATAAAGGTGACACAGTGGGTTGCGCCTATTCGGGCCGTTGGCGTACCAAAGGAGAATCGGAATTGACTTTGTTTCTATGAGATTTTGCAAGTATGGTACACCAGCGGCCCGAATCGTCACGATCCGAAGTGCCACCCCCCTGGGAATAATACAATTGCCATTACCGTGGTTCATCTCAGTTTAGGCCCGCTGCCTGTCTACGTTTCGCCTTGGTTGAGAATTGTTGAGGTTGAGTCGAAATGTAATCCTTTGTTAATGGATCGTCGTCGCGCCGCTTCACTCTGTAGGCTGTAGTTACGCTGGTCCTATATCGCGGGAACAAAGTTAGGTAAAGTCAAGCGAGGGTGTTATAGTACATTATTAGTATTTAAAAATGCCACCTCACGTGACGTCTTAATAACAGGTGACTCTGTACCCGAGGTGGACTGGTCTATCGGTAAATATGTATTACAACCCTCTCACAAAACTGACGCTTTTTTCGAGTTTAACATCTCCCACAGATGTTAATTTATAAAAAAAAAAAAAACAAAAAAAGTCCAACAAGGCATCTATTCACGGAAGCACTCACTACGTAAGCAAGACTAACCACGCACATGGCCATAATAGGCAGTTGGATTGCATCAGCACATAGCATAGTATAGAAGACTATCCCGTTCCAAGGCATTATGAAAAAATGAATCTTTTCGCGAGGAGAGTGGACATACATAGACCTGTACAGACGGATACAGAAATTTCCGGAAACTTAGTATATATGAAATGATAGTGTCAAGCAACTACGCCACTTTACACTTCTTTTCGGAAACAATATTCACCACGCCACATTGCTAAGTCTCCGAGGCTCTCAATTGTCTCCGATATAAATTTTGTCGAGGTTTCCAATAAACATACCAAATCTTGTTGTTCAACTAAATCCAATCTCGACCATTAAGACAAAAGAACGCAAGTCCCAAGAATAACCTTTTATTACACCTCCCACCTCAACAAACCTCACAACATGCCACCTCGCCCCAGTATATTCGACGTCCTCATCATCGGCGGTGGACCAGCAGGTCTAGCCTCCGCCTTGACCGTCGCCCGCACCCGCACCACAGCCCTCGTCTTCGACTCTAAAAACTATCGCAACGCCGGCGTGACACACATGCACACAGTCCCCACACGTGACCACTTCCCCCCGAGCGAATTCCGCTCCATCGCCCGCGAGCAAATCGAATCGCGCTACGAGACAGTGTGGTTCGAGAACAAAACCATCACGCACGCGGCGAAGAAAACGATCGGGGAAAGCAAGTACGAAGGCTTTGAAGTGAAGGACAGTGACGGCGCGACGTACCAAGGGAAAAAGCTGATTCTCGCGACGGGATCAACAGATGTGTTTCCGGAAATCGAAGGGTATAAGGAGAATTGGCCGCAGCATATTTACCAGTGTCTTGGGTGCGATGGCTACGAGCAGCGCGGTACGCCCATCGGCGTCTTGGATAATAGCGCGTTCGTCGCACACGGCGTGAACATGGCATTATCTTTTGATCCGCGGGTCACGATTTTTACAAACGGTTCAACGAGCACCGATCCTGCGGTGCAGCAGCAGTTCAGGATCGCAAAAACGTATGGCGCGAGCATCGACGAGCGCAAGATCAAGCGTCTTGTCAACAACGGACCAACTCATAAGGAAGGAGTTACGATAGAGTTCGAGAAGGGTGAGCCGGTTACTTTGGGTTTCATTTTCCATCGACCGACGACGGTGAATCGGGCTCAACATCTTGTGGAGCAGCTTGGGCTGGAGTGCACAGTCACGCCGTTCGGCACAATTGTGAAGGTGGAGAATCCCATGTTCAATTCGACGAGTGTGAAGGGCGTTTTTGCGGGTGGGGATACGATGAGTATGATGAAGCAGGTTGCTATTTCTATGGCGGATGGATTGAAGAGTGCGGCGGGGGCGGGGATAGAGTTGGGGAGTGAGAAGGCCGAAGCTGCGTTGAGGAAACTGGGCGAGGAGAAATTGTAAGCTAGGTACTTGTGAAACGATCAATTGGTTTTTATGATAAATTAAGAACATGCTATAACTACTGTGTTATACCCCGGATATAGAGTTGTTTGTTATCGAGGCACTGCGCGAGGTGACGTTTTTAGACACTGATAATGTACGGTAACATCTCTGGTTGGCTTCACCTAATTTTGTTCCCGCGATATAGGTGTAGCCTCTCCTCTGCATGTCTGAAAACGAACGGTTGTGGAAAAAATAGCCACCACCATAAACGAAAATGAAGGTCTTGTATCAAAATCGAGACACGACTACTCATTTACCTCTGGGTACTATCCTTGGCCAAGAACGTCTCCAAGTGATTTTTTTAGCTTGTGTCGAAACCGCGGGTGACTCGCATCAATCCTCGCGACGATAGACGAATCTTTATCAAGAGTGTAATACTCGTCGCTATAGTAATCGAATTACCAGCGGTATCGACACAGTACAAGGATCACAAAAACGTCCTCGGCGGGTACGCACACGCAGGTAACTGAGTGCTCACGTGATGAAGAGACAAATCTTTATATCAGAATCAAGCGCGAAAATTACCACTAAATTCTTTTACATCATTTGGACAACAGCGACCTACATACAAAAGAAAATCTTCCCTTACCATGCATTCAAGTTTTTGACCATTTCCCCAAAGTATCACCTTAAACGACACCAGAAACGAAAACATAGTAGCCAAAAAGCGGACAAAAAAAGTATAAAAATAGCTCATAGCCACGTACACAAACACCTGCCTCCACAGGAATCCTACACAACAAAAACAAAAACCATCCTATCTCCTCCCTCTATCATCTCCGCCCGCCCAGCCCGCTCATCCGCTTCCAAACCGCACGAGAAGAAGAAATCATAACCCGAAGCGAAAGCGCCTAGCCATCACCACCAACAACAACAACAGATTCACCGTCAGCAATACGAAAGAAGGAACCGACCGATCGAAAAATGGATGTTTGGATTCACGCGCACGGGGAAAGCTGAGGCATTTGAGAATTGGCTGGAATGTACATACATGTACTGCGGGATATGTAGGGTACGAAGTTGGTGGCGGACATGGAGAGTGCGTGATGCAATGGGGGATAGGGAAGGTAGTGTGTATGCATACGGTAAAACGTTTGTATGTTTGTATGTTGTGAGTAAATGCATACCTAGGAAAGGGTCGACGAAGATAAGGATGAGGATGGGGAAGAGAAATGATGGAGATTTGTTGAAAAAAAAATTTTGTCGAATCTAGTATGATGCATTTATCTCTCTCTCTTTCTTTTTCGTTTCTACTTAGCATACTGCTTGCCTTCCCGTATACCGTTTCTTTTCCATCTTCTCCCAAACGGAGAAAGAGTGGGGGAGATATCAAAACTTACGATCGACCCACCTACCTACATACCCTAGAAAAAAAAACTAACCTCATCTTCAAAAACAGAACAAAAAAGCATAAAAAAAAAGGTAGATATATAAAAAAGCTGGTAAAGCAACTCACGTACTCCAATCTGCGCAACCTTCTCCTACACACGGCATGCTCGGAGGGAAGGCAAAGTGAAGATGAAGTTTTTTTTTTAAAAAAAGACGCAAAAAAATCCCCAAAAACCGAACACCCACCTCACATTTTCCCCCTTGACCCAGCCCCCCCCACCCCTCAGACCCCTTCTCCTCATCCAAGCTACCGACTCTACCTCGTATGGACAGACGAGCCGGTGCGTATAGAACCGAAACCATTTATACCGAACTCCTCTCAAGGCCACTAAACAGTAAACTCCATAACAATCGCATCAAACCCACATATGGAAAACGGAGGAAGGCAAGCACAGAACAAAGGAAACTATACGTAGAAAAGAAGTATAACACACTACACTACACTACACTACGAAAAAAGGACACATAGCGTAAAGTCCTATTACCTAGGCTATGTCGCAAGCCGTATGAAGGGATTGGACATGTGTAAAGAGAGACGAGGTACGAATAGACGGATGATGCTGAGGTCAAAAATTCACATTATATGTAATGTATGTATGTATGTCTGTATGTTAATTCATAGACTGAAGTGCTTAACTTACCTACCGCGTACAAGTAACGTTAGAAAGGAACACCAAGGGATGTGATGTGATGGGACGGAGAAAGTGATAGGTAACCTGTCATGCTTACCTACACAGTAGGTACCCGTACCTACCCTCTTAGCCAACCCCCAACTAGCATGGTCTAGGTAGGTAGCACACACACACACACACGCAAGCACAGTACAGTAAGCAAGGTAACCCGGCGTTATTTGTCGATCTTCCGTCGGGGGGCGCGCGGCGCGCACACACACGCGCATGGGTTCACATGTAAAGACGCAAGGCAAAATGCAGGTAAGACCTTGTCAGCTTTTTGTTACTGTGTGCGTGTTTTCTGCCGTTCCGCGTTGCGTCCCTTGCCTACTTGCTTCTCAAGTGAAGTGATTAGGCAACACACTTTCACTTTGGTAGACTGGGAGAAGACATGTGTTCTGGATGGGTGTGTGTGTGTGGTGTGTGTGGTGTGCTATCGTTATCGAGTACATTTTATATCCAATCAGTTTGCAGGCACACACGCACGCACGCACGCGCACGCGGGATAAAAGAAGTGATGTGATGGTCTTTGATGATGAGACGAGACGAGACAAGGGGGGTGAGGGGAGGGGCGTTTTTTCATACCCCAAGCGAAACAACATTATTTCCCTTTTTATCTTCCGCGGATACGGGGAATGGGGGGACTAACTGAAGAGACTCGAGGGCGGTACATACACAGTACATGTTACTTACACAGTTTACGTTTTTTTTTAAAAGGCGTTTCGTTATGTGGAGAATTTTTTTAAAAGGCGTTTCGTTATGTGGAGAATTTTTTCTAGCGCGCTGGGGAAAGGAGCTGGAGTAGATGGGCTAAAAGAAACTATTGATGTGTGGGCGTTGGCTGTCGCTGTCTAGAAGCATGTCGTGGTAGCTGATGAGACAGAGAGAGGGAGAGGGAGAGGGAAATGAATGGTGCCAGGCTGGGCTGGAGTGGGTTGGATTGTAGCTGGGCTTAAGGTAAGTAGCGAGGGACTAATAAGTACACGAGAGGGAAGAAGGGAATGGATAGGTGGGAATAGTAAGGGCGTCGTTGGTAGGTTAAGGTTGGGTTAGTGTGGAGAAAAGAATAGGGATATATATAAGACAAGGGAAGCAGGTCCGGATACGGTACGAGAGGCGCACTCCGTTCGATTAGGTAGGTATATTTAATTATTATTATTTTTTTCTGGTCTGTTAGTTTGGCAAGGGGGGAACGCGGGCGTATGATTTGCTTGCTTTGCTCTGTCGCGTGCGCGCTTTTTTTTGTAAACGGGGTCCCACATGGCGGGCGACCGGCGGCCTGGAATTGATAAGAAATGGCAGAATGACATGTAGGATGATGGTATCCGGTATCTCGACGAGGAGAGGAGGCGTTGGGTGCAACGACCAATCCTGCAGCCTTTTGTAGACTTTGAGGTTCTACGGGCGAGGGGATTAGGCGATCGTGTTGTGGGTCACATTTCAGGTAAGATTGAAGTGGGGTGATTGGCCGGGGGGGTTTCTTTGGTGTACAAAAATTGGTAGTGTGTGGGGATGGTGATTGGTCAGTAAGGCGAGGTGCTAGAGGACGGATGGGGAAATCGTAGATTTGCGCATCTTGAGGCTTGAAGGGATCGCGGACATGTGAGTGGAGTGCTGAGTGCGAGAAGGAAGTTGAAGTGAGCCGAGTGGGTTGAGTCGAGCACAGTCCGCTCACCTGACGAGCCCAGGCCAGAAGGAGCCGACGTGACGCGGATGGAAAGTGAAGACGAGATGATTAGAGGCGAAAGGCAAAGGGCCTTGAAATAAGTGTACGGGACCAGAGACACGGCTCATCACGTTTTCTCCAAATCACATGGCGCAGCGGCTTCGTCCCAAGCGCGGCGAGAAGCGCCGCCACCCAGACACCCTTGCCTACGGCCGCCCATTGGCCACCGCCGCTTCATCGCTTCTCCCGACGACGTTGCATTAACATGTCGCCATGTCCTGGCCCACACGCCCTTCAGCCACTGATGCGAATCCCTTCGTGTATACATCCCAGCATTCCACAGGGAGCCTGCCCGCGGAGAGCCGTGGGCCCTTCCCGCTTAATGTGACCCAGTACCCGCCGCGGAAAGTAGAGTAGCGTGCTCAGCTCGCGATCCAACGAGGGTCGAGAAGCTGGCCTCTGGTACGTGATGTGTGCCTTCAGTCCATGTCTTCCACAGCATTGGCCTTTTGCCATGGTGGAGAATAGACCCTGAACTCGCGAGCGGCGTAGTAGCTGGGGACGCCGTCTGTACTCCCCCCCCGGCCGCGCGAGAGCAGGATCATCAAAGAGGAAAGACTCTGCAAAAACGAAACATATATGTATCTGTGCTGACCCTTTGCCTCCCTCTTCTTTTCGTGATGCTGGCCCGAATCCCTCCATCGTCAATGCCCTTCCCCTCCATCTAGGAGGTTTCGACTAGAGTACATGCACCATCGCCATTGAAGTCCTCCCATATCAACCCTCTGCGGATATACCATGAGGGCAGCACCACCCGCCGTACGGGCATCGTGGCCCAAGCCCAACTACGTCGATCCTGTTAAACGTGGCCCCGGATTGATGATTGTCGAGTTGACCTTGGTTCCCATTGCCCTCATCGTCGTCTGTTTACGGTTATGGATACGCATCGGATGGCTTCACAAGAGTTGGTGGGATGACTGGTTAATCGCGATTGCAATGGTGAGTTATTGTCTGCCCCCTTTACCCCTTCCATTTACCACCGCAGTGGCAACGGGTAGATGCTGACAGGTACAAGATTTTTTCGTGTCTCACAACCGCTCTCGTCATCATGGCCGTTACCATGTATGGCTGGAACATCCACGTATGGGATGCAACCATTGTCACACTTCAGAACGGTCGAAAGGTGTGTAGTCCTGCGCGAGAGTTGCAACGTTTCCATCCAGCTAACTTCAGCTCGCACAGGCATCCATGGCTGGCCAGTCACTGTTTGTGATCGCGTCCAGCTTCGTCAAAATGTCCATCCTTGTGTCCTACTTCCGCATCGCACCGAAGAAGTCTCTGTTACGAAAACTCGTGTGGGCCACTTTCGCCATCGTGTTCGCCGCGTTTGTGACCTTCCTCGTGGCCCTATGGCTTCAATGCATGTAAGTGTGGTTCGACATGTCTTACCGTTTGCCATTTACTGACTCTTTGCCAGACCCATCTCAAGCTATTGGACATTAATTGCTGGCGATGGTGACTGCATCCCGGAGGGACCTCCTCTGGTGGTACAAACCATTGTCAATGTGGTCACCGATTTCATGATCTACGCTCTCCCGATCCCGACCCTTTTTGGTCTTACCTTGCCAATGATCCAGCGCGTTGGTCTCGCCATCCTCTTCTCTGTTGGTGGCATCATCGTGGTTGCAGGTAGCTTCCGAGCTTATTGGGTCCACTACGTCCTCTTCGAAACATACGACGCTACCTGGTACGGATACGAGATCTGGCTGTGGACGGCCATCGAGACGAACGTCGGAGTCATCTGCGGATGCATTCCTTCGCTCAAGCCCCTGCTCTTCCCTACCCGCGCCCGCAACCAGGGCTCGCGGTATGCCAACGGGTCCAACCATAGCCGTAGGAAGGAAAAGGTTACACCCGTGCTGGACCAGGTTGAGATGGATACCCGGAAGTTGACCGAGACCGAGTCGCCGACAACACCTCGTGTGCATATCGGCCACGATCTGCGACCGATGAGCGGAGCGACAGACAAGAGCCGGTACGATCTGGACATTGAGCAGCAGAAGTCGTATATGATATGAGCGATACAATACGTTGCTTTCTTTCCCTTTGTTTCTATCTCTTCTCCCCAACTAATAATCAACGCGTCGTACGTTCGCGTCCAACTGTAGCTAGTAGATCGTTTCTGCGATTACTTTCTACTCACCTACACTCGTTCAAAAAGATTTTTCCACAACACTGTATGACCATTGTCGGCGGCTTTCTGCTTTTTACATTCAGTCGTTCTGGATGTTTGATATCCCCTGAGTTTCTTGTACTAGCGGCGGTGTTTAGGTTGACGCACGTAATGCTATCGTATGGATGATGATGAATCCCGTATCTCATGCAGTGAGTTGATGATTGCCGTTTTCTTTGCACCAGGTCACTGCTATATCGTTGCTTATAAGAAATTCCACAATTCCTAGTCACATCCTACCTCACAAGGCGTCATATCCAGAGAGTCGAGCAGGTCAATCTCGCTGCCATCCATCACGCGAGCCTCGAAACATGTCTCAAAGCTCGACGATGACGGTCATGATTTACGACAGGTACAGGCCTTTTTTGATTGTTTTTTTTTGTTGATATCCTACAGGGACGGCTCCGGCGCTCAAACACGACGTTGGCCTTGCGGGAGCATGGCGCGGCGATTGTACCTCGATATGGTAACGTACTTTCCTCTTGTCGATGTCCCCTAGTCTGTGCGTGGAGGGTGATGTCATTGGAGGACCTCTTCCACTCGCCAATGACATGCATTGCAAGAATTTTTTTTATATCGTTTCTTTTGTCGCCTCTTTTTCCCTGTTGCTGATCTAGGCGCAACCATGATGAGCAGACTGGCCGGCTGTGGCTGAGACGCGGTGAGTTGTCTGTTGGTTGCGCTGTGCTGTCCCGCGCTGGCCGTGGCAGTGGCAGTGGGCGTGGCCGCCTGGCGATGGCATGACATTGACGTTGTTATTACTACCTCTGGCATTCGCGCTCACGGCAACGCTTGCCGGACATGGGATATTGAAGGATGAAGAAGATGTCGCATCAAAAAAAGGTGGAACATGTGTAGCAGATTGGGTTGACGGTTGCTATTTAGTCATGGCAGAGTTGGCGTCGTCGTCGCAGGGCTGAATGGTGGGCAGGCGGCGTGGGAAGGCTGAAGGCTCGGTAACCGGATCCATCTCGGACTTTGGCACCACATGCACCTCATCGCTTCGCTTGCTGCCCGCTCGCATTCGTTGGCCTGGCCTGGCCTGGCCTGCACAATGACACCTCCCGCCGACAGCTGTTCACCGCAATTGTACACTCGCCAACCTCATTTATTGATTGCGTCGCCTTTGGCCTCTTGCCTGGCCCATCGCAGCCCATTCTATGAGGCCGAGTGGCCATTGAATGAGAAACGCCCTCTTGGAGCTGAACCAGCCATCCGTCCATATTATGCAAATTATGCGCGGGGATAACGGCCATGACTCTCCATGGTCACCCAGGTTACCAATATCATCAGGGGGCAAGGTTACCACTTTTCAACTTTGTACCGAGAAGATATCCAAAAAAGGCCTTGAACGTCATAACCGGATTTCAGGATCCCAATGCCACCCCCGTCCTCCCATCGTCCCGTCCACTGATCGCTTGACAAAACCACCAAATGATGGCGTTGGAATGGCAACACTTGGTCGCTAGCGTTCCTCCATTCGATTCAGTGCCAACGCACCGTGCAGCCCAAGGTCTATTCTTTTCGTGATATGATTGAGAGCCTCTTGAGCCATGCTCCCGCCCGCGACAATGATAATCTTGCGGCACCTCGTCCCTGCGTCCTGCAGTCCTCCTTGCCTTAAAATATACCTCCTCAGCCGCCCGAAGTCAGGACACTTCACCTGCAAACCCAACTGGCTGCAAAGCCTGTATACACAATTGCTTTACATTTCAGCGAACGAGCATATAAAACCCACCAACTGCCACAGCTACGACCTTCAACCGCAGCCACTACAATCTCATCGTCGCAGATTTCGTCATCAAAGAAGGGATCTCCGTCATGAGGTACCCTATGCAACTGTGCATTCTGCTTCCAACACTCTTTTCTTTTCCCTTCACAGCTTCGGCATTGCCCGCGAAGCGACATGACAAACCTCCAGTATGCATCATCGGCGCAGGACCCGCAGGCTTGACGGCAGCAGCTCGACTGGAGGCGAAGGGCATTGAGGCCGTGGTATTTGACAAGCAATCCGAATTGGGCGGTAAATGCCAATCGTACTACAGCGAAGAGTAAGCAATTCATTTTCCACGGTCGCGTCAATAAACTAGTTGGTTGCACACAGCACGCCGTTTATGATCGACCGTCCCGCCATCAACGCCGCTAACGTCTCCTTTTAGAGGCATTTTCCACCCACTCGGTGCCGCATTCTTCTCCAATGGAACCTACCCGGAAACTGTGAAAGTGGTGGATGACTCTGGCGTCTCAATTGAAGAGTTCGCATTGGCAGGCGCAAGACAACAATTTTTCTTCAACGTTACCACTGGCGCCATCAAGCCGGTCCCTGCCCTGACGGCCTCATTCCAGCAGCAGATCGCATCCGAAATACCGCGGTACATACAGCTCTGGAACAGGGACTTTGCCCCGATTAGCACTACATACTTCCAGGTACATCCAGCCACACAATTTATTCGATGGCAAAAATTACTGACGCAGTTCCAGAGAGGTGTTCCCAAAGCATTCACGGTTTCCGGCGCGGAATGGTTCCGATCAAATAACTTCACAGCGCTTCCAATCATAGCGGTCAATCCTCTGGCCTTGTACGGATACGGAGACATCAATCTGGTCCCGGCAGTAAGCCTCATTCGTCCTAGTACATGCATGCACCCATACTAACTTGCACCGCAGCTCTACGTCTTGAAATACTTGACACCCGACCTGCTCACAGGTGCTATCGGGCAGCATCCCGTCTATTATACCGACTTCCACAAGGTTTTCGAAAAGTGGGCCGAGAAGAGACTCTGCAAAACGCCCATCAAACTCTCCCACGAAGTGCGCTGCATAGACCGTTCAGAGAAGAATCCAGTGATTAAGTACACCAAACCTCATGGCAACTTCTACAAATGGGGAAAGCAAGAGTGTGACTCCTTAATCTTCGCTTTCCCACCCACCATCGCGAACCTCGAACGGACCGGACTCGACATCACCGAGGAAGAGTATGAAGTGTTCAAAGACGTTGAAATAATGAACTACTACTCCTCGGCCGTCGAGCTCGCCCTTCCCTTCGGTGTCTCCTACATCGCGAAATCTGCATCTCCAGACGTCCCACCTCCCAACAACGGCGAACCCGTCGCCGTGCTCCGCCTTAGCGCCAAATCTAACATCTCGACCGCCTGGTCCTGGGGCCCCTACGAGGAATTCCAAGCTGAATCCACTGCCCTTGATCTCCTCAACACCACCCTCTCCCTCATCAACAAAGACCCACGCAACGCGACCACCGCCCCCGTCCCACTCCGAAAAGACCAAGTCAGAGCGTTCAGGAAGTGGGATTACTTCCCGCACTTTGACACCGAGCCCCTGCGCAACGGCGCGTACGCGAAGCTGAACCGTCTTCAGGGCTGCAACAAGAGCTTCTGGGTCAGCGGACTAGCCGGCATGGAGCTTGTTGAGTGGGCCATTCGCGCCGGCCAGGATATCGTAGAGATGTACTACTAATTCTCTCGCGCGCGCATCCTGCTTCTCAACCCTTCCTCGTTCTGAGCAGAGGAACGAGGTGGGGTTAATTGTACCAACACCACCACCTACTGCCACGACGATTCACGCCTGTAACGAATGCGCATACCCCCACAACGACCCCATAAAAAAGCATCGATGCTGCTACCGTTCGACGACGATAATGTTTGTATGATCAGTCCGACGAGCGGTCATCACTGCATGGGCGGCCTTTCATGGGCGGCCTTTTTTGACGATTTTACTGTTTTTGTTTTTGCTGTTGCTTAGATGTACGAGATACCTCTCCTCCTGCAGCACATGCGCGTGTGCGTCAGATATACCACGATGTTAATGTCTTTCTTCTTCTTTTTCTTTTCACGCCGAAAGAAAAAAAGTAACGACTTTCTATTTTTGTTTTTGGGGGGGGGGATCTTGGGTGGGGGTGAATGCATCTAGATGACGAATTTTTCACGACGGATGTGGTTCGTTTTTTTTTTTTTCGTCCATGTCATGAATGTCACGAAATGCGATACAAATATTTGCATTTACATCATCTGTATGTTTTTATAGAACATTGTCATAGCATAGTTATGTAGATAGATACCTTTAGATAGATAGCCTGGATAATGTGTACACGTGCTTTTGTTTATTTATGGTCGCGGATGACAAAAAGGCAACTTTTTATTTATTCTTAGCTTTATTAGTTCTTTCATAGGAAAGATTGAGTGTCAAGATTTGTCGTTTCTTATTAAGTTCAAGTCTTATTAACCAACTACATATATATACACCTCAGCAGGCATTCTTGTAACGTTAAAGCTTTGCATTAATCTACCTGCCATACTTAGCGCGTCTACGTATACATTACACAAAGCCAAACTTTCCCATTGTCACAGCATAGTTATGTAGAAATGCTTGGCTATCATCAACTGCCACTCGCTACTCGCTCTTCAGACTGCTCAGTGATATTCACTACAGCCTCTTCTTCGCTGCTATTTCTACTCTTTCCACTGCTCATATAACCCCTTTTGGCAGCATCTGCTTCCATTTTGATATATGCAAAAACTAGACAATCTCTGCTAATCCTATACTTTAGTATTGCTCTCCTATGCAATTGGTTTTACGATATATTATGCTACTTCTTTAGTATAGTCATGCTACAACCCAGAGGCCCTCTACAAACAGAAACAAAAACAACGCTGCGCGGCTTGGCTACGCGTAATTCTAATTTGTAGACCGGGGAAAACAAGGAAGATTGAGAAATTTAATTGCTACCTAATAGTTTCCGACCTGCTGTAACTACGAGTCTTCAGCTTTCACCTCACCCTATGGGAACTTGTAGCTATAAAACATGAAAGAGTAGGTTTTGGAGTTGTTTTATTGCTTAGAGGACTGCTAGATGCTATTGGTTATGGTTAGAAAGTTTCTAACAACTGCTTGATTTTATAGCTTAAAACCTTTTAGAAGCTGAAGTTGAGATGTATAAATCTTCTAGTTCCGAGGCCCCCCTGCCCAGTTCACCTTACTTACGCTGGAAACCACAGTAAATGACTGGAGTTCTGAAATTCCTTTGTTAGTACTAGCTGTTCTATTATCTAATTTTACTGGTACGGACTTAGAATAGTGGAATAATCCTAAGTTGCTGCTCTTCTTCTGCTTCGTAATTCCAACAGAGGCCTTGGTCCGGGACAACTCAGCAAAATTTGTAAACTTATCTTTCAGCCATAAACATAAATCAGACACTACTCAGCGCTATCGCCAGCCAAGGAGTTATTATATATCAGACTTTTATATATATTACAAGCATTATGGCACGGCGTCAACTGTGGCCCCCGAACTTCTTAAAAAGGCAAACGATTCCTTTCGACGGAGGAGCTTCACCAGGGAGCTTATCAATCAGATTGACTAACGACATTCTTAACTTATGTCCAATATTCCGCACATGACACCCCCTTCTACAAGGTCTCTTCGTATACGGGTTGGCCCCCAACCCTCGGGAGGCTTTGCCGAACTACACGAGACCTAGTAAGTATATCAATATACGGGCTGGCCCCCAACCCTCGGGAGGCTTGGCCGAATTACACGAGGTGGACAAGCCGTATATGGAGAGGCCTAGTAGGTATATCGACCAATTGAATGGATCGGATCAAATCAAATCAAAGAGAAAGGCTGAAACTCGGATTTTTAACTCTTCATAGGCATGAGCGCTTTTATGTTCGAAGCTTCTACATATATAACATGCCACGCTGTCCCGCCCCAGCATTAGCATCTCATGATCATGGCGCAATACTCCCCGGTCAATCTGGTCGACACACCTTCTGCCCTTCATGACAGAAACGCGAAGAAGCCTCAACATTCCACTGTCATTCCCGACAACGACTCGTCAAGACCATCATACTACGAATTTAAAGAATGGCTCTGGGAAATCGTCGCCTGGTTCATCGGTACATTAATCATTGTAGGGGCCGTTGTTCTTTTAAAAAAGTTGGACCAGACGCCTGTAAGAGACTGGCCTATAAACATACAGCCTAGCACAGTGATAACGGCAATGGCTTATGCCATTCAATCAGCGCTTTTGTAAGTCACCCATGGCATTCTCCTATTAATGCAACGTCGTAGTCCTCTAGCTTACTTTCAGCTGTAGGGTCGCTACCCAGGCCTGTATCAGCCAGCTCAAATGGAGTTCTTTTAAACAAAGCCGCCGTACAATAGACCTGGAGCGATACGATCAGGCTAGTCGAGGCCCATACGGTAGTATGAAGATACTTTTTAGACTCTCGCGAAAACCGTATGTACAAGCCTAGACAGATACAGTACAATATAGGACTAATAAAACAAGTCGTCTTGTACACCTCGGAGCAATAGCAACTGTTCTTATGGTTGTTTTCTCTGCTTTTTTCCAGCAAGCCCTCGAAACTCGTTTGAAAGAAGTTGAAGATTCTACGGGGGTCTCTAGCCTCACCTATGCAACCGACTACAAGCCACAAACAGACCTTCCTATTTATATACAAAAAAATGGGAAAAGTTACGGTGCGTTCTTCTATTAACTGCAGTTTCATGATGAATTAGCGACTAACCTCATTCTTTAGGAGCTGATCAATACCTCGCCAACGCGATCATTTCTTCCATGGCTGTGAACTCTAAAGACATCACCGATAACCCTGCAGTATGCCCCTCCGGTCAATGCAAGTTCCCCTCATACACGACCCTGGCTCTGTGTCACTCGATCGAGAACGTGACCTCTCAGCTGGTTAAGCAACCTACCAACGCTACCACTGATAGCAAACAGGTCACTCTCCCCGGTTTCAAAGTATCGACCGAAAAATCCCTGACATTCTGGGGAACGACGCTGTTTAGATACGAAAACCAAACCCGTGTAGAGGGACAACGCGCCAACGAAACGATGCTCTCACTCAACCGCTCAAATAGCAAGATGGACGATCTCGCGCATATATACCTCGCATACCATGATCCATGCCTGACTACAGATGCAGGGATGCAATTTCATCCAAACTCTTGGCGCGCATACAAAGCTACAATACGACTATGCCTCCAAACCCGTTCCACCGAAGTCAACAGCGCATCAACACGTACGACAGTAACCCAAACACACCTCGAACTCCCTTGGCACTACAATGCAGCAGGATCATTCTGGTCCACACATTTAGACGATAATCCGAACAATTACACGATTGACTTCGGGTCTCCGGAGCAGATTGGTCAACAAATCGCCTTGTTGTTCAACGTGCCTGGGTCATGGATACGCGGGGGCGACAAGTATCTTTACAATGACAATAGTGGATCAAACCTAGTGGCGGATATACTAGGGAATGATGTTGAGAAGTGCCCAAATACTACGGGGTACGGATTTGAAGGCTTCACAAGGCGAGTGGCACACGTTACAAATGGTGTCACTAACGCGTAAGTGTACCCCTCAGTCCTTCTCTCTCTCTCTCTCTCTCTCTCTCTCTCTCTCTCTCTCTCTCTCTCTCTC